>CM074500.1:22346237-22366914 GCA_037389245.1 Oryzias sinensis
AAACACACTTGGCACAGATGAAAGCGCACACACATGTTTGTGTACACACATACACACACTTCATGTTGCAGTGTGGGAGAGATCCATCAACGGCCCAGCAGGCAGACAGGCTCCATACGGAAGCGCTGTTCTAAGTTGGTCCTCACTTTATGCCTGCCATGTATCAGCTCAGCTACACACAAACACACACACACACACGCTGCCTGTTGTTCATTTCAACACACGTTTTTTTTGCCCACACCATCACACAGCTCTGTATGTACTCCTCATTCTTTCTAACATCCCAGAGAAGAACAGCAGCAGCACACAAGTCAGCACAAAGCTCCATGACGCCCTGTGCTTTCACTAAGTGATGATAGTGAACAGCTATGACAAGGCGGCAGAGATGCCATGACCGTGCTGCTTGACTTTAGTTTACTTTTCTGCCGGTTAAAGGGCCCATACCATGTAAAATCAACTTTTTTTGGAGTGTTTTCTAATGTCAAATCCTCATGAAAAACAACCACAAAGCTGTGTTCACGCATCTTTGAGTATTCCTGCTCTCTGAGCACCAGCCCCTCCCAACCCACGAGTGGCTTCTCACATTGTGACCTCATAAAGTAAAGAGCAGCCCCTTCCAGGAAGAGTCTGTGCTGCCAGCACCGCCCCCAGACCAACAGACACGCCCACTTTCTCAGTAGAGCTAGCAGTGATTGGCCAAAATGCTTTCATTCTCTATGCACTATATGCACATCCATCTTTAAAAAAGTTTGGATGCTGTTTGTGTTTGTGGGCGAGACGTTGACATGCTGCCGAGGTCAGCTCTAGGTTGAGGTCATGAAATGGGCGGCACCCACAACAAGCAAAAGGCGGAGCCTCAGAGATCATCTTACTTTCAGTTAAGAAAGTGAACTGCGAAAATATCTCATATTTCATAAAAGGTTTGTTCTTTAGTGTCCCAAAGGTAACATATCATCAAATATGTGGACACGTTGCATCAAATCACACCCAGAAACAAGTTATCCAATTTCTCTTCATCAACTTCAGTAACATCTACTTTAAAACTATCACAAATATGTATTAAGGCTTCAAAGAAATTGGTGTGCAACTGTAAAAACTAAAGGTTATTTTCCCATTTGTGTTCCCATAGCAACATCAGGAATAAAGTATGGCATCAATACAGTTACCTGCTGAAAAAAAATATGAACAGTGCAGCCATAGAGGAGTAAACTTGCATCACCACTGATGTACAGGGACAGTTGTGTTTTTGCCTATTATCATTGTTACTTTAAAATCCTTTTTTAAAACTTAAAAGTGTGGATGAATCAAAGTGGATTCCGTGTTCTGCTCACAAAACTCATTTCAGGAATTAACGTCAAATCACATCTAAGAGAAACTGTCAGATTGCAAATACGTCTTTAAATTGCTAATATTTATTACTGAAAACGAGCAGTTCAGAGCAAAAAAACAATAATAACTTCAGAAAAATGCCCTTTTTGCTTTTATTCTATGATCACAAACTACTGATGTGCGGTTGGGTTACAGAAAAACATCTGTGACACAATGCCACACTGACAGAAAGGGCTGCCAAAGCAGATCACATCTATCAGAACCTAATTAGGATTTAAATTACTTCAATTCAGTCTCTGATGTAGAGGAATATATATAAATGCTAAAAAAGAAAATTTAATTCATTTTTATTTCTATAGCCCAACAGTACAACACATTTGCCTTAACGGGCTTCACTAATTGTACAAAACATAAAATCTGTTCTAAAATAGCTGATAGTTAGACTAAAATAAACAGACTATACTAAACTGGGCATCGCTGCCCTTAGACCCTAATTCTCTGTCGCAACCAACAGTAGCAACCAATCACAAAGCTCGTCAACAGAAAGCAGCTTTCCAGCAGCTGCTTTTCCAGGAGTCGTGCAGGTGTACCCACCTGTGGGGTCCAGGTGACGGACAGTGGGACCGGCAGGTCAGCAGAGCACTCGGGAGCCTCAGCAGGATGCTGCAGGTGGAAGAAATGATGCGGTCATCCTTTGCTGTCGTCTGCTTTATTTAGCAAAGAGAGACTTTGGCAAAATACAGAGATTTAATAGGACAAATTCTTGCATAGAATGACTGACCCCTTAGGAAAATGTAGGTGGTAAATTTTCAAAGAGTGTTAAATAAATAAATAAATAAATAAATAAATAAAAGAGTAACCTGAATATGACAAAGTAACTTTGTTAAGAATTTGTAAAAGAAGGATTTTTAAAATAAAAAAAAGAAATGTTTTCTTTTTTTGAAGAATTGGAAAAGGAGCAAAGGTTGACTTGATTATTCAGCAAAAATCTACAAAGAGGATTTCAAATCGTAGCTTGTATCAAATCATTTGGAATTGCAACGACCCTGCAGGTCATAATAAAGAGTTTGTGTCCCCTGTGTTGCACAATAATCAATATCTCCGTTATAAGTAACCAGGATCTCACAGGTTGCGTTAATCACATTGAAAGTAGTGAACTTTATTGGATTAACACCCCTACAGGGTGTCTGCCAAACATCATGAACAGCTTCATAAGCAGCTTTGGTCAGCACATGAGGCAGACCTCCTTCTGTTCACCTTCAACATCTCAGAGTTCTGTCCTCCTCCCAAAGAGTCTCTGCGTCTGTGCCAGCGCTGCCTCCTTCCAAGCTGTTCCTGGTGAGGGATGACCTGGCGCTGGATCTGGTGGAGGCAGCTGGAGGCAGCAAGGACTCAGCACTATTTTTACCTGGTGCCAAAAGGGGTGAAGAGGGCCAGGTGGGCACAGGATGGGCTTCCACAACCCTTTCCTTGTCCCTGGTGGATGTCTTCCAGTCTGAGCTGAGCATCACCTCTCCGGCGTCTACGGCGCCCCACTTCTGTGCTACCTGTACTCTTGATAGCAGCTGTCTAACTTTAAATGACTCCAAAACTGAATGAAATGTTATGTAAAATGCTGTTATTTGTTAGTGAAAAAAAACTAAATACATGTTTAAAGTACCGATCATCTTTTGATTATGATTAAGTCATTTTTAAGCTAAATGAAAAAATCAGAGTCATTTTCTGGAACATAGTCTCTGCAGAGCGGCAGGAGTTCAGTTGAAGTTCACCTTTGAGTTGTGGGCGAGGCCATTGGAGGGGAGTAAGCCCGTCCTCGCTTCCTGTCATCCATCTATTTACGTGCTATCCAACTAGCTTACAGCCCTCACACCCCCGACCAAGCATTACCGGTGCATCAAAAATGGTTTTCGGAAAAGAGTCCCACCTTTTTTAGCCAGATTCCAGCACAGACGAGGAAAACAAAGACGTACATGGATCTATTTGTCTGCAAGTGGATGCATCAGAATGGAGCAGAGAGCTTAAGGCCTGCCCATTGTAGCTTCTACATGACAGCTACAAGATTTTTCCAACAGCATGTTTTGGTCTGCTGCTGATTTGCAACATTTCAATTAAAGAAATACTAAGAAATTATATTTTAAGATTCATTTCTTTATAGATGTCTTTCATCTTAAGAAAAATGCTACAAGAGCATGTTAAAAATACCCACAAAAAAAAATAAATTCATCTTAGTTGGTACCTTACAATTTGTTTTAGTCAGCTAATTTCTAAGTTGCTGTTCAAAAGAACAACTGTCGGCTACAATGATGTAAATATATCTATACACACCAAGAATTTATGCTTTTTTTTTTTTAACTTGTTCTGTCCAACAGCTGAGCAAACAGATTAGAGCTGAATGCCTTTTGTGTTGGACAGGAACAAGAATTTATTCTAATATGATCATACTTTACTTCATGTTTTTTCCCAATATACTTTTCACGACAAATTGAGAAGTGTTGTTTTTAACCTCTAAGAGTGCTTTTAAATAAGCCAAGGAGGACGAGTGCTAGTGAGCTTTTCATTTCACTCAGAATTAACACTCTCTGGGCTTGCATGCGCTCGCTTATGTTCAAATTTATCTGCAGATTAAACGCTTCAGAGAATACTCTCATCTTGGCCATAAGCAACATTAGATTTAGTGCAATACGTTTCCGGCCAAATCTATGGAAACACTGGAGGGACTGTCTTTTTACTTGTCTTTGTAATTAAGATTTTATAGTGTGGTATATGTAATCTTTTTATCCTGGTATTTATTCTTATCTTTGTTAATTAATTTATTGATTTTTTTATTTTTATTTTTTAAGTATTTTTTATTAACTTTTGTATTAATTGTAACTTTACACTGTACCTCAGCTCGTGTATTCTTGACACTGTGTATTTCTTTTTAAATATGGTGGGTCTGTGTACTCCTTTTTACTGATTGGACCATGAGTCTGGAATAAATTCTATCTATCTATCTATCTATCTATCTATCTATCTATCTATCTATCTATCTATCTATCTATCTATCTATATCTATCTATCTATCTCTATCTACTATCTATCTATCTATCTATCTATCTATCTATCTATCTATCTATCTAACCCCGAGTCCATAAAGCGTCCAGGAGCTTTGGTGTGTCACTGATACAGTCTGTTTTGGATTCCACATTCAAAAGATACGAGACCAAGTAGCCTAACCTTTCCATGCAAACACTCCCCTTTAAAGATGTGACGTGTTACAGCTAACATGAAAAAGGACAGGCAGAATCCAAAACCTGCCCGTCTGCAAGTAAAGGATGTTTGTCTTATAAATAAGCAGAGTGTGTTGGTATTCATAGGCTCAGCAATGGAAGATGGTTTTACTTAGGGGTGCTCCGATCAGGATTTTTGGGGCCGATCACCGATCCCCGATTGCTGGAAGCTGTATCACCCGATACCGATCACCGATTACAGGGTCTATTTGAAGCCTTCTATTTATCATGTAGCATAATTTTTTAAACAATATTTAACAACAATGCACATTAAGTATTACAATTAAGAGAAGACAACGCATCATGAATTGACAACTGTGTATTTATTTGGAAGCAACATTTCCAACAAATTAACTTAGCAGCATGTGTTTGGTTATTAGGAACAACTTAGGACTTGACTAATACAACTTTCCTGGAGAATATATAAATAAAATAAGATAAGAGTGGTATAACTGCGGCAGGCACACATCGGTGAAATATTTACGCCCTGGCAGAGTGTAACGTGAATCTAAATAGGACATGAGTCGCTGGAACCCTTCGTCTTCCACAACAGACAGAGGCTGGTGATCTAGGCAAATGAATTCCATTATTTTGTCTGATATCTCTTTATGCTTCTTACTGTCCCTGCTGTAGGGTTGCTTTCTTTGAAATGTCTCTGTTACTGACAGCTGAGTGAGTGGCGCTTGAGTTGCTGAACTGTCTCGCTCTCACTTTGCGCTAGCTAACTTTGAAAACTGCTCATATTCCTTTACGTGACTAACCTTCAAATGTCTGATGAGGTTGGTGGTGTTAAAATGTTTTGCGTGCTTTCCGCCTCGTGGGATTTGCTTGGTACACACGTTGCAGATTGCTAATGTATTATCTTTTTCGCACACCACGTAGAATTGCCAGACCGGTGAAGCCATTTTTAGCAGCGCGTAAAAAAATCGTCTCGCGAGTTTTGCGTCATCTGATCGGCTTTTCTGGATCGGCCTTTATAGAGACGGCCGATCAAACATCCCAAAGCTATAATCGGCCGATTATGATCGGCGACCGATCAATCGGAGCACCCTTAGTTTTACTTCTTTTTAATCCTCGTTTCTGTCATGTCTTGTCATTCTTATGTTTTGTCCTGAGTTGTGCACTTCTGGTCTGTCTGTCACCTGTGTTGTCTCGTGTTGCACTTCCTGTTTTATTTTGGAAACCCTAACTCTCCTCTCGTTTCAGGCCTTGTTCCTTCCTGCCCTTGTCAGTTCCCCACAGGTGTGACTGTGTAATTTTCCCTGATTGTTTCCACCTGTGTTCCCCTTCCTCATGTCTTAGATAGTCAGAGTCTACCTTTGTCCTGTGCCAGTTTGTTTGGTTATTTCTAGAGCCATAGCTGAAGCTTGTTCAAGAAATTGAAACCACTGAAATCTCTGCATCTGAATCCAGCCCTGTGATCATTGCTGAGAGTTTCACTCAAACCCTACCCGAATAAGTCTTACCTGCAACTCAAAACTTTACTTCTAATCAAGTTGTGCTGTTCTACATAGTGTGAAAGGCCATCAGAGAGAGGAACACAACACAAGGACCCCCTCCTCCCTAGAATTATCATAATTTTTCAATATTTAAATTAATTGAAAGACTTTTCCAAAAACAGCAGAATCTACAATTCAATATCCAAAATCAAGCCGCAGCCTGGTGTGCTCCTGTTACAAAAGGTCATTAAACATAATCAATATGGAGATTAGTGCTCTCTGATCTACTTCCGTTGCACCTGCATGCGAGCACTCAGGTGAAGCCTCAGTGCACTTTCCTCTGTGGGCAGAGGAAGCAACCGTACAGATGAGCGTGGGCGCCCCTGCTTTCTTTATGCAAAGATGAAGGCTTTCCATCACGCTGAGGTCTAAGAGGTAAGGCTTTATCTGTTTTACATCTGAGCCACAGCAGGCTCTCATGTCTCTCCACACCATGCCCAGTTTGACCCAGATTTAAGGGCACAGATGCAAATCATAGATTTACTATCAGCTAACTGAACGCGCGCAAATAACTCTGGTGAAGGCAGCCTGTTGTGATTTGGATTGGATGTCGGTTGATGTCACATTGGGTTAAAACTGAAGCGGACTCCTTCTCTGGGGGGGAACTGTATCTGTGTGGCGGGAGGATAGAGGTTCTCACCTTTGCCTTGAGTCTGACGGTGAGCATGTGCTGCCTCCCAGACGAGTCCTCTGCCTTCAGTTTCAGCGTTTGGAACTCCATGTCTATGTGGACCATCCTGGGGAGAAACAACGGCGAAGCTTACATGCTGCACGGGTGTCAGACTCCAGGCCTCAAGGGCGGCAACATGCTGGTTATTCCCCAAACTCGGCCCGACCTGTTGCTGATGATCTGGATCTGGTGTGTTTTGCCAATAAGAATCTACAATGGCAGGTTAGTCAGAAAAGCTGCAGGACGAGGCCCAGAGTTTGACCCCTGTGGCATAGAGACTGACACAGGCCTTAATAACGAAGAAATCTGATCAATCACACAGTTGTTGAAGCAGTGTAATACGTCAAGCTAAGATTTTTTTTCCCTATAGGTGAGGCTGGTTTTTGGGTTATCCAGCCCATGGAGGGCCATAGAAGAGGAGTGGCAGCATCTTAAAGGCAGCACAGGTGTGTCTCGCAGTTACTTTGAGGCCACCTCAAGAAATGTCCTGAAAATGGAACAAACAATTGTAACGTCTGGCAAGTGTATTGTACAGCATTTGTGAGGATAATGTAAATTGTCTGCACTTATGACCTACGTGTGATGCTGTCGTATGGTTCCCTTACGCTGCACATTAGTAGTTAGTGAGGTGTGAGTACTGGTCCCCTTACTGACCACGCGCAAATGAGCTGGCACAGGATGTGCAGGTGATACGAAAGTGCCTGGGACTTGTGCAGGATGCCCATGTGGGTACCGGATGTTCTCGGGTTGCCGGATGTTCTCGGGTCCTTCGGGGTCCTTCCAATGAGTTATATCACTAGAGCAGACATCACGAGGAGAGCACCGCCATCTTGGTGAGGTCAAGTTTTGAAGACCAAACCACTTTTTATAACATTTAATAAAGAGCTCCGTTTTTACTTTCAATCACTTCATTATATGAAAAAGAAGAATGGCGTGAAATTGCTTAGTTTTGTTCAGAAATACAAACTTCACGAGTACCCCTAACTTAACTAGTATTAGACTATTTAGATTTTTTCTATGTTCCTTTATTTTATTTTACTTATGTTTTTATTTATTTGTGTGTTATGTTCATTGTTTCTTTTTTCCCCTCTATTATTTATTTTCTATGTTAATATGTTATGTTTGGCAATGGTGACTGATCTTCGAGGCAATATTGATTACATTGTTATTGTTCGTTGTTAATGTTAATGTCATTGTTAATGTATGATACCGCAATTGTCAATAAAGTTTTTTTTTAAAAACTTAGCGACGTTAACTCATTGGCCGTGGCAACTTACAGCCAATCAAATAGTGTGACGTCATCATTGGTCGAAGGACCCCGAAGGACCCCGAGAACATACGGCAACCCGAGAACATCCGGTACCCACACCCACACAAACAGCGCTCTCTTTGCCTGTCTTCCTAAATGTTAAATTCAGGAGCACAGACTTATCACATGAACAGCACCAACAGGCCCTTTGCAGACTGTCCAGGGTTTGGAGGGGTTTAAAAATAAAAACATCTGTACCATGTGCCTGCATCTCACCTACTTCACCCTTACTTAGTGTTGAAAGTTCACTATGACCTGTGGCCCACAGTGTGCCTGTAGAAAAATGTGTATGAACATATTTGCTCTACGGGCTCATCGAGCCCTCTCGGGTCTTGCTCTTTTGTGCCAGAGACCTGCATGCCACGCACAGGTTTGCCTATTTCTACAAGTACCTACCCAAAGGGCAGGTTTGACTAAGGTCTAAAACTCTCCAAGTTCCTCAACAATAAACCCAAAACCGAGTTAGAGCTCATGGTCACGTAAATGTTGGAAAAGATGAGGACGATCACAAAAACGTTGACCTCAGTCTGGCAGTTCAATTGAAAGCGATTATCTATTTTTCTCTTTTCCTAAAACAGTTCTACTTCCTGCTTGATAATAAAATCGTTAAATTTCCTAAAACGTAATGAACTTTGAAAACTCTGAATAAGGAGTTGCTTGGAACAGGATCCATTGAAAATCAATTGATCATAGCAATATTTTGTCTTTAAAGATTACAAGTCTTTTACTTGCCAGTTCTGCTTAAAAAAGCTAAGAATCATTAATTATGTGTATATATATATATTATTACATATATCTATGTTGTTTTTTTTATAACCAAGACTTCTGGTTATAAAAAGACTTCAGTTTTTGGAAAACAAAAACTCAAGATTGATTTTGCAGCTAATAAAGTGGAGGTCAGTATAAGCACATTGTTTCATGCTAGGGTTGTCTGGAAAACTCTGAACATTTGGGGAACAGAGGGGAATATCTCAGGAAACAAACAACTTTTTAAATAATTCTAGAATTGACAAAGCGTCTTACAGAAACATAGGTCAATAATATTTTCCTGTCATCAAGCCCTTATCTGGTCCTACTTTAGGTGGGTCTTTGGTCTTCATTAGAATCACTTGATGTTTCTTTTAACTTTGAAGTAAATGTTATATTTCTTCTATGACATGTAAACGATATAGTCCACTAACACACTAGACTTGATGCTTTTATGTCTCTACTTACTGTGTGCAGAAGTAAAATAACGCTGCTCCAAAGTGCTTCTGACAGTTATTAGAAAACAGTTTAAGGCTCTCCAAAAAAAAAAAAAAAAAAGCCTCTCAAGATGAAATCAGACTGAGTTCAAATTTGCAAGCTTGCGAGAGTCAACTTGTAAATCTGACTCTTTTCTTTATGAGCCAATTATTAGCTATTGAGGCTCAGGACACAACACAGATCTCAGGCAGTTGATCAGCAGGCAGATTTACTGCTGCAGCACTACCACCAGCCCAGAAACAAAAGACTGATCTGAAATGTTCTCCTCCAGATTTACAGTACACTACAAAGGACACAGGCTGACAAAGCCGGAGAGGATTTATGCGGTGTGTTATCGAGGAGTGATGTGCGCAGTGTGCTCAGAGACACACTTAGGGAAGTGATGGAATGATGGGACGCGCTGTCCAAAGGGCCCCAGCTCATAAAAGTGTCTGCTCGCTCACACGTTTGCAATCAAACTTCCAGGGAACGCCAATAATTCATGCAATGTCACATGCACACTAACATCTACCAACACAAAGTCATAATCACGCCAACTCCGCATACACAGCCTCTACCTTCTCTTACATTTTTAATACTCATTTGAGAATCACAACAGAACTGTTTCAAAACACAAATGCTACTTTTATTGATTTGACACACAGATGTCCACTTCTTTTATTTTAAACTAACCAAGCATACAATACTGTACATACAATCCTGCTCTATTTCTGTCTAATGCTGCTGCAACAGTGGACTTTACCCATTGCAAATCGAATAAATGACTATCTGATCTGATCTGATCTGATCTGATCTTATCCTATACTCACTACAACGAGGGTAGCATTGTAGCATGGAGGACAAGAATCAAAAGACTTTCAGAATAAAAAAACTGCTCATCTTTAAAGCAATATTTCAAGGATTGGCTCCTTAAAAAAAACAAAGCATTATGGGATGCATGAAAAGTCCATTCTGATCATCTTTTGATCCATTTTCAAAGCCTTTCCAGTGACTTTTTAACGATGATTCTGGGTTTTTAGCCAAACCTGTTGGACATAGTTTCTGCAGGGCGGTAGAAGCTCATCAGAAGTTTGCCTCCAAGTTGTGGGTGACGCAAACCCGCCACTTTCTCTTCCCAGTTACTGAGAGCTCTCTGTTTACACTCTCTCCCACTGGCTTACTTAGCATTACCGGAAAAACATTTTTAAAGCAAAATCAGAACTCTCCAGTCGTAGAGTTCTAAGCCAGATGCCAGCTCAGACCAGGAAAACAAAGACGTAAATGGATCTATTGGTCTGCAAGTGGATGCATCTGAATAAAGCAGAACTTATGGCCCGCCCCCCTGTATTGTCTACGTCACAAATACAATCTTTTTTTAAGCAGCATTTTTTGTCTGCTCTGGATTCACAGCAGTTTGAATAAAGAAATACTCAGAAATGCAACTTTGACTATAATGATCTTTATAAATGTCCTCTATTATCAGAAAGATGCCACAGGGACATGTTAAACCAACACTTTCATTGGAGTGGGTCTTTTACACTCGGAAAGTGCAGTAAAAACCACGTTCTTTCAAACAAAGTTCTCCATCATGCCTTTAAACATCTAGAACAAAGCCTGAAGGCACAACTGCATTGTTAACATACATGCATCTATCTGCGTCCCCTCTGGGGGGCTATGTCTGAACGGCCGGGGCACTAGCTGCTGGGTTCGCCTCTTCATGGAGGAAACAGGATGACGTCGGACGTCAGTTTGCAACTCCACAGCCAAGGGAGCTGCTTCCAGCCCGAGCACAACATGGCGTTTCTGTGTGCACTCAGCTCTGACTGCATGTTGGCAAAGTAACTGGGAGATGGTGGCATCAACATATGTTGTGCAATTCTACTTCCAAACAGCCTTTAAAAGTGGAAACCGGGAGTTTTTTCTCTCACATCGACATGTTGGAAAAAAATAATATGCAATGTTGATTTACTAAATCTTTGGATAGAGCCCCCTTTAAACCATTTCTCGTATTTTTTTTCTGGCCAAATTTCAAATGTTGCAAACAGTTTTTAGTTGTTAAAATTAATTTCTCAGTTTCAGCCAATTAATATGAGAATTTTTCTTTTCTGTCTGGTGATATTTTGCAAGATGTATGGGTGATTTTTATGCACTGCAGAGAAGAAACCGGCTGCAAAGCTGTTTTAAACGGAGTCTGATTTAAACGGATTGTTTTTTAAATCTTTTTTTGTTTAATAATATCAAATCCAAGCAAAGGAAAGCAAAATAAAAGACATAAAAAGCACACAAATTGGTCTTTAATGAAACTTTGAAAAGTGAACTGATATTTTATTGAACCCTGTTGACTCAAACGTCAAAGTGTGGACTTATGACTTAACCTGGACCCATTCAGTGTTTTCGGCAGTGATTGGGTCACTGTCATCAGAACAACACAATCATGATTTGTGAAGTTGTTTTAGTTCATTGATGATGCTTGTTATTCTTTCATTCTTTTGTATGTATGTGAATAATGACTACATACTTAAGGTATAAAACTGTGTGCATGGATATAGTTAGATCGGGGTGGGACTTTATACGATTTTTCTTCTATTTCTTCTTAGAGTACTAACTGTTTGTCTATTAAACAGTTTCATTTTGTGTTTGACTATAAAATATCCAAATCAAAACTTTGGGAATCCTTTATCAGCATGTTTGCTAATCTCACTAAAATCCACCAGAAAGAAATAATCAAAGCTGTTTCAAGTTTGGTAAAAGTCTCGGGTTGTTGCTGTCATCACTCTGCCTCCATAGAAGACGGTGAACTGAGTGAAGACATCAGAAAGGCTGAAGACACTGATTTCCAACTGGGTGTGGACATGTGACATTAGCTGTAGCACTACTGAGCGCTGGAGCACCCGCGGCCGTGTTTTTGGACAGTTGACCTTCCCGACCCTGTTTTTACATTAACCAGCAAAATCTTTGCCCTGACTTTTTCATTCCCAGCCTATTAAGATGACCACACTCTGAAACGCAGAGACGGAGACATACTGGGAAAAGACTCATTTATACCTGGCCCAATCAGCAGACAGAACCGCCGCGGATATCCCTGGTGGCCATTAGCACAGCCCATAGCAATTAAGACGCTAAGCGAGTCTCGAGTGCTTTGCAGATTGAGGCCCACTGTGTGTAATGTTTCCTAACCTTAACACCATGCGAGAAACGGTGTTGGTCCCGTTTCCAACATAAAGCATACCTTCACCCCCTCCGCTCCTATTAAAGCCTAAGAGTCTTCAATTAGAGCCATTTGCATTTTACTAATATCATAATTGCAGCCGTGGTCATTAATAGGAAAGTGGAAAATGAGTGTAGTAGTCAAGGCTTAATCCATGCTGAGGGAGAACAGATATTTTCATCCTAACCACTCCCTTGCTTTATACTGACTAGAGCTGGACCTGTGGGCTGAGCTTTATTAAATATGACCTGGATTTAACCATAACTCAATAACTCAAAAATGGGACTCATTAGGAACCATCTATTCATGTTAAGTTGCATTGTTGCAGACTGTCTAGGCAGTTTAGTTTGCAAAAAAGAAGGGAAAAAAAAAGGAGGATGCAAAAATCGTGTGGAGGCGACTTCCTCCATTGCACGTCGCTATGCAAGTTCTTGGATGGTGCAAGCGGTGGTGCTTCAGATGAAAGAAGAATGAATTGCATAGCTGATATTGGTATCATTGAATAAAATAAGAAGCTCCATCAGTGAGCTATTGCGCTGGTAAATTACTGCCGTGGTATCCAGGGACCATGAAAGTAGAGAACAGAAGCATTTGAACAGGCTGATCACTAGGAGAAACGTGTTCTATTATCATCACTTAGTTTGCTCTTAAATGCCAAGACGGTTGTTTGAACCGCCTATTAGCACAGAATTAGTTAGGATTCTGTTGTGTTTACACCACAAGCCAATTGTAGCTCTGACAAAAAACTACAGCCCACCTTAAAGCTACGTTCACACCGGGCGTGCGTGGCGCGTTCAAGAACGGGCTAAACGTGGGATTTTTAATGTGCTTTTGTCAAATGGTGTTCACAGAGGACTGTGGCTAGCCTTCCGTCTCTTAAAGAGGATGGTACCAAAACGTCACCACCAAATCCAAGTCCCTGATTGAGAATTCTGAACGTGGAAGCCCGAAACACACACATATGTGCATCTACATGAACTTTTTATTGAAAGCAGTCACTTGAACACACGTTACTGAGCCCGGTGTGAACACAGCATAACAGGTTTCCCCTAAACCAGGATTTGAGGTTTTGTGATGGTCAGTTTGGGAGAGAGCAACTTATTTGTAAGTGGGAAACTGAAAGCAGCCCACTACACAAATCTAAAAGTATGAAAGCCTAAAAGATGAATAATGTCTGGTGGAGCCGTGTTTTCTCCTTGTGCTTTTTCCCCCATCCTGGCTAGAACTTCATTTGGGTGTTGGTAGATTTTTTCAGGTGTTCTGGTTCACTTCAAGTCTTTTTTATGTCTTGTTTTTCTTCTCTTGAAGACGATATCTCAGAAATACCACATTAGGCCACATAGTTCGAGAGCGCTAACGTTAATTCAGGTCTGAGCAAGTGTGTAAAGCCTTTAAGACTGGAACTGTCGCTGATAAAACCTAAATCACACACGCTCTTTGAACCACCGTAAATCTTCAACTGTTCACACGATCAACAGGACTCAGCTGATTCTGAAGCAGCTTTTCGTGTGGCACGATTTTCTCTGCGACAAAATCTGCAGACATCCGTGAGCATTTTTCCCCTGTAAAGTGCTGCACATCAGCTTAAAGCTGCTTTTCTCCACTTCAGAATCCGCTGGAATTTCATTGATTGTGTAAATCAGCCGTCCCCCAACCCCCGGGGCGCGGACCGGCACCGGTCCATGGGTCATTTGGTACCGGGCCGCACAGAAAGAATAAATAACTTACATTTCCTCTGTTTTACTTATTTCGGAATCTGAAAGATGTTTATTTTGAAAAATTGCCAGATAGATCTGTGTATATGACTCTTGATGCAGGCCAAGGTGCTCTTCTCGGTCACGTGATAGGTTACCGCTAAAATAAAACCCAGGAGCTAACAAAATGAGTAAAAAACAAACATCTGGAAAGTTTCTTTGCCAAGGGGAAACGCCCAGCCAGGAGACAGAAGAGGAGCCTTTGACTTCCAAAGAAAAAGAAAGCTACATTTAGTAGACAGTGCTTCTTTTTTGCACCATGAGTGTGGGAAGGGGAGAGGACGATCAGACTTGTGCGATGTACAATGACAAATAAAAGCTCAGAGTTCGTCTTGTCAAGTCTCTGTTCATCCTTCATCGTAGCATTGCTAAAATAATCGTCCGCCACATCTTAAAGACCGGTCCGTGAAAACTTTGAATGATGTCATACGTGGCGTTAAAACTGTTGGGGACCACTGGTGTAAATGACTGATGAGTTACTAAACTGGAATGTCAACACTAGAGCTAAAGCTTTAGTGTTAAAGGGTTGAACTGTAAAGGTTATGATTTAGACCCCTGTCCTGTTATAATGCTAAAAAAAAGTGAGACAAAACCAGAACAGAGATCTGGCTCTGAAAGTTTTCAGAACTGGAATACACCTTTCTTTGAGATTACAGAAAATGTAGAGAATCATTTACAGTAAAGAATAAATATGACCTCTCAGGGCTCACATTAATAAAATAATTTGATTGAACTGCACTGAATATATTCTAGTTTTCAGGGTAAATCACAAACTGAAATGGCTTCGACTGCACTTTGCTCCACAGTTACCGGCATTACCTGCTGAAAATCCTGTTTATATTTGCACACACAAGTCAAGTGACATGTGGAGTGAACCAGCGTGAGGGTCACAGCCACCTTTCCCCACCATCGAACAGCTTAAGTTTTTTTTTTTCCAGCCCGTGGCGCTCCTGGTGACCCACTTACTTGTCCCACCCAAGGGTCTCCATCTCAGAGATTATCTGAGCGTAATACTGAGGAGGAGGGATGGAGCAGCACTCAGGACGGCTCTTCAGACCCACTTCCTGCAACGACACACGGAGCACTTCTTCATTTAAGCCCTTATTTGGATGCTAATCATACAACTGTGTGACAACCAGCGCTTTTGGACTTTCTTATGAGTAGAAGAAACAGATTTAACTTGAATTAGGAACATAAAGTTCAGAGCTTTAGATTTATGTGCTCTTTAAAGGATGAAGTTCTTCCTTTCCTTCCTGTTCCTAACAAACAGGTCGTCTTTCTACTTACCAGCACAGTCTTCAACTCTAGAATGAAGCCGGAGAGATCGGCCGACTGCTGGAGCCGCTGCAAGAAGCAGAGAGGACACCCTTGAATGGTGGGATAATGAAGTGACAGTGTGATTTTTTTCTTCTTCTTTCCTTTAGCCAGCCAGCCATTCAAATCAAACAGCATTTGTGATTAATAGGGGCTGCCAACTGCTTAAATAATTAATGATGGCTTAAAGGCTGGGAAAATAATGAACTTTGCAGCCCAGGGTAAAATATCAATCTCATCCACATAACCAAAAGGGGCCACATAACAAATAGGGACATTTTCCTGGCCATGTTAATTGAAGTGAAAAAAAAAATACATATATATAAATATATATATACACATATATTTTTTTTTTCTGGTTTGGAGTAATGGTTTATGAAACAGCTGCCAGACAAAAACAAAAGGAGGCAAACAGGACCTGACAGCAAAAGTCTAAAACATCTTAAACAGAGCGATCCGGATCAGGGGCAGAGGGTTCAAATCCTGAGAGGCTCATTCAACAAGTCGGGACCTGGTTTACCTGCTTGACGATGGCCTCATATCCCCGCAGCAGGTGTTTCAGCTCCCAACCGCAGTGCAGTCTACAAGGGACGAAGTCCAAGATCAATCCCAGTTTGACAAATACAGGCTTAAGACTCTTCAAAGAAATCGAGCATACTTGGCCTTCTTCAGCTGTAAATCTGGAGGCAGAATTATCCGGATTCGTAGATCTTTGTCCTGAAAATGACAAATGTTCAGAAACTTACATCATCATTACTTTAAAAAACATAGCAGAGAACATTTACCGTAAACTCAACGTTCTCAGAGCTAAAACAAAGTAATGCTACTTTAAATTCATAAAAATGTGCATTCAGAACAAAGCATTACCAGAACTATCAGTCTTTTCTTCAATATATGCTCCTTAAGGACTGTATAAACCAAAGGTCAGGAGCCACAAGCAGCTCTTTGTCCCTTTATTGTGGCTCTTTGGCTTGAAAATGCTTTCAATAAATGATAAATTAGCTAAGTTTTGTGTAAATTTTCACATGTGAGATTACATTTAAATTATGGATGGGTGATACGTTGGTACCAGCATAGTATCAGCCGATACAGCATAATTTGAGTTGATCGATATCGGTCCTAATTTAAAAAATCTATCAATGTTCTTCTGACTGTTTTCAGATACACTTTATTTTTTAAATGTATTCTTGTTCCTAATCGTTTCCTGGCAACGGGAAGCTTATGGTTTACAGTTATGTCCAAAAGTCAATAAATGGTCTGACTGTTTTCAGATATATTTTCAAAGTTTTAAAGTGATACTGGTTCCTATGAGATCCATTGCTGTTTGATAAAAAGGTCAAGTATATGATTGTACTGCAAAAAGACAATTGTGCATTTCTAACGAAGAAACAAAAAGGAGCGTTGTGTTTTTCTAAACACCTAAATATCGGTTTTGGCTAGGCCTGCACAATAAATCCCATATTTATCGGTATCGCGATATCAAGCTGTGCAATACGTGTATCGCAAAAGATCGCAAAAATTGCAATAAATGGTTATCTTAAATGTGCTAAAACGATCTTATGGCAGCTTGAAGTATTCCAATCAAATTAATCCCTTTATGCATTTGACCAATCGGATGGACGCTTTCACGTCGTTGACCCATCGGATGGAGCTCCTATAGATGATCCCCTCCTTTGTAGACGAGGGTCATTCGGAGTATAATTTAAGTTATTTATGACTCTTATTGAAATTAAACTGTTGCAGTGAAATGGAAATGATGCATTTAGTTGTTTAGCTATTTGTTCATGCATCGCAAGTTATATCGTCATCGCAAAATTGATCACTAAATCGGGAGTTTTCCTCATATCGTGCAGCCCTAGTTTTAGCAACAGCCACAACAAGTCTTGCATTTTTTTTAACAAGAGCAAATGTGCTGCAGCAGGAGGAACTTTTGTCTTTTATTTTGAAAAGAACTCCTATGTGACGCTGTCAAAAGAAAATAAATTAGTGGTGAAAACATTAAAGGGAAATAGCTTTCCCGAGTTTATCAAAAGTCGGTTTAAAGAGTCTTGTAAATATTTTCGTCTGGTTAAAAACTTCTGTTATTCAGACGGTACCTGCACAGAGATGAATCCATCATAAACCGTTTTCTGCTCGTTCACAGGCAAAAGAAGCGGGTTGTCTTTAAACAGCGAGTCCTCCATAAACGTAGACACGCGACCGTTTCAAGCTAACGCCACACGCGGACTACGATGGCGCTTCTCCTGCACTCCAACCGGGAACTTCACTTGAGTTGTTTAGTTTGACTGAAAACACGCAGGAGGTAAACAAACACCTCGAGACAGGAAGTTGTCTCCCGCCATAAGAAGAAAAACTGCCGACGTCACGCAGCTGCGTTCAGGTACCGGACAAATCATAGGATCTTTTAATGTTAAACTGAAAAGAATTCCGATTGGAAAAGAAAAAAAAAGTGAAAATGTTTTAACCTTTTTGCACGTCTGCCATGTTTGATAGATAGATGTGAGCAGTGGTTCGTCAATGTGAATACATGTGGAGTCTTGGGCAGTGGTTCCCACCTTTTTGTATTTTATATATTTACTTGTTTTAATAAACGAGTAAATAACAAATTAAAATAAACTTATATGTATAACACTCTTCCTACAACACTCCATAACCCCTTAAAAGAACTGTACTACCAGTCATTTAGTGTGGATTATTTAAGTGACTATGCTAAAAGTGAGGCAAAATACTCGATGCTATTATATAATATCTGTATGTTGTGAACTTAAATGATCCAATTTAGACTGATGAAGTATTTAGTTCGTATACTTCTTACACTACACATAGCTTCATGTCTGGTATACCTTCTATACGTATACTCAAGTATACTTCGTCAAATCAAATGCAAAGGTACTGCTTTTCACAAAGGGACTTTGAAATTTAAGTCATAAACTTAATTTCTTAAAATATTACACCACCTTTTTTTTATTTAATGTTTCAGAAAAAATATCGGGAAAAAAAACACGGTTAGCAAGAATGTGTTAATAAAAGGTACGGGTGCAAGAATGGTTATTCTGACGCACATACTGGCTGAGTAACAGCTGCTTATTTCTGTTTACATGGGATTTTGGCTTCTTGTAGCCAGCGGGTACTTCCTGTTTGGAAACGTGAGGGGTGATGGGTTTTTCAGTCCAGTTCTCATATACAGTCAATGACTGAAACGTAAAATTTTGCTGTAAAAACAAGCGAGGGAAACAAGAAATACAAAAATATACAAAACAGGAGCTATTTTGTATAAACATTTTTTCTTTCGGTAACCGTTTTAGTTTAAAAAAAAATTTTAATGTAATTTTCAAATTTAAATTTTGTAGTTCCTTTAAGTTTACAACAAGTGTTTTCCAGGTTAAAATGGTTTTCACATTTAATTTTTTTTATAATGCCTTTTTTTCAAATCTGCTTTTTCATTCACATTAAGCTGATCCCAATTTGAAAACATAATAAGCATCATTGCTTACAATAATATGTAAGTAAAACAGTTTTAAGATAATTTTGAAATTTAGTGAAACGTTTAAGTCATTTTTTATTTGTCACCAGTTTAGATTTACAGTTTTAGTTAATTACAGTTTTAAATGTATGTGTTTTCAAATTTTCATAAATAAAGTTTAAAATATAATTTTCTTTTAAATTGACCATTTTATTTGTTAAATTTTCAGTATTTCCTTTGAGTTTACAACACTTTCAAGTTTAAAACTGTTTTTTTTATTTACAGTGTGTTGTTTTTTACTTTAAGCTGATCCTTATTTGACCTCATACATCCTTACCTTCTAATTGTGTACATAAAACACTTACAGTAATAACTGGGGTACAGGTGTTAGGATCCAATGCTTGTGATGGCTAGAATGTTTTAAATGGTCATTCTAACTCAAAGAACTTTAAGAAATATTAACACTTATTGGTTGGATGCTATAAAGCATTCAAGCATTCTCTATTCTTTATTCTATTCTTTATTATATTTCGCCATTTTCTGCCGCTTTACTTCTACAATTTTTCGGCTATTTTAACCATTTAACTATTAAAATGTTCAGCTTTTTCCAGCTAGGACTTTTGGTCCTTCAAATCCTTGAACTTTTCAAGATATTCCGGGATTTCCAGGACTTTTGCTTCCATTGAAATACATGAGGAGTCCTTGGTGTAGAACAGGGGTGTCAAACTAATTTTCACTGAGGGCCACATCAGCATAGCGGCTGTCCTCAAAGGGCCAGATATAACTTATACATGTAACTAAATGTAAGGCAAAATAAACGTAAATACTCCTTAATGTTAAATAACTCATTTATTTATCATAACTTTTTAAAGTGACAGTTACAGTTGCATATAAAACATATTTTTAGCATAAAACTCTAGCATAAATCCTTTTAAATTTGATTCTGTCAGGTTAGATTATATGGACAGTTTAAGTCCTAATGTTTAGTTGCACAATCCGATATTTCAAGTCCAATTCCCCCTAGATATGAATAAATACACACCAATTTTTACATTTTATTTTAAGAAATTAAAAACTTTTATGCTCTCGCGGGCCACATAAAATGACATGGAGGGCCACATTTGGCCCGCGGGCCTTGAGTTTGACACGTGGTGTAGAAGCTCGCTGGTTCGAGACCCGGCGCTGGCATTTTTCACAAAAGTTTCTGTTTTTGCTATTGTGCTGTTTTCACTTTATTTATGGTCAACTTTGATCATTTCTTTATCATTATTTTTTGCCAGTTATTACCCTTCAAGTTTCCTTTTCATTCAGCAATAGAGCATTCAAGCCTGCATTTTCTTCTGGAAATGCAGCTCCTTCTAGTTTAATCTGACATGTGACCTTACTTGACCTGTAAGTAGGATCGGTTTTATCGCAGACCACAAGAGAACAGCAACTCTGCCATTTGAGTTATATACGTAAATATGTTGGTCACACACATACAAAAAGCACCAAAACTGATACTTAAAAAAAAGTTTTGAGAGATTCAAAAAGTCAACAAGTCACTTCAACATGTCCCTTTATTTGTTTCAAATGTTTGAACAAAACAGACTCAAGAATCCTGCGGAAGCCCCAAAGTTCTTCCTCTCATCCAATGAA
>CM074500.1:22367414-22387985 GCA_037389245.1 Oryzias sinensis
GAGAAAAGTCAAGATGGCAGGAAAAATACCTCACAAATACACAGATTCTGGGGCTCCAACAGTGTTTGTCACTTTAGTAAGGAACAACCTTGTAAAGCCCGTTTGGACGGCCACTGTCTCAAAGTCTACCTTAATAAAACAGGGGCTACACAAACTGATTGTCACAATCACCCAAGAAAAAAAGGAGGTAAAGGATAAGGAAATTGAGTGCTTGCTTCAGTCAAATGACAAAAACTGATGTCCTCATCATTAAAGGACCCCTGAAAGTCCCAAAAGAGCTACAACACCCCCTTGACCGTGTATTTTGCCAGCGAATCCAATGACCATCCTCAGGATGAAGGCAGATGAAGCTTGCTTCATCTACAGGAAAGAATGAAACTACAGTAATACGCTAAATACACTTTTTAAAAACAGAGAGAAAAATAAGATCAAATGCTTAAAACTACACACTCATGTAATTTGGCTTAACGACCAAACTATAGTTGAGAGCCATAGGACTATCATTGAAAAGCTCAAAACTTAGACTAGAAAGCCCAAAATATGTTTAATATGTGGGTTGAGACTGACACAAAAATATCAGGGCTTGGTGCCTGTTGAGGTCATCTTTTTGTTTTCTCATAACAGAAAAGGTCTGGCCCTCTCCCAGAAGGACCTCTTTTTAGGTTCTGGGAGCTTGCTAGAATTCTCCTCTGATACCTCAAGAGTCTCTGAGTCCAGATGGTTTCACTGAAAGGCTTGGATTCCTGGGTCTCCTCTACATTTTGGACACAGAGCACCGGGAAGTGCACCTGCTGCTGGATCAGGCTTGGAGCAGGTTTGTGTTTTGCTCTGTCTCCAGATCAAACTGCTTTGCGACGGATGTCATGCCAAAGTAAGCAAAGTCCCGACTGACAATTTAGCACAGGGGGGTCAAACTCATTTTCACCAAGGGCCACATCAGCATAGAGGCTGTCCTCAAAGTTCCAGATATAACTTATACATGTAAATAAATGTAATGAAAAATAAATGTACCTACTCCTTAATGTTAAATAACTCATATATTTATTTATTATAACATTTTAAAGTGACAACTACAGTTGCATAGAAAACATATATTTGCTTGTTACTCTAGCATAAATGCTTTCAAATTTGATTCTGTCAGGTTAGGTTATATGGACAGTGTTTAAGTCCTAATGTATAGTTGCCCAATCCGATATTTCAACTCAGATTCCCCCTAGATATGACTAAATACACACCAATTTTTGTTTTTTATTTTAAGAAATTAAAAACTTCAAGAGCTAAAAGTTGTCATGGTGCCTCGGCCTGACTCCTCCCCCTCCCAGCTCTGCTCTGCTCCTGACTCTCAGCTGCAACCTATCTTCTCATCAAGCCTCTGTTCTTCATAAGGAGACCCAGCTCCAGCATTCATCGCCAGTCCGTTAAACCTGATGGTGCTTAGTCACGTTGTGATTCACGTCTGGCTCCCCTAGTCTTGTACCTCGCTAATTGAACCTTGTCTCCTCTGCCTCAGGTTAATCTCAAGCCACGAGAGTCCTCAGTCAACACCACCTAGAGCAGCGGCTGTCTCTATCTCCAGGCTGACGCCTTCCTGCCTCAAGATCCACAGTCTCAGCGCTCCTCAAGAACTCCAGCCACGCCACTCGTCAAGAACTCCAGCCACGCCACTCGTCAAGAACTCCAGCCACGCCACTCGTCAAGAGCTCCAGCCTCGCCTCCCTCAAGAGCCTATGCCACGCTCCTCGTCAGTTACACCAGCTACCCTCCACATCTACTGTCACGTCTGCTCACTGCCCTGTCTGGATCAGTAAAATAAATCCTACTTACCAACCGTTCACCTGTTTTTCCTTCTGGGTTCCAGCACTTGGGTCCGCTTCGTGTTCTGATCATGACAAAAGTAATGCTCTGTGGATCTCCAGAAAATATTGTTTTTTTCTCCTTTTCCGAGAGACAATTGAGGTGATCAACTCTGTGGAAGAGTTGGGAAAACAGTTTCCACTCCCTGTTGTTTTGGCTTCTGGAGGAAGATCTCTGGCTTGCAATTTTATTTGTCACTATAACTTCTGCAAAACTCCAAAGCTTAATTTATTTTTCAGTCTGCAAACCATAAAAGCTAAAAGTGCGATAAGGGTAAACCCCGCCCCTTTGCTCTTTGTTCAGCTGTAATGCATATTTATTTCAAAACCCTTCTGGTTGTTTTCATGTGAAGGCATCAGTCCAGAAATCTTTCATGTTGTTGTCATCAGCAACATGAAAACCATTCCAGACCTCAACTGTAAAGTAAAACAGTCGATTGGTGTTGTGCACTCAGCTGTGCACAATGGGTCATAGAGAAAACCATGAAGAATTCGGGTGAGGTGACAGAATTTGCCAACAAAAAGACCACGCCTGTGGATTGCCAGCCTCCAACAGAATTTTGCTAATTCTGAGAAAAAAAGTATTAAAAAAAATCAGGATTCTGCCATTTATTATAATCCATAATCCATCTGAATACTGTACTCTGATTGGCTGCAGGGTTACATAGCCCAAATGTTCACCAGTTGGTACCCAGAGCAACAGAAACTTATGTTGACATACCTTCCATCAAGTTTATCCCAACAACAATACAGTAGAAAAGATTGTTTTGGTAGTTTTTGTTTAACCTGATTGGTGAATTTAATAATTTTAAAGACTGGGATGCAGCAGAAGACAAGAGAATCTAAGACACAAAGAGGTGACACTGGAGGAATTGAACATTTTAGACTTGTGGACTTTATTTCTTCATCATATGGACAAAAAAAAGATGGGAAGAAGGTTATTTTCCATCTGAAACGATGCTCTTTTTAACTTATCATGACGTTCAGCGTTTTAACTGTCCTCCCCTGCTGCAAATTAACACTTAAGACAAGATTATTAAGGAATCCTATCATAAACATTATTACATATTTTCTATATTTGTATTGGCTCATGTTATGAGATCTTTCTTTGTGTAATCGCTTTATTTAATCCATCCATCTACCAGAAGTCCAGGATATAATTAGCCTTCTTTGTCTACTCTTGGGTATATATTTTCCTCTTAAAACTGTTAAGGTTCCACCTCACAGTGTGGTTTTCTTTGAGTCAGCTCCCAATCAAAGGTCATATAAAAAAAAAAATCAAAATCATGTGAGGAGAGTTTGAGGATGAAGCAGCTTTTACATCACATCTGAGAGGTAATCAATCAGTTGTGGAGCAAGGATTCGTCTCTCTACCATTATTGCACGTTTTCTAAAAGATTATTCATGTGTGCGGTGAGATTATGAATTAGAAAAGCTAATTTAGCGGTAATAAGTTTAAGTGCCAATGAAACACTTTAGAAGTTGTTAAATGAGCTAGGGAACTGTTGGAGTATAAGATGCTGGTCTAAAAACGTTTGAGGAGGGACTTCAGGACTGAGATAGGACAAGGGAACACAAGTGCAATGAAAACTGGTACTGTGAGACCAAAGAAAACATTGTAAAAGTCTTTATTTAACAATCCAAATGCTACACGAGCTGGGTGAGTGCACAGACTGTGGGACATAAATGGTGAGAAAGCTGGGTAAGAATGGAAGTCAGTGGACAGAAAGGAAGTAAATGAAAAAGTCAGTAAAGAAAATTAATAAGAGAAATTGAGCTTTTTGTTGATTCAGTGAGACACAGCAAGCAGGTGAATAGAAAAAAGGAGGAGTGAGACAAACACACAAACTGAGAATTCAAAGTCTATGGAGATAATGGAAAAAGTGCCAGACTGCAAAGGAGATTAGACAATACCATGAGATGGAGATAAGGCAGAGAATAAGTGAGCCCAGAAAGAAATGGAGAAAAGGTGGATTTGCGCTGACAGACGAGGGAGCAGAATGGAACTGAGAAGAGAGAAGGTGAGATAATTCAGAAACGTAATGCAGTATTGAGCAGAAGTCCAATCTGTTACCGCCTCTCAGCTGTATGTCTCCTTAAACCTTCCTCCATCTACACCTCATTTCTCATTCAGCCTTCCTGTCCACCCCTCCTTTCAGCTTTATCCTTTTTTCTTTATAGTCCACTCTTTTTTACTTTTAAAAACAGGGCTGTGCATTAAAACATTTTTGTATTGTGCCGCAAAGACCGTCTTTTTCTGTCGATCAGTTATCAAAAGTTGTTCCTTTCTGACCATACTGGGAGTATCTTTAGATCGGAAGAGGGCAGCAACAAAGTGGAATGGCCATCTGTGGTTATTTAGGAATTTTTGCCAGCTAAGGAAATGGACACACATGGAATTGTTGCATCTTTTATAACCTTTTCAGGTGTAAATGTTCAAGTCAAATGGTGAGCAATAGTTGTTTTTCAGGGGTAGTGGGAGTTCTGCTGGTTTAGCAAAACTATAATTTATTCTCTGTTTGGTGAACCTTTGTTGTTTTTCTTTTAGTTATGAAAAAAATTGTACTACATACTATGTTATTAAGGAAAAGCAAGGCAGAGGTTGTATCACAATATGGGGTGACTATTTAAGTTTTTTGTTGTTTTTTGGAGGGTTTTTCAGTGCTTAAAATTAAGTTAGCAGATGAAAATGTACTTTATAAGGTTATCCTACTATTTTAATTTCAATCACTGGTTATTTCATTTCTTTTTTTAACCCTAAAGGACTGTCGCTGGTTGATTTTCACCCGAGCAAAACCGTTTACATGAATTTCAACATGTCGCATGTCAAGGAGTCTGTGCCTTCACCAGGGAAGTCTCACACGCCCCAGGAATGGGTGGACCAAAGACCAATTTTCTGGTATCATTTTATAATTTTTTGGGGGAATTTTTTGTTCTCAAATTCCTAATTTTTCAGTGATTTTTGAGCAGGTTTTTACGAAATTTCTTTGTCTTTTTCATTTTTTTTTACACATACCACAGTTTAAAATAGAAGAAAACCACTCAAATTTATCATGTGTTGTCATTTTTTGACCAAATTTTTTTATGTTAGGTACTTTTTGTTGGGTATACAGTATCGGGTAAAAATTAACCGTCAAAAGTGATGGTGTCAATTTTTATAGCCAAAGTGTCAAACAGATTCTTTTTTTCTTTTCACAAGTGATGACTAAATGAAATGTGTTGATTTCATGTCCGCTCATGACACAAGGAGATCCGTTTAGCATATCAAAATATGAGTGTTGAATAAAAATGCTTCATAAATGTGAAACTCAACAAAAGATATTTAGAAGTAGAAATCTGCATAAATATACTGCCAGCTGAGTTTTTAGTTATTTTGAGAATTATCTGGTGATTTATTTTAAGGTGCTTCCATAAAAAAACAACACAAAAGAAAATGAAGATGCCCCCCCATTGCCAAAAAAAAAAGACAACAAAAAAAAAACAATTTTTTTTAATGAACTTTAACTTTCTGCTCAATACAGTGAGGTTACACATCTGCTGCCATGATCTGCCATGTTTAAGCACCACAAATGAACACCACGCAGTTCACGAAGGACTGAAAAAAAACAGGAGTGTAAAGATCAAAAACAGATTTCAAAACATCAAGAAAATTAACCTTTAAAATACCGAGGCTAAAAAATGAATTTATTTACATTATTTTAGTGTGAGTTTGGCGATCCATGTTAAAAGGAACACAGTAAGGAGCTGCTGTTTGAATTTGGATTTTTAGTGTCATGTCCTGGCTGCTACTCCCTCTTCCCCCCCTCCTTCCTGTTTTGGACGCGACCAGCTGGATCCACTTACCTCATCTTCCCCTGCCTTCATAAGCTCCTCCTGGATCATCAGCCGGTGCCAGTTCGTTGTTCCTCCTATGGTGCATAGTTTGGTCAGCTCATGTTTTTGACCCCTGTCTTGTTACGCTTTGCTCATTGCTTCTCTCGCTCTGCTTCAGGAAAGAAACCTGCTGGATACTCACCTGGTCACAGTCCACAGACGTCGCAGTTCACCCTCTGGAAAATCCGCCTCAAGATCCCTCCAGCCAGCCGCCGCTCCTCGCCTAGAAAGAAGCCCGTCAACCTCTGTTCACTATTAAACCTCTTAAACTGACCGTTGAGTCCTAGCCTCTTTCCGGGTTCCAGCGTTTGGGTCATTCTAAACTCTCGCCTCAATCATGACATTTAGTTTGCATTCGTTTTTTTCTGTTTATTTTGTCTGATTTCTGCATTTATTTCATTTGCAGTCATTGGTTGGCTCCTTCTGAAGATCATAATCGCAACATCTGTCATCTGTTGTTTGAGCGGCAGCCTCTGTATATATAAATAAACGGTTTTTAGTTACTTGTGTCACGTCTTTGCATGGAACTGTGATCTCTGTTAACAGATCATTGGTTATTGCTGTTGAACGGAGCCTGATTGTGCTATCATTCAAAAACCGATTTTGCCCACAATAATGGATTTGATAACATTCATACATATTTCCTTTATTGCAATCCTCACTTTGGAAGGCTAATTCTTTCATTGTCACCTTTCTTTAAGCGTCTACTTTTTTTAACCTCATCACACTGTTCTTTAACCTTTTATTTCAATTCTGAAAAGCTTGTTTTTGAGAACTCTCTCGTTACATCTGTCAATGTAACTCTTGTGCTATCCTAGGTACTTTAACATTGGGAGTTGGGTCATCTAGACCCACTAGACAGTGCGCTGAGCCTTTTTTCTTCAATGATTTGTGTCCATGGATTACATGAAATCTTTCCATCTTTATCCACCTTTGTCATAGTAGGGAAAACACGTCAATGGAAGGGTGGGGTCATCTAAGATAGTACAAGGGTTAATGTTGGTTTGTCACACTACTCCATTGTCTTTCTTTCCTGAAATACTTTGGTTTTACTTAAGTTTTTCTTCTGATTTTACATTTTTCATCTATTGTCACATCTAGAGCTAAGATATTTGAAAACGACTGAATGATTGTCTTTTATAAATAAGAATTTTTTTATTTTTGGTGTCAAACATTTCCAGAATGTTGAAATGTTTTCAGGTGACAATAATGAAATACTTCATTTGGATGCTTGACCTTGGAAATATATAAAGATTTCTAGAAAACGTAATGTCTTAAATCAGAAATCACAAACCAGAAACAGATACTGTACGTGATGGGAAGCAGGGCAGGGCCTCTCTGTGCCAACCCAGAGGCTAATTTTTGATTAACTCCTGCCCCTCTGCAGAAACTATGTCCTAGAACTGTTTTTCAACCAGTGTGCTGATGGTGTGGAGATGGTCAAGTGTGCCGTGGGAAATTGCCCTCATTAATCATTAGCTGATCTAAAAACATTTTCCATCTCCAGGAAATCAGCTCTTTGTTCATCCAAAAAGGCCCTGATAAAACACTGAGTAGTTAGGAATATAAAAGATCCTAAAATTACTTTTTCTTTGTGTTTATTTGATTCTATTAAAGACATTTTGATAAGAATGACGGCAGCTATAGCGGTTTGCGGAAAAAGTCCCGCCCCTTTAACTGTCTCCGCCAACCATTGTTGAAGGCTTAATCACATGTCATCAGTCTGACCAATCAGAAGTGGTTAAAGTCTTCACTTCCTTGTTCTAAATTCTGCTCATAAAGTCTCTCAGTTCCAACAGAAATAGCAGCTAAAGCTCGTCTTTAGCGGTGTAGCTTTCCACAGAATCCGGTGTCAGACCGTGGAACAAGTGAACAAAACAATGAAGCTCAGAGACGCTAGTTTTTCTGCCCTTTTTCGGCAGTTTTCACACTACATCTCCCATCATGCATTGGCTTAAAGGGCCAGTGTCCCAGCGCACAATAAGTCGTCCGCGTGAAATGTCTTGAAACCTCAACGAACAACCAAACAGTTTCTAAATTTTCTAATTTAACTTTTATTTCATCTTTTAGAAAAAACAGCCGCAACTTCCAGCTTTTTTGGCCACAATTATCACAAAATGCACGTGAGATTGCGGGGGGGGGGGGGGGGTGTTGATCAATACAGACCATGAATTTCTGCTTTTTTCTTTTGGATGCTGGTGTGCCACGGGATTTTTTTAAAGTGTGCCGTGGCTCAAAAAAGGTTGTAAAACACTGTCCTAGAAAACGACACAGGGTTTTTGATTTTGGCTTAAAACAGCATAACCACTGGGAACGCTTTAACCTCTTTTTGTCAAACTTTAAAAGTAATATCTAAGAAGAAGACTGGACATTTTCTAAAAACACACATAAACATTGTAGATGCAAAGTCATATTTTAGGCTCAGTCAATTCAATGAGAATTTTATGTAATACTTTGTTATGATGGAAGCTTTGAAACAGTGAAAAACAGGTTCATGAGCATGATAGCGGAGGCAGAAAAAGCTGTAGTCAAGCTGATGGCTGTGATCTTTCAGCAGTGAGTGCTGCTCTGAGGAAGAAATAATAACAGGTAAGCACAGGTGTGGCGACTAAGTGATGAGTGGGAAGTCTGATGAAGACCAAAAATAAAACTAAATATGAGGCTCATGAGATAGCACTGTAAAACACATATAAAAACAGCAAAGGTGACAA
The DNA here is from genome assembly GCA_037389245.1 of Oryzias sinensis. Lineage (NCBI taxonomy): Eukaryota > Metazoa > Chordata > Actinopteri > Beloniformes > Adrianichthyidae > Oryzias > Oryzias sinensis. The sequence continues at coordinate 22,375,852 of CM074500.1, forward strand.
TTAAGTCTTTTTACATAAAAAAGAGGAAAATGTTTAAAAAAAATATATTTCAGAAATCAATTCTGAAAGGAAAATGACCATAAATCAATGGATCCAGCAACAAATGAAGCTTCCTGTTTTGTTTTGATTCTTCTGCTTTTCCTCTCACAGAGGTTCCATTGACCCTTGATATTACTTTTTTAACTTAGCCCACTTTAATATGTACTTGTCCTGTTCACTGAACTCCTGTTTGTATTTTAACAATGTCAAAATTCCATTCAACACTATCTTTATTTTTATTTATGAACAAACATAATATTTTTATTTTCTGATTCAATGTGAAGATTTTCTTCTGATGCTTTAAAAACATGAAAGTATTGCAGTGTGGTGGATTATTAAAAATGACATCTATTTTTTTTTTTTTTAATTTTGTTGGCAGTGTATTTGGATATGTTTAGATCTGATTGCATTCGAAAACCTTGTTTTCAGACCTGTTTTCATGGCAGTCTAAAGCTACGTTGCATGTGTTGCACATTAAAGATTGCACTGTACTCAGTTTCATGATCGTGCAATCAGCCCGTGGTGTTCACACCAGACCATCAGAGGAGCTTCTTCTTCTTTTTCTACTGTTTACCAGCGCATGTCTGCCAACTATGTTGGTAGAGGGTTTGGTGCCAAATGTTGAAGTGGTGCAAATCTTATGAATCATGCTGCAGGATTTTTCTTTCAAAGCTCTGTCCAGATACATGAAAGACTTGGTGTCATATAATACGTTCATGCATGATCGTGTTTACAACAGTTGACACTTCCATGTATTTTAAAAGGACCCCGTCCACATTTCACTACCAAATCAGAGTCCGGCCAGATTTAACATGTCTTCTCACTTTTCACAGTTTGGTTTCATCATTTAAAACCGTTTTATTTATTATTTTGTTTTTTTTACAAAATTTTCTTTTGATCCTGTAGTTTTGGTCTCTTCCATGTTCGCTACTGCAGCTTAATAACAATAGAAAGGGCAAAGGCCCAGCTGACTATATTAAATATAGTATTTCCTCACCATATCTGGGCTCTCCTTTCACAATCTCACTGTTTTGCACATCTTCTTCACTGCAGTAAAGCATGTCTGTTTTTTTTTCAATGCTGCACAATGTACTACATCCTGATTGGCTGTTGATCTTGTCAATCAACCTCCTCTGTGCCATGTCTCCCGTACAGAATGCAGTTAGTTTGACATGATTACATAAATCTTCAGTTGTGATCAGATTTTTGTTTTCTTTCTATAAAACTGGATTCATCTTGCATGAAGATTTGAACTTTGAGGGTTTAAACAAGACAGAAACAAGACAGAAAAGTGTGAAAATGTTAATGTCTGAGAAAAGTGTATGAATTGTGTAGCAAGGAGTTTTACAACCTTAAAACATTTTAAGGATTTCACCTAGGGATTATTCTGTTAAACTAACTGCAGTGATAAAAGAGGAAACACTAAACATTTTGTGATTTTTGATGAGTCATCCATTCAAGCATATTTGAATTAAATTACGAATAAATTCATCTATTCCAATTATTCTTATGATTTATGTCTATGTAGTTTATGTAGTTTTATGGCTTTAGGATTACATCCAAGGTTGTGATATCATGCACAGAAATGTCATCATCGGTTTCTAGAATTTGCAAACATGCATTCATTTCCCCGGCCCAGTAGATCTGAGCCCACACACGATTAAAATCAAGGACAAAAAAATGCCTGCAGAGACGTCACTACAAGGATGAGAGGTTAGCCACGTGTCACTTCAAAATGACTTTTGAGCTTCAGAAAACCTCGCTGTCTCCTTTTCGTCTGACACCTTCAGATGTATTTCTCCTCCATCAAACTGCTGTCAGCTCCTCATCCATTCCTCTTCACTGCCCTCATTCCACCTCGACTATCACAGACAGACACACGAAATTTTTAGGCACACGTCCAACCGAATTGCCACCAGAGCTCCAACAAACACTCATACGCACACAAATAAAGGATTTTGCAATGACAAACACTAAAGCTGGAGGGTGGAAATTGAGGTCTGACATCATGTCAAATCAAGGACTGGCAATAGCTCAATATGTCAGACTGTATGAGACTGTGTTTTTAATTCACTGCAAGAATGACAAGCATCACGGCAGCATGCTCAGAAGCATGCAAAAGCAACCACTAGCCTTCCAACAGCTGTAGTATTTTTTCATCAGCTTGTATACAGATACTTTAAAAATAATCAAATACATGTGGATTAGTCACTGTAGCAAGTTCTCTGCCACATGTCTGTCTACCCATTTAAATCTTCTGACTGTCTTAAGAGAGAGGAAACAATAGACAAGAGTGTGACCTCTCATGGATTGTTTAAACCCATTTTTCCACGCAGTTTCACTGTCATACCTCCACAGTGCTATACACAATCATTCTTCTAAGTTTCTTCAACTCTTTTTTTTTAAATATGGCGGTATGTCTAAAGAAGGGAAAAGTCTTCCATATAAGGTTTAAAAAAATCAAATTAAAGAAACCCGTTCTGATTTTCCATCCACCTGAAGCATTTCAAATTCCCATAACAAAAAAAAATTTTTTTTTTTTTTTGCTACCTGTGTCTGACAACCCAGCGGGGTCTGAGTCTGTGACCCTGACAAGCATAAGTATGCCCCCCTTCCTTCCTCACCCCCATTCCTCCTTCTACTGTAAAACTGATGCAACACTTCAAAGCAGTATGACTAGCTTCCTTGGAACTCCTTTACCGTGTGAGGAAATGCCATCTTCTAAGAAGCCAGGTGTGTTTGACAGTGTGTCACTTTGAGATATTGGATATAATATAAGGAAAGAATGAAGAGATCTTAACCAAAATTGTATATCACAAGAAGGTATTACTATAAAAAAAAGGTTAAAAAGTAGAAAGGGCTTTTTTTTTACTTTTTGTTGAAGATTGCTTGCAAGCTAGTACTAACTAAAATTAGGACTGAGGTACTTTGTCTACTCAAAAATGTTAACCTCATGTAGAGCTCCCAACTATCCCGTTCCTTCAAATTGGCAGAAAAGATTCCCACCAGAGTTTGTTGCCTCAAATACTGCATTTTCTGACAACAAAGCACTCTTAAAATCATTTAATTTACTCAAAAACAAAATGACTGTGTGCCTTATGCATGAATTCTGGTGAAGTCCACTGACCTCAAAATGAAATCAGAAAATAGATGACGCTATAAAACCCATCCAAATGTTTTTGTATGACTTCAATAAACTTTCAAGTCACATTGGATTGTTGGTGGATTGTGATTACTCTGATTGGGAGCCTCATGGAGTGATATTTACTATCCTTTAATATAAAGAACAAAAAAAAAGTGAGTGTGTTGTTTTGTATTTTATGTGCTTTGTCCGAACAAAGTAGATCAAGTTTGTGAATAAGCAAATAAAGGTTTATTAATCGGTCGTTTTATTCTTTCTGCAAAAACTTCCCATTAACACCTCTGACAAATTGCCTGCCTCTTGGCCCCTCCAGGCATTCTGGGTAGTGTAGTCACACAACATCTGACTGTTTTGTTTTTAATCACATGTCCCTTATGATCTGAAAAATACATTCCTTTGCCCGGAGTTAAAGCTGAGCATGTAACCAAAAAGTGCATGTAACCTGCACTTTTTTTTATGCAGGACCAGATTTAATGTGATCAGTAGGTATTTGTTGAACTGTCAAAGTGGTAAACCATTGTGTGCTGATCCAATCCAGATCCCTGTTTTGGGTCAAGTTGATCCTCTCCCTTTATCTGCTGGAAACTTTATTCTTGGTCTGATGGTACTCACACTGAGAGCATCAGAGTGCCACTTTGCTACCTGTTCTGTGACCATATTTAGACTTCAATCATGTTGTTGATGCATTCAGACCGTCCACCCATTTTCAAACCCACTTAGTCCCTTTTGGGGTCATGGGGTTGCTGGGCCACACACACACAAATGGTGACAATTTTGAATTTACTTAGGAAGCATGTCTTTGGACTGTAGGAGAAAGCCAGAGTGCTCACAGAAAACTCACACAAACTTCAAGCAGTTGGGATTTGAACTTGTCTGATATGTCAAAAAATCTGACAAAGTATGAACTCTATAAGGGTTAGTGAACGATACAAATGGCGCATCATTGCGTTATTTCCTAAAGTTGTCCATTCTGAATGACTTAATGATCTTATGGTTCCACATGTAAACCTGGACATGATGTATCTGTGGGTCTTCTGCAATCAGTATTTTCTCCTATATTTCATTTGTATGCAAAACTATCTCAGGTGTGACTGCAGACAAAATTCTGGGACTCCTCTGATTGTTTCATGAATGAGGATGTGTGTTTGCCGAATGGTCAGCATTTGCAGAGTGAAAGGATAGATTGGTAATAGACATTTACATTTAGATCACACAGAGGCAACTTTAGCAATCTTACTATGTCAGATAAACAGCAACTGGGATGACAATTACATTAAAATTCAAAGCATCGCCCAAAGTATAATTTGCATGACAAAGAAATCAGAATCGTCTCCTGGTGGGAAGCAGAGACCTTTGTCTAGAAAATAGGGCTTCAATTCCATTTGTTGTTAAAGTACCACTCCAGTGAAAAACGTCTTTTTGGCGTTTTTAACTCGTTCTTGTGGCATTTTTGTTGCTAATGATGTTTGCAAATGACACTGGGAGTGAGAGCAGGGAGCAGGTGGATGAAAATCTAGACAGATGGGGGTTATTAAATAATATGGCAGTAAGACAAATTTATTGTTTTAGCAACAAAATACAATTAGGAGAAAAGAGCATAATCTTAAAATGGGTATCAGTTTATAATCCGATGGGCTAGGAAGAGGTGGCACACTGATCCGCTGCTCACAGGAGAAGGGTGCTGATTTGTTGTTATGTTGTGTTTTTTAAGAAGATGGTAAAGAATTTTGCATGGTAATTAAAAAAAAACATAAATATATGAAGTAGAAGATTATTTAACTCAATTATAATAGTTTACATTATTTAGTTAAATAGTATTAGCACAAGTAAAAAGAAAAGAAGGGGTTAATCTCATTTAGTTTATTTCATTATTTCTTCTATGAATATATGTATTGGTTAATTTGTAAGTCCCTCTATCTAGCAAATTGTGTTTGGTTCCTGATACGTTAGAGGGTGGGGGACAGCTGAGGAAGAAAGGGGGAAACTGACAGAAAGTTCTAGACGACAGCACATGGTGACTTTCCCTCTGGACCTGCGGGAGAGGAGAAGGCTTGTTTTGTTTTTGTTTTTAAGAGAAAAACAACTGGACAGAACGGCAAATTTTGAACAGGAAGTTCAGAAAAATAGCGTGAATTCGTGAGTAAAGAAACTGTGGGTAAGCTTGAAAGCCGGAAAGCTGTTTTCTGGATCTGAAAGGTTGGAGCGGGAGTCGGGAGCGAAGGCTGCAAAGCTAATGTGCATCACGCTGTGTCGCATCGAAGCGGAGTAGTCGTCTTTTCTCTTCTCGCTGGATCTGTCTGAATTATTGCACTCAATGTATAGCAGGAGCAGCAACAGGCTGTTGTCGACGCATGAAGTCCTACGTAGATTCAGACGGTTCAGGACACCAAAAATCGAATTTGCAGTGGGGAAAAAAATAAATCACACTAGAGTCAGCATAAAAGTTCACACCTTTGCAAAGGGGAGACGCACCAGACACCACCAACCGAAAGCTCCGCTGTCATCTGCTTTCTCTCTGCTTCCACAGCAGACAGCTTTTTTATTTTCCAACAGAACATGTAAACACGTAAAATATGTGACTAGATAGATTCTGTGTCTGTTCGTGCAAGCAGGCAGACATTTCCACGCCAGTCAAAGACGATCACGTCCTTAAGTCTAGTCCACAATCCACAGGTGTCTCTGTTCCATGAACAACTGAGCACAGAAAAGAAAACACAGACCAGGAAGCACAGACTGCCCTGCCGCTGACACCATCACTTCTGATCTGGTGATGCATTCAGGTTTCACTGTTCAATTTGCAGCAAGCAAGCACAGTTCACAATACAATGTTCATGCTTGTATATGGAATCAAGTAAACCTATAATCAAAGAACATGAAAATATAATGGAACCCCTGATCTTTTTCACAAGGCCTGCAATGTTTTTTCGCTTTTAAGGTGCCAGTACCGTGAGTAAACTGGACTGTGTGTGTGTGAGGGCGCATGTGTGCATGAGAAAAGGTCTGAAATGATTTAAAATGTTCAGTGTTCTATTGTTTTGAATTCTGTGCATTGCATGTGTTATAAACTAAGGGGTGGTAATATCTGGGAATGTTTTATTGTGTCCGTATTGAAAGAATGGAAAGGGAGCGATTGGTGAAAAAGGTGTGTATGAATGAATGGAGGGGTGTGGTAGAGGTCTGGTCTTGGTCTGAAGCGGCAAGGGGAAACCAGCCTTGGCTGAGGCCCTGCTGTGGAGGTGCCCACACTGGGCTGTGCAGCTGACCCTGGTGCAGTGTGGTGTGGCTTAGACCAGGCCTTAGACCAGTCACACACACACACACACACACATGCACACACTGAAGGAGGAGGGTTTGGGGAAGAGAAGAAGGGAGTTAAGAATGTGTGCCCTGTCTACCCCACTTTGGTGGGACACAGCCTGGGTATATAGATAGATAAATAGTTTTTTGTGTGAGATCAATTTCACAAATTGTGTTGGATACCAGTGTTTCAATTTGTTTAGTTACAGGCTAAAAAGGGGACAGTTTGTGTTTATTTTGGAATGACTGGTGTAATGGTTATTGTTACAATTTTACTTAATTGGATTGGGGTTTTTTTGCGGGATTCTTTATATTTTATTTGCCAAATTATTATAATTAATTAAACAAGTTACTTAAATGGGGCTAAACATTGAAATATCTCTTGGTCTCTTTATTTTTTAGGAGAGGAAACTTTTGCTTTGTAAAATGCACTTTATTTGGTATCCACCTTGTCATTCTTCGAACCCAAGAACCCAACCTTCTTGTATTAGTGACGTGACTTTTCCTGGAACAATACTGTACGTGCACCAACACGGGATTTCACTTTATGAGCTCGACACGACACGTCGGTGTTGCCGGACTCATCACTACTGACAACTGCTGGACCGAAAACATCATTGCAGGCAACCAAGTAAAGAAACTCCACTTAAGTACTGATTAAATAAACTAGTGTAAGCACAATATTTATAATTGTAGTTGTGGCTTCCTCATTCCTATGCCTCACTCTGTAATGCTCCAGCATTGAGTAAACACTTTTGAGTTTGACAGTTTTGCTGAACAAATGTGACAATTAACTTACAAGACATACAGTTTCATTTCAAATAAGAGTCAGTTTGAAATAAAATTGTATTCTGCTAAATTTAAGCAGAAACTGAGAGGAACCTGGGGGACAAAGTCTAAAACACTATTTTTGACAAAGCCATTAACCCTTGTGCTATCCTAGGCACTTTAAGGTTGGGAGTTGGGTCATCTAGACCCACTAGACAGTGCGCTGAACAATTTATCTTCAATGATTTGTGATCTTCACTGGTGTCCATGGATTACATGAAATCTTTCCACCTTTATCCACCTTTATCATGGTAGGGAGAACACGTCAATGTAAGGGTGGGGTCATCTGGACCCCATAGGATAGCACAGGGGTTAAGACAAAACTACTTTTGTGGAAAAAAATAACACCGATAGGGTATTTTTCAAAATACAAACAGAAATCATGAAACAAGAAGTCTAAGCTGTTGGAGCAACAAAAACTCCAAAACAATTAAGTAAAATAGACTCCACTGAAAAGTTAGGTATTTTAGAACATTAACTTTGGAATGGAGAGGAGACAGAACAGTCTGGAAGTAGTTAGCAGATGTTTAATTTATTATGTTTCATGATTTGAGTCATAACAGCCAACTGCGGATCCCAAAGAATAAGAAAATTTTAGCAGCCGGATCCTTTAGGCCCGGAAAATCTGAACGACTTTATTGCCATGATACATCTTCATTCATTTTCGGCTTCTCCCATCAGGGGTCGCCACAGCGAAACAACCCTCCCTTGAGGATGAGTCACATGATTAACTTGGCAATGTTTTTCGCCGGATGCCCTTCCTGACTCAAACCTCTCAATCCGACCGGGCTTGGGACCGGCACAGCAGCAGAGAAGGGAATAGGGAGCAGCCCGGAATTGAACCCAGGTTTTATTGCCATGATATATACACATGACAAAACACTACGAATGTATTAATGACATCAGTTTATATGTAAACAAAAGTGTAACTTTTCTGAAAGAAGGTGGAAGTTTAAAACTCACTTAAACTATTTAGAACAAAACCATCTTAAAATTTTAGGCTCAAATGTCTCAAAGTACAGATAGAATAATTAAATGTAGGTTTTTTTTTTTTTTTTTTATAGTTTTATTTACATAGAGAGTGTCAGTGACGGTTCTCTTTTATCCAGCTGAAATGGTCTTGAAGTGGTGTCATGACATTTCTCCTTTATTGAAACGTTTCACCACACATCCAAGTGGCTTAATCAGTCTAAGTGGTTTCGGGTTCAAGCCCCATATATACTCCAGGTTGGTTTCCATATTCCTGCAATTTAGTGGCCTCATTAAGAGGAATAAAGATATGGGGGAGAAGGTGTAGAATTTCTAACTTGCTTAGGTACTTCAAGAAATACTTTCTCCCAAACGTAAGACTGAAACAGCAGCAGACCTGCAGGTTAATGTCTCTTCAGTCATACAACAGCATGTGTTCAGCAAATTTCTCCTGATTTAGCAGTCAAAAGTAATTGCATTGAATGCTTGACTGAAGTGACCACAATACCCGTGATTCACCGATGTCAGCTGAATGACTTGTTATCAGAGGGACTTGTGTCAGAATTATACTGACACAATTATACTAACTGTTTTTCCTTTCAATTGTCATTACTGACTCCTTACCTCTGACTTTTCTCACATCATCACTTTTTAACTTCTGTTCAACCCAAACAGCAGTTCTGTAATTGAATAATTTATTAGTGCCCTGCTACAGAATTTATCACTTGGGTGGACACAAAGAAAACACACAGAGAACAATTGGAGCGAGACGACACCTGTAAGTAAGATTTAAGGAAGAGATTCATGGGTGGGCTGACAGACAGGAGGACAGATTGATGAAGGACTGGAGAAATAATGGGTATGTAGAGCGGTGAGTAAGCTGGGTGTGCAACAAATTAAAAGGATTTAATGACCAGATAAGTATAAAGAGGAAGAGGAAAAATAAGCACAGGCTCAGATTGGGTTAGAAAGTATACAAAGACATGAATGTATGCTCTTTTTTTTGGAAAAGTTTGACATAATAGATCTTCACACAGACACACACACATATTCTCACTTAAGCCCTCTTTGGGGGCGCACTTCTGTACACCCCACCTTTGGGGATACCATGTTCTGATAACTTAGAGAAACACTCCCAGGCAAGTTGTATTTCCTCTAGCCCAAAGAACTTCAAAATCACATGAGAATTTACTTTGAATCAACTTTTTTTTAATACAATTTTTTAACTTGAGGTTAGGGACAAAGACTTTTTTTGTCCACTTTGGGGTGTCAGTCTATACACACATGGGTAAACTGAAGAAGAGGCTGTACTTTTCTTTACCTGACAATATCCTTTTAAAAGTACATTCAGAAAAACACATTTTTGTAAATAAACGCATACATTGTCTTTATCCTCTCAAGAGTTAGGCTTAGTTTAGTCTTACACCATTTGTTTGGTACATTTAGGGGTCATAATGGTTAATGATCTATCTCTGTCCTTGCTTACACCAACCACCCTCATGTACTCCATAACTACATGCATAAACATCCTCTTCGGTCTTCCTCTTTCCTGGTAGCTCCAACCTCAGCATCCTTTCACCATCCCTGTCCCTCCTCTCAGCATGTCCTAACCATCTAAATCTGCTTCCCAGCATTTATCTCCAAAAGATTCACCATGAGCTGTTCCTCTGATGGATTCAGTGCTGATCCTCTCCATCTTCATCACCCCCCAAAAGAACCGCAGTATCTTGATCTCTGCTAACTTCAGCAATAATGTCTGCATCCTCTGGTTCCTGAATACTGTCTCTTCTAGTTGAGTAAAAACCCATGACTGTGACTACCATGCTTTTTTGAAACGTCATCATCATTGGAAAAGGTCTGAAAAAATGTTAACTAAAATAAAGAAATAAAAAACAAATTACAGGCTCAATTTTTTAGTTTACTAAATTGCTTTTTCTAAAGTAAAAGTAACCAAATTTCTGTCTAAACCCTGCGATCACTTAAAAATGACGTTTAGTGTCAGCAGTCATTGTAGAATATAAAACAAATGAAAAGTTAAGCAAAGCAAATCAGCAGTAGACTTATATGAGTTTTCATTCTCCCAGTCCCTACCGATGATCTATTGAACTCCTTTTAAAAGTCTTAATATTTAATAGTTTCATTGTCTTGTACTATATGTAACAGAGCTCATATGTGTACTTGTAATTAAGAGTAATAATTTAAAATTTTACCAGTGTACATGGATGTATGCTTATTTTACAATTTATTTTTACGACTAATTATCCAATGTTTGATATATCAGTGTCCAGATATAAATTCCTGTTTTGTCTTGTTTTTGTATTATTTTTGGTTTATTACTGGAAAAAAACATTTCCAAATCCAAAATGAAAGTTTGTGAGCAATACTTGTGGCTGGTAATGCAGCTGTTCACAGAAAGAGAGGTTCCAATTATTAGCGTTTCCAGCATCTTTTTTTCATGCTCAGCCTATTTCTCCTTGTCTTTCCCCATCAGTTAGGGGGTGGGAAGTGTGAAAGGGCTGAGGGGCTGTGTGTAGGTAAGGGGAGGGGAGCCCTTTTTTTGTGCTTGTTTATGTTAATTTTCATGCTTGTCTTTATATTATATATTTTGTTTAATGTAAAGCACTTTGTTAGATGCTTTTATATGAAAAGTGCTTTCTAAATAAAGTTTGATTTGATTTGATAACTCATACCTTCACAGTCATCTTCAAGAGTATTAAATGTGCCAGAGTCTCCTTCTTCACTGAAAATAGCACTTTCTTCCATTTTACAAGCTCAATTGTATCTTGAGCTGTCGGTTACACTGCTTGCACACACAGCTGCTACTTTCAAAAAAAATTAGCACGTTTATCTGCTTCATTTGCCTGAAGACTAAGTACATACACCATATTGATATTGTGCCTCATTGATGTTAAGACATCTGCATTTTTACATCATGTTCTCATTCTTTTTTATTTTTTTTAGGAAAGAATTTGGATGCAGCCCTTCTAATCTGTATGCAGTTAATGCACTGTGCACAAAACAACTCACAGCAATTCACTATGTGTGTAATAGTGGAGTTCATTGACGGCTTTATGAGCACAGGTATGCCTCTTTTTCCACCCTTGGGAAGAAATGTATTTATTTTACAAGCACGGCTAAACCAGCAGACATGTCATGATTAACTTATGACCTCTTCCTGGTTTTACAAGTAGCTAACTAGCTAACATTCCTGGGATCTCCCCCTCTGTGTCTGTTAAAAATCATCACCTGTTTAAGTGTCACTTTAATCAGTTTTGTAAAGTTCCTTGATGGACTCTGTTTTAGCCCTGTGGCACGTTTGACTTTTACATTCTCCACACTTGATATCTTCGGTAAAAGGTAAGATCTATTGAGTTATTCCGCTTTGTCTCTTTGATAGTTCTGCTTCTGATTATTGTAAGTCTCTATCCACTAAAGTTAAGATTTTACTTCCCACAAATTAACTGACTGGCCTGAGACTAAAGTAACCTTGGTAAAAGTAACATCGGAATTGCACTCCATCAACTCTCTCAGTCAAAGAATTGCAATTTACTGGATGAGTAAGATCCTCCAAAAGACAGTTTGATTTGATGTTGTATTCTGTGTTACAACACTCAAAAAAGCAAATTGGATGTTTGTCACATCAACCTTAATCTTTGCAATTTCTTTTTTAGTTTATGATTTGTGGCTTAACATTTGGAAATTATGTTTATGGAGCTGGAGGGAGTGGCCAGGGCGAGGGAAGTCTGGGCATCTTTGCTCAGACTGCTGCCCCTGCGACCCGCTCCCGGATGAGTATAGGACGATGGATGGACGGATGGATGGATGGATGGATGGATGGATGGATGGATGGATGGATGGA
>CM074500.1:22388485-22762378 GCA_037389245.1 Oryzias sinensis
TTCTGGACAAACGAGACACTTGTCAGAAAGGGGAGGATTCATGGAGATCAACATTCACAGCAGCTTTTCAGAGGAGTCACCTGGCAGAGCAGCTTGAGCAGGTCCTGGCTGTGTGGAACCAGCTCCTTCATGCAGCACAAACACAGGAGAAGCAGAGCCAACCATTGCTGGGCCTGTCTGAACAAACTGGGAGAAACCAGGAGCCTGCACAGGAACCTGAACTGCCTCAGAGACTCCTGCTGCAGGAACACCGGAAAACACAGGAACAGTAGATCCTGTCTGAACAGCCACAGGGTATCCTGCAACAGCAGAGCTCAAACTGCTGCCCGATGGAACCATGGGAACAAACTGAGGGACACCAGGATTCTGCACAAACACTGGAACTGGCTGAGAGACGCCGCTTGAATGAGAGCTGTAATGCACAGGAGCAGAGCGGCTCATCTGAGCTCCTCTGTGGGAAGCAAAGTTAGTTGCTGCTTTTTGGTCACCACTGCTCTGATCTGTGGATTTGGAGCCTGAAAGCAGAAAGAGAACAAGTTCTGAAGATCAACACATCTATGTTTGTGTGTCAAAAAAGGGAATGAATGATCACCTTTGGCTGGAAAACCACACGATGGAACAACCAGAAACACAAAAAGGGAGAACCTGAAATAAAATATGTACATAAAAAATCATCAGAAAAGTTTTCTAGTACATTAAAGATGACCTGCTTTAAACTTCCTTCCTACCCCAGGGAAACCCTTGCTGTCTCCATCATGAAGTCCACAGTGCAGAAAGGGTCATAGGTGAAGGTTTATCAATGTTAGCAGAGACCAGTCCTGACCAATCAGAGCTTAATGGGTTAACAACAAACAGCTGCTGGACACAAACTCTCAGGAAGAGACTATCAGACCTCTGGGGGGTATTCCAAAAACTGGGTTATGTGAGTTACCACAGTAAGTTTGAGGCTAAGGAAGCGGATTACCTCAGCATTCGGTTCTTAAAATGGAGATATGTTTCAGTGTACGTCAAAATCCCATAGTAACTCATGCTCTGAACATAACCTGGTCTGGAGCAGGTTTAGTTGAAGGTTAGTTTGTTTACAGAGATGTGAAGCAGCATGGCGTGTCCATTTGAAGATGATTTAGTGGATGAAGAAGCTCAGATAATACTTTTTCCACCATGGGAGGGTGATAAGACCACGTATGGATGTTGGAAATATAAACTGTTTTACAATGATCTAACTTAATTATTTGTTTCAGTTAAGATAAATCATTTTTTTTAGTTAAGTCAGCTTAAAAATAACACGTAGTTATCAGATATTTATTTTACTTTCATTCAAATTAATTCAATTAAGTAGGCGTAACTATGGTGCTGCTGTTAGATCGTCACCACAAGGGATTGTGGGATACCATTCCCTTTGCCTGTCTGGACGGATTTGGGTTTAAGTTTGGGTTTTTGACCAATGTGTTTAGTTGTTTAGCTGTTTTACTGTGTTTTGCAGAGTTATTTGTCCTGTTATGTTTAATTCTTTCTGCACCATGAGTGAGAGGGAGGGAGAGGATGATGACATTATTAAACACTGTGTTGACTAAAGTGGCAAGAACTGAAGTTACAGTCAGAGTCATAATAATTGAATCCATGTTTTAAGTTGGAAATCCACATTGTATTATTCATTTTAAGTTTATAAAAATGAGTATATCTGCCGCCGGCTCAAATTAGACATATGAGAGTTCAAGAATAACAATAAATTAAGATGGAAAAACATTTAATCGAATTGGAGTAATATGACATTTAGTTAGATAAATATGTAAATTTAAGTTGTAAAGACAAATATTGAGTTAGATAGACATAAGAAATTAGGTTGAATAAATTTAACTCAATTACTTGTTACCAAATGAAGTAATTCATTTAAGTTGGATAAGTTTTATATATGTGCGTCACAATGAAAATAGAAATGAGATAGAAACTATTTTTTCCGTTATTTTTCTCCAAGCAAAAACTCTTTCTTTTGCTGATGCAGCCGTGTTACTTTTTGATGGACGTATAATCTTCATACGCCATCATTAAAATTTCTGACTCCGTCTCACTGAAGTATAGCGCTCTCTTTATGATCTCTGGGGATGACCATGGAAGACCTTTTGCTGAAGCTGCTGCTGTTTAGGACCTTGGTCTTCAGAAACATGCTCCTTCAAGTAGTGGATGGATTGGTAGTCTTTCACGTGTTTCCATGGTCAATCCGGAAATCGGCGATCCATTGAGAATGCCTTTATGTACCTTCAGTTCACACGCATTAACCCAGGGTTACCAAGTCGAGCGTAATTACGCCAACTCATATCCGGTCTTTTGGAACCAACATACCCCGAGTAACCAAGTTCAGGCGGATTTCAGCCAGAGTTCAGGGTTAAAGTCAGGGTAGTTTAAACCCCCCTGTGCTCATGACCCTATTGTCAAAAAGAAACGCACAAAGCAAAACAAAAAGACTGCCTAAATCAGAATGAAATGCTGAAAGTATTTGCTGTGATGGTGCGCTTGAGAATAAGATGTCCAAAGCAGTAATCAAATCAAAAGGTGGCTACTATGAATAACCTAGAATATGACATATTTTCAGTTGTTTCACACTGTTTTGTCATGTATATAATTCCACATGTATTAATGAGAATTTGAATGAGAAGGTGTGTCCAAACCTTTGGTCTGTACTGTATGTGTAAGTGTGTGTGTGCGTGTATATATATATATATATATATATATATACATACACAAATGGATTTCGATTAATTGCATGAAAGCTAGTCAGAGGAGGCAAACTATAAAGTCCTTAAGTCTCACCTCTAGGGTGATCAGAATTAAAGGCTTAAACTCTTCAAGTGCTGTATTTTGCCAAGAGATGGCGCTGTTTCTCTTTGCTTCACCATTAAACATATAAGACCTCAGACATGAGGAGCACCAGATGAAAAGAAGACCCCCAGAGAGTCAGAAGAACCTAGCATACGGAAGGAGTAGTAACAGTTTAGTTCAGCAAACTTAGTGGTCCTTTCAAAGAGATGTTCTATGAACTCTTCTGCTAGAGGAAGATTGCATTTGTGCTGCTTCATGTGAGCTGTTCTGAACACTCAGAGGTTAAAACATACCAAAGATCTACTCAAATGATTTTTGTCGATTGTTTTGCTGAAAAGGTCACAGATGTAAACAGACGATCAGAGGCTACGTTCACACTGCAGGCTGAAACGACCCAATTCCGATTTCTTTGCCCCTATGCGACCCAATTCCGATCTCTTCATGACAGTCTGAGGCCGCCTTTACACTCCATGGTTCAAGTGACCCAATTCCTATTTTTTCCTCTCATTTAGCACGGATCGGATATGATCGGTGAACGTGTAAGCAGGACAAAAGCGCATGGATTCCGTTTTTCTCAGATCGGATACCGGCCTCTCTCATATGTGGAAATAAATCGGAAACAAATCGGTAACGTGCATTTGCGTGTGCCATGTAAGCAGACAAATCGGAAATTCCCCAGTAAATGCGAGTTGTACGTCAGTGACGGCAACTCAGGACACCACCAACTGAGATCACATGACTTATTAAGGTGCTTTTGTGTGCGGATTTTGCTGTCAGCGTGTTACCTTTCAGCCTCAGGCTTCAGACCGTAGTTGGAAACCGCTGTTATGTTCGGTCCGGTCCCGGTCGGGTTGCAAACGGTAACTAATCAAGCGGGACACCGTTGCTATGGAACAGGCTAGAAGCTGTTTATTTCTTTGGGGGGCGTGTATGATGGGGACCATGTGTGTGTTAGCGCGCGCTATCGGATATAGTCAGAAAATCGGATATGAGCATCAAGACCTGCAGTGGAAAGGCGGCCTGAATGACACAGATCCAATCTTTTCAAATGCGACCCAGGCCACTTGGGTTTGCCGTCCTGAATCCGAAACGTAGCCGATCTTTTCAATTGCGACCGCCGTCTGACCGGCCAGGCCACCTAAATCTGAATCGTACGTCATTGATACGCAACAAACGTCATTATTCTGCGTTGAAATAGGTGGGAACGAGACCACGGCGGACGATGCCGCAGCCAGAGACCCGTCAGTGGAAGGGAAGCAAAGTCACGGATTGGATTAATATTTGGGGTGACAGCACTATTCAGGCCAAACTCCAGGGCTCTTATCGCAACCGGGCGGTTTTTGAAAAAAATTAACAGCTAAATGGCCGAGCGTGGTGTTGAACATTTCTTGCGAGTACTTTTTTTTTCTTTCTCCCCTTCCCGACCGTGGTCAGAAGTGCGGGGGACCCAAGGCGGATCCTCCTCCTCCTCCCTGTTCTGACCCTTAGATTCTCCAGGATTCTCCGGAATGGGTTTATAAAGAGTCCATAGCATTTATTCTGGGGGAAACCTTCTTTTATTACCGTTGTCCTTCCTCCGTAACACACAACATAAATGCGCGCCCACACTGCCACCCCCCCATTCTCTCCCGCTGCACGCGCTCTTTTCCTGTCCCTTACACAAATGTGCGCGCGCGTGGGCCCAATACATTCCACAACAGTGGTTACAGACGATCCCGGCTCCAATGCCTTCTTATTAATGGGAAGATTGTTATTGTGCTGGCTCCTTTGTGAAAATAAATGTATTAATGAAAAAAGAGCTCCGCTGTTGACAACACTGTTGTTGACATCCATGTTAACGTAAGCTACTTCCGCAAACGAGTGACGTCATTCGACGTTGAGTACTCTTCTGTGCATGCGGGTCAACTCTGGGTCGTTTCATGGTCACACTGTAGATCACAAAAGTTTGGATTTACTTGGAAATGTGAACGGTCTAGCAAACAATTCAGATTTTTTCAAAAAATCGGAATTGAGCATTAAGCCCTGCAGTGTGAACGTAGCCAGAGTTCCTCAATCCGCTTTGTGAGAGCTGCTCCCTGTTGGCATTTACATCCAGTGAGTCCAGTTTGTGATTACATTATTTGCTCTCCACATTTATTCATCCCGAGGTAGCAGTGAGCTGCAGAAGAAAGAAATATTTGGTGGTTTACTCCCTCAATCTAACCCCTTAACGTCAAGCAGGGAGCATTTGGTCCCATATTTAGTGGTTTTAGTTTGACCATGGATTTGAACTCACAACCTAACATAACAGAAATAAAAAGCAGAATCAGTGAAACTGAGTCACACGTAGGAGAAGCGGGGACAGAACTATGTTGGTAGGAGAAGCAATGAGTGAGTCAGCAGAAAAGTCTCGTTGTGACGGATGTGACGGATCTGGAAGGGTAAACAAGACGGGAGCATAAACGCATCTAAGGAGGGCCAGAGGGCGAAGAAGATGGCTCACAATCAATGTCTACATAAAAGGTTTGTCCAAAGGAGCTCTGGAAGCTGAATATTAAGAAGGCACACCGCTTGCTCAGTCCTAGAGCGCCGCCTAACCCCCCCCCCCCCCCCATGCTCCATTGTGGTGAAGTTTTCTAGCTGCAGGATTAAGGGCGACGTTTTAAAGATCATAGAACAAAAAAAAGGGCTTCTACAAGGAGAAGAAGATTTCACTCAACGACAACACTGCAGATGTTTTGAAACGCAGACGTGAGTAGTGAAGTAGCGAAGTGAAGAAGCAATATGCTTTCAAACCCCCTACCCGGCCAAACGGAGTGTTTTGTTTACAACTCAGCGGAAGAAGCTACGAAAGACCTGGTGCAGGGAGGCTTTTCTGTATCAGTAATTCAGACAGCGGCTCCCACTCTGGACAGTCATGTCGACTATGTGGCAAAAAGGAAGGCGCAGGGAAACAGTGTCCAAAGTGGATTAAAAGAAGAAATTTGGTGTTTTTCGTAAGAATTGATTAAAACTATGAGTGAGTGACAACAACGAGGAAAAAGTTTTTTTGCAGTTGGATGGGCTTCTAGTTGAATTACAGAGAGCAAAGGGTCTGCAGGTGGATAGACAGACATAACGGTGATGCGCCACAGGGGGGGCCCCTGCCAACCAAGAAGGGGAAGATTGGGATTCATCCTCCACAAACCACCTACTACCCAACACCGGGACTCATCAAGAGCCACAAGAAAGACCCCATGTTTATAGTCACAATGAGGTTTGTACTCTCAGCTTGGGTTGAAGTGAAGGGTCAGTTATCTGTTAAGGTTTTGTGCTCTGTGATTGTGTTTTGTTTTTATTTTGTATGGTGGACGGGCATACAGTGGTTAGAAGGTGTTTTAAACATAAATGCATAAATGGTTAAATCATCAACAATGGGAATTATTTCATATAATGTGAAGGGTCTTACAAACGGGATTTGACAAATGATAGAAACCCTGGAGAGAATTTATTGAGTCATTTAGATCTGATTTTAACTAAATCCTGAGTAACCACTCATCTTATTCCATGTAACTGTGCTGATTTATGTTTATTTTTTTTACGTATGATTTTAAATTTCACTATGTTTTTTTAAGCTGGGTTGTTTCTATGTTCTATGTTCAAAAAAAGGCTTAAAAAGGAATACATCTTGTCTTCATGAAAAACTTTCAAGAAAAAAAGTGGTAGCACTCAGCACAACTGTGTACATTGTGTTACATTTATGTAACTATAATTCCATAATTCATTGTTTTATGTTTTCCTATTTTTCCTTTAAATCACATGTTCAAAATATCATATCTTATCATATCATATACTATCTTATCAAAAGTATTTGCTCACCCATCCAAATGATCAGAATCAGGTGTCCTAATCCCTTCGCCTGGTCTTAAAAACTCTCAGGCATGCAGACTGTTTTTACAAACTTTTGTGAAAGGAGCTCAGTGAATTCCATCGTGGAACTATCATGGCACGCCACCTGTGCAACAAATCTAGTGGTGAAATGTCCTTGCTCCTAAATATTCCGTGGTCAACTGTCAGCTCTCTCAGAACAAAATGGAAGAGTTTGGGAACAACAACTCAGCCATGAAGAGGTAGACCACGTAAACTGATGGAGAGGGGTCAGCGGATGCTGAAGAGCATAGTGCAAAGAGGTCACTGACTTTCTTTACAGTCAATTGCTACAGAGCTCCAAACTTAATGTGACCTTCAGATTAGCCCAAGTACAGAATGCAGAGAGCTTCGTGGAATGGGTTTCCATGGCCGAGCAGCTGCATCCAAGCCAAACATCACCAAGTGCAATGCAAAGCGTTGGGTGCAGTGGTGGAAAGCACGCCGCCACGGGACTCTAGAGCAGTGGAGACACGTTTTCCGGTGTGAGGATTCTCGCCTTTTCATCTGGCAAATTGATGGACGAGTCTGGGTTTGGAGGTTTCCAGGATAACAATACATTTTGGAACTGCACTGTGCCGAGTGTGAAATTTGGAGGAGGAGGAATTATGGTGTGGGCTTGTTTTTCAGGACTTGGGCTTGGCGCCTTAGTTCCACTGAAAAGAACTCAAATGCTTCAGGACATTCAAAATATTTTGAACAATTCAATGCTCCCAATCTTGTGGGAACAGTTTGGAAAAGGCCCCTTCCTCGTCCAACATGACTGTGAACCAGTGTACTAAGGAAGGTCCATAAAGACATGGATGACAGAGTCTGGTGTGATGAACATGACCTGACCTGGACCCGGTAGAACACAACTGGGATGAATTGTAGTGGACACTGAGAGCCAGGCCTTCTCCACCAACATCAGTGTGTGACCTCACTAATGCGCTTTTGGAAGAATGTCATATCAAATCACTTATTGAAAATAGGAACAATTTATTTAAACAAAAATTTGACTTTTTACACCAAAAGTATTTTGTATACTACGCTGAATGATTCAGGTGTAGACATTTCCAACATGGTCACCCCAACCAACCCACTTAAGGAGGTTTGGTCCTCATTTAAAGATAGAAAAACACCTGGGATCAAGAAACAGCAACCCTTGAAACATCAATCAGACAAGATTTCTCTTCAACCCACTCCTTTTCAAGCACACTGTATGGCTTTATCTGTCTATTTAAACTGCTGTGTTTATTTTTAATTTATGTTTGAAATAAAGAAACTGAAACTAAAATGATCTTTTTTAAATTTGGGGGGGAAAAAGAGAAAAGAAAAATGACAAAGTAAATGTTGCATTCATTTTTGACCAGAAGACGCAAAAGAACAATATATTTTGAGGAATTTATTCAAAATGTATTTTTAAATGAAGTGAAGTAGGGTAAGTTCATGCTCGTTCTTAATTTGTTATATTACTGACCTTACTGCTTTGTGCAGATGTACGGAGCCCCTAAATCACATGTGTCGAACTCAAGGCCCAGGGGCCAAATGTGGCCCTCCATGTCATTTTATGCGGCCCGTGAGAGCATAAAAGTTTTTAATTTCTTAGAATAAAAAATAAAAATTGGTGTGTATTTATTCATATCTAGGGGGAATCACACTTAAAATATCCGATTGGGCGACAATACATTAGGACTTAAACTTTAACTGTCCACATAACCTAACCTGACAGAATCAAATTTAAGAGGATTTGTGCTATAATAACAAGCAAACATAGGTTTTCTATGCAACTGTCATTGTCACTTTAAAAAGTTATAATAAATAAATAATGAGTTATTTAATATTAAGTTACATTACATTTAGTTTCATGTATAAGTTATAGCTGGCCCTTTGAGGACAGCCTCTTTGCCGATGTGGCCCTCGGTGAAAATGAGTTTGACACCCCTGGCCTAAAGGGCCATTAAAGAAAAAAAGTTTTAAGCAAAAACAAAAACAAAATTCATGGGTGCGCACCAGTTAGTACAGAATAAAGTCAGAATTTTCTATTACCTTTTTTTTTATTTTCTTCATGGTCCTAATCCTCTTCCGTAAATTAGTAACGGGTGTTAGATTTGTTTTTGTTTTTACTTCAATTGTTGTTGTTTTTTCCCCCAGTTACTAACAGCCATTAATACAAATAACAAATGGCTTTAGTTTGTCATAAGAATCCAAATGCCAAATATAATTTGGACACTTTTTTGAAACCACCCACATGACTTTAAAACCTGTTTAAGATGATGTTCAGAGATTACGTAATTGTGACGGTAAGCAAGCTGCAATCTCTTTTTAGACAAGTCAAAAAGCAAAATTAAACTCAATTAGCTCATGCAATGCCATTTCCAGGTCACTTGGGAACATTTCTTTGTGCGCAAATTACCTAGTAACAGGATGCGCACCCATTAGATTTTTTATTTTTACTTCAATTTTTTCATTTTTCAGTGAATTTTTTTTTCTTAAATGGCCTTTTGAGGCTCCATACAAGGGGAGCAAAAATGTTAACTTTAAACTCTTATCACATCAATTCGTCATCAAAACACACAAAAGAGACGTTTTTATTCTTTTATTCACCATGTTTATTATTAATACAGATTCGTGGTTTAGAAGGCCGGAACTCTGAAGCCAAAGTATAGACGTCTTCGTGCGTAAAGTGGTTCGCTCCAGCCATAAGCTGGAGGCTCCAGACAGTAAAGCTCTTTAGATCCGACATTTGTGTTACTGAGTCATAGCAAAGATGAGCTTCGGGGAGCGGTACGCGGTGTCATCCTACCAGAAGATTTTCGGGGACTCTCCGCGGCTGCCGGCCTCCTCCTCCTCCTCTCGGTTGAGCGGCGGCTCACCCCGCGGCTCCCCGGGGCTCCGGTCCATGGCCGCGGCGCGCAGCGGTGCGCCCTCCCTGAGCCTTTACAGACGGGCCGGGCGCTCCTCCACGCATTTCGCTCCGGTTCCGAGCGGCTCGCTCGACTTGACCCAAACCTCCGTGGTGAACAACGAATTTAAAATAATTAGAACAAACGAGAAGGAGCAGCTACAGGTGGGTGAGACTGGAAAAACGAGGCAAAGTGGACTAAACATATCTAGTATGAGCGCGAGGGATCAGCAATGACTACTAGTAATGTTTACCCAGATGGATGGGTGGTTGGATAGATACTTTAATTTACTGTATCTATTAGTTTTTAAATATTTAACAAACATTTGACTCAAACTATTTAGTGCACAATTTGATATTTAATATAATCCTAATGCTGGTTTCCAACTTTTAAAAATTAGAAGCAGAGTAACCCTGCGACAGACTGGCGACCTGTCCAGAGTGTCCCCTGCCTTCGCCCAGAAGTGGCCGGGATAGGCTCCAGCAGCCCCGAGACCCCGAAAGGGAACAAACGGAAGAAGATGAATGAATGAAAAAGAAGCAGAGTAGATAATATTGTGGAGGCCCCATAGTTTAAAGAAGTTATATATTAAAGTTTATTTTTCATCTTGACAATGGAAAAGAAAGTGGAGGATTTGTTGATTGGGGGGGGGGGGGCAGAAAAGGGAAAACAAAATATTGGTGAACATTAAAATCAACAAAGTGATACAGCTGTGCCACACTGGAAAGACCATTTCCAAAAAAATATTATGGAAGACTATTTAGTTTTGTAATTCCATATTTTTTGTAATTAAACTTTCATAAAATACAGATTCAGGGCCCTCTGGTTTTAAGTATTTATATTTACATTAATTGGAGTTCCGGCTTACAACACCCACAAAAGAATTACAGAAATAAATCACCCTATACTTTCTCAGTTTTCGCAAAACCTGAGACAGAGATCATGATCACATCAAAGTAATCAAAATCAAGGATTTTTAAATCGTATGTCCATCCTCTGTACTTCAATAGGGAGCAAGGTCCATCTAGAAGATGAAATCTTCATCTCCATCCAGATCCTCAGAGGGAATCATGAAGTCCTCTAGAACATTCTGTTAGACTTTGCAGGGATTTTGGATTGAAGGAAGCAGTTTACCAACACTGGACATTGCAGCCCAAATCATGATTGACTGTGGCGATTTCCCACTGAACCTCCTGCATCTTAGGTTCTGCTTCTCACCAGTTTCCCTCCAAAGCCTGATTCCCAAATGAAAGGCACACTTTACTTTGGAGCTTAGACCACTGGCCAGCAGTCCAGTGGTCAGTTCTTTGCCTGACCCAGTTGAGACGTTTCCTCCGTTGGCCCAGGCTCAGTCTTGTCTTTTTGATGATCTGCTGAAGCCCCCACTCGTCTCTTTTGCTGCTGCATTTTTTCCTGCCACATGTTTCCCTTCCATTAGACTTCCCGTTGATCTCCTTGGACACAGCACTCTGTGAACAGCCAGCCTCCTTAGCCACGAACTTTTGTGGCTTATGGAGGGAATCAATGATGGTCTTCTAGCTAGTTGTTAGGCCGGTATTTGTTTCCCATATTGAGCCAAGCTGAGACAATTGAAACAAACCGAACCTATTTAATAACGTCTGGGGAACCTGTGCAGGTGTTTTGAGTTTAGTAGATTATTAATTGGAGAAACTCAGTTTAAAACATTCATGTCTTAAAACTTTTGGGCAGACTTATCTACAGTATTCTCATGTTTTTAAATTCTGTTTTTGTGGGTTTTCTGAGCTGAAACTACAATTTATGTAAAAATAAACAAATATTTTAAATTAATGAAGCAGTTGGCCCTGAATCTATATTCTATCAAAGTTTGATTTTTTTAAATAGAATTATGGTAATGAATACACTTTTCCATGGTATTCATTTCCATAATTCTATTTTAAAAAAATCTAAATTTTGGGGGGAAATGGTCTGTAGGTGGGTATTATATCTACTGTGTTCAGAGTAGAGACCAAACCTGGGACATCTCAGGCCTTGGGGGTGTGACATCACCTAGACACCAAATTATAGCTTGTAAAGTAAAACCAAACCTCAGAAGGGTTTCACACCCAATTTAAATCATTTCAAACAGAAAAGCAACACACTTATATACCAAGAGAAATACAGTAAGTGGAATTAAACAGCACTTTTGCATGTTGTCTAACCTGTGGCCACTTCCTCTGATCTGTAAAGCTAATTTAAATTAAACATCACTCGTTAAGATTTAGGCCACATAAATCTGTGCATCTTTTCAATTTCCAAAGAACTTTATGATGCTAAAGAATCATGTACACTGTTGCACAGGGTCTGAATGACCGCTTCGCCACGTTCATCGATAAAGTCCGACAGCTGGAGCAGCAGAACAAAGTGTTGGAGACGGAGCTGGTGACTCTGCGACAGAAGCAAAGCGAGCCGTCCCGTGTCGCTCAGCTCTACCAGCAGGAACTGAGAGAGCTGCGCTCACAGCTGGAGGAGATGAACAGGGATAAGGGCCACATCCTGATCGAGAAGAACAACATGGAGGACGAGCTGCAGGTCAAACCCAACCTAATGGTTTCTGATTTGGTCGGAGTGGTCAGGTTTACTGTTTAGAAGTGTTTTGCCTAATTTTCTGAATTGCGAAGCTTTCTCCTTTCAGAAAGTCATTGTAAAGTATGAGGAGGAGGTGAGGATTCGGGAGGAAACTGAGCAGACCCTGAGGTCCTTCAAGAAAGATGTAGACAACGCGGCTGCCATTCGCTTGGACTTGGAGCGCCGGATGGAGACTCTGATGGATGAAATCTCTTTCCTCAAGAAGGTGCATGAAGAGGAAATTGAGGAGTTGAGCAGCATGATAGGGGCGCAGGAGGTCCCAGTGGGGCTTGAGCCCGCCAAACCTGACCTCACTTCAGCCTTGAAAGAGATACGAAACCAGTACGAGTCCATCGCCTCTAAAAATCTGCAGTCGGCCGAGGAATGGTACAAGAGCAAGTTCGCGAGCCTGAGCGAGCAGGCCACCAGGAGCACTGAAGCCATGAGAGCCAGCAGGGAGGAGCTCACAGAGTTCAGAAGACAGCTGCAGTCCAAGACTGTGGAGATAGAGACCCTGAGGGGCGCCAACGAGTCTCTGGAGAGGCAGATTGGGGAGATGGAGGACACACACAATGCTGAAATCACTGCCATGCAGGCAAGTTTCTCTCATCTTAAAAGGTTCTCCAACAAAATTAATCTTCAAAGTTCTGTTGAGGGAATGATTTGAAGTTGAAGAAATTGCTGACACACAAGAACATCATGAATTCATACACCAGGAACAATTTATAACAAAATGCAAAAGTTTGAAACAGTACATAAAAGAACAAATGTCCCAAGAACGTGATAAAAGCACAATCTTGAACTGGCATTTACCCCATGGTGTTCACACCGGAGAAGTAGGGAGGGGCTTCTTCTTTTTTCTCTCTACTGATTGGTAGCACCTGTCCACCATCTACAGTTAGATAAGGTTTGGTGCATGGTGGAAATCCCATGAGTCTTACCCCAGGTTTTTTTCTTTCACAGCTCTAATCTGATGTATAAAAGACTTGGCGTCATATATTTCTGACTGGGCACAAACCACCATTATTAATTTCTCCTTCATGATCAATTTTCAAATGGTTGGCACTTCCGTGATAAAAAAGGGATGCCATACATTGGTTACTGCCAAATCGGAGTATCGGATTGGCACAAGTTCTACATGGTTTAACTGTCGACGCATGTCAATGGCTGCGCGTTTTGTACGTAGAGCCCAACAAACTTGAGTAGTTACACGTGAACGTAAGAGTTTTGGAAGCTGAAACCCAAAAAGCAAATTTACAAACATTTACAAAACAGACTTTTTATTGGAAGAGACCATTTGAACACGCGTGTAGACGTGGCTTCAAAGCTGCAGCATTGTCAGCTTAGACTCATTTAGGGGTGTATTCAGACTGGAAAAATCCTTTCTTCCGGATCAAGCCCTGAACCTTGTGTTTGGTCTGTATTCAGACTGGCATCAAGCAGGCCATTCTGTTACGGACCAAGGCTTGTAAACAAAACCAAGTGACTAAAGATCTCGTCAGTCATTGGCCAGGACCTACGAGGGCGGTTCAAAACAACAAGAGACGGACGGACGTGCTGCGATTTAAAATCCCGTTTTGGTCCAGTTGTTCCGCTCCCAGGACGGACTGAATTCCGACTGAGGAATATCAGAGCC
This sequence comes from Oryzias sinensis, assembly GCA_037389245.1. Taxonomy (NCBI): domain Eukaryota; kingdom Metazoa; phylum Chordata; class Actinopteri; order Beloniformes; family Adrianichthyidae; genus Oryzias; species Oryzias sinensis. The sequence goes on from CM074500.1 coordinate 22,402,295, forward strand.
AACCAAAGCTCAGTCCAATTGGAAACGAACGGAGACCACCTCAACGTTCCTGGTCCCGGACTAGGGTCTGCTTTGGTGTATTCAGACTGAAAAGGTATTTCGGATTATCTGTCGAAACAATCTCTGGTTCAGTTTAAGCGCACCAAACGTGTCCAGTCTGAATACGCCCTTAGAGACAATTGAGTGAAACTTTATGAAATATTTATGAAATAATAGGATTTAAAGTGTGCAGCTCATAAGGACAAGTCAATGATGTCAGCGCTGGTGTAAAGCTGGCAGCCAACTGTGCATAGCAGGCTATCGCCTATTTTTACGTGACAAAGACTCAAAGCAAACATGTGATCCTGATAAAGAGTTTGTGCTATAACACTCAACCAGACCTTAACAGGATACATTAATCTCAGCTAGCATTTCTGTATTGTCCATATTCATATCCATTTGTTCATATTTTTAAGCCGGCTCTGGGTTGGAGTGCGAGAAGATTCCCACACTTCCATTCCTCAGACGGCTGAACTGGGTCACCTGAGGGGACGGCGAGGAGCTCCCAGCTGTCAGACAGGATAACGTCTCCAGTAAATCCTGCCTCCCTTGGCCCTATAAAAAGCTGTGCTGGAAAGAGTCTGGAAGGATTTCTGACCAGAAACTCAACCCACCTGAATGCTTCCTTTCAGCATTAATTGACAGAAACATAATTTGTAAAATTTTTACTCCAGATTTTTGAACTCCTCAATTCCCCGGATTCAGGGCATCAGTTCAATTATTCTGTGAGAAGATCCACCTTTTTTATTTTGAATGTTAAAGAAAAGGATCAGATCAAGAGTGGTTATTCTAATAAATAGAATGAATAAGTAACAGCTGTTTATTTCTTCTTGGGACCAGAACTTCCACTCAATGACTCAGTCCACTTCTGATATACAGTCAATACAAGGGACTCAAGGAAACTACTTACAAAACATTTCAAATTGAGATCCATACGTTTACGCAAAATCTTTCAAACATTTTCTTCCAACTTAGATTTTGGCCCTTTCATCTTTCTATATTACAGTTCCTTAACTTATTTTATGTTAAAATGTGGGTCAATTGATAAAGGGTTTGCACTTCAGTTCATTTCTTTCTTTAGCATATAAACACACAAAATCTGAATCTTCTGACGGTCAGAATATTCAACCTGAGGCTCCAGAGCCACATGTGGCTCCTACAGTAAAACAAGGACCTGGATGACCATAAATAGTTTGATATTCCAGTTTTTCTGTCTATCTGAGGCCTCTTAGAAATGAGTCAAAAAATCTTACACTATTGGTAGATTTTTTTTTGCTTGTTTAAGATGGTTTAAAAATACTCTTATTTTAAGAACAAAATTCTAATCACTAAGTTATTTTTTCTCAAAGTAAAAATAATTAGATGTTTATTTTTCTTGCAAGACAGAAAATAAGAATATTTTTTCTTAAAACAGGGCTTTTTCTTTTACTGCTTTCTTTTTACTTTACTATTTTTTCAAGGTATAAATTCTAGTGCAGGGGTGTCCAGCTTTCCTTCTTTGGACTGTATGAACTGTGCAAATGGAGCAACCAAAGAGAGCAAAGACATCCAGGTGCTACGCAATGCCTCTTACTTTGAGGTGAATTCAGGTTCATTTCCAGTTCAGGCTGCGACCTTTGACAGCGAGCGTCTGTGACGTGCAGACAGCTGAAGGCTTTCTTAGTGCTGGATTAATCTACGACCTGCTAAATACAGGAAGGTAAAGTGAACGTCTTAGGCTTTTCATAGAGACAGCTAAGCTCTAAAGATGGTGACAGAAGAGGAAATCCCCTTATCAACTTTATAAAGTGACTTTTCAAGTTTTACATGAAACAAATGACGCAGTTGTGATAAAGGTTGCCAATGAATATCCAGGAAATTGTGAAGTTTTCTAATGTTTGTCTCTTTGAAATTGTTTCAGGACACCATTAATCACCTAGACAGCGAGCTAAGGAACCTGAAGGGCGAGATGGCTCAGCATCTGAGGGAGTATCAGGACCTGCTCAATGTCAAGATGGCTCTTGACATCGAAATAGCTGCGTACAGGTACTGGATTAAACTGTGTCCATAGATATCTAGAGGCAGACATTATGTCTTTAAATAAAGACGTGGGAAAATAATCAAGGGAGACACAGGTTTCACAGAGTTTTTCTTGCACTCTATATAAAAACGGAGTTTTGACCCCGGGGTTGTTTGTGGTTCTGTTCTGGTTTTCTCAGGAAACTGCTGGAGGGGGAGGAGACTCACTTCAACTCTGGAATGTCATTTGGGACTGCCAGCTACAATTACCAACCCCGAGCTTCAGCTGGCCCCTCCAAGAGCAGCAAGAAAGAGAAAGAAGGAGGCACAAAGGAAAGTTTGAAGGATGTTGGCGAGGATAAGGATGAGGCAGACATCAATTCCAACTCCTGAGGACAGACAGGGAAAGCATCAAGACAGATGCAGTTCATTTAATGGAACAAATTAACTCAAGTGTTTGACGTTAGATTACTGTTTCACATTGGATTGTAGGAATTGTTGTCCGCTTTTACTTATTTATGAACTATAATAAATAGCTATAATTTATTCCTGTGACACAAAGACAATTTTAGTCTGGGGGTCAAAAACCAAGACAACACTGCCGTACATTAGATGTGTGGCCAAACAATGAATTTTGGTTGAATTTATTTTAGTGGAATGAAATTGCACCTGTACAACCAATAAAATCTCCCCTCATGGGATATCCTATCTGATCTTATTTAATCTATTAAAAAGTGTATTAAGTTGGTGTTCAGGTACTTAGAATATCATCACCAATGTGGATTTTATCAATTCAGTTGAAAAATAAAAACTAACATTATTTTAAATGCTCAGATTGACCTTTTTAAGAGTTTGTCATACATTTTTGTGGAGATCTTATAGCAAAATGAAAAACATAATTAATTCTGTATTCAGAAATATAAAATACGTGTTCTTTTGGTGGCGTAAAAACATTTAAATAACCCGTATTTTTGTGAATCTCCTCACAATTCCTGAATGGGCTTCAAAATCGTCTGTTTCCTTTGTTGAACTTCCTAAAGCTCAGCCTGCTGTGTGAACAGGCGCACCTCCAAATTCACACAGGGTGTCGGGTCAAACCCACTTTATCTCGTACTGTGGCAGACTGCTTTAAATGGCAAAACATTCAAAAAGAGCTGGGAAATCTGTGTTGCCATATCTGTAAAACAATCCAACTCCAGTGACCCCTAACAACTGTTTTTAGGAGCTCTGAAAGTCAAAAGTACAGAACACTTTAAGGCAGAGGTCTGCAACCTGAGGCTCCAGAGCCACATGTGGCTCCTTCATTCCTCTATTGTGGCTCTTTGACTATCACTATGTTTTGTATTTAGACTTTTAACATGTCAGATAATAGACTTAAATGATGGTTTGACATATTTAATCTACTGTCAGAGTGATTTATAATTAAAATAAACTTAAGGCTCATCTTCTGATCTTCTGCCATTCTGTTACAGACCAAAGCTTGTAAACAAAACCACTTGACAAAGTAACTAGGAGGGCAGGCCAAAATAGAGTAAGACAGACGTACTGTGCTTTACAAGTCTTGTCGGGACAGTTAACTTATTTAAACTTTACATTTCGATTACCAGTTTTGAACGTTACGTTGGTACGGCAGAGAAATGCTGCAAGGCGGTTACTGGCAAGGCAACGTGCTATTTATGCTTTAACTTAGAGGATGCTAGAAACTGCAGAGATGAGGGGACGTAGGTATGAAGTAGAGGATGACACGGGAGAGGATTTTCACTCCCACAGAGAGTAATCCTGTCCCATCCCGCTCCCAGACCAAAGTTTAAAACATATTCCTGTCCCATCCCCGCTCCTGAGTTATTTAATCTTTTATTTTATTTATTTTTTTGCACCATAAAGGCCCGTACACACCGGGACGAATATTTGCCAGCCGTTTTTCGGCACGTTTTTTGTGTTCACACCCAGGCGATTTTCGCTGACGATGAGCTGAGCGAACATGCAATTTCATTCCCTGACGTTAGATGGCGCTTAATGTAAAACAGAAATACTCCTGTACACAAGGTGGCGCTGCGCAACTTTACGCTTCTTAAAGTCGCTTTCACTCAGAAGAAGAGAGCAAGTATTTATGCGCTTGTCAGAATCAAACAAAGAAAACATGAATATTTCAAGCACCAGTAGCTCTAGCTCCAGTTCCAGCGATGAAGAAATTATTGTTCTGTTGAATGATGAAAGACGCCAGAAAAGACGTCGATTTTAGGTACATCCCATAGTTACGAGAAGAGAAGAACATGGTGAGTTTTATCGACTGGTACGAGAGCTGAAAATGTATCATGGGCGTTTTCGGGGATATTTTAGAATGTCCGTCAGTGAGTGCATCTTCTTCGTCTTATTTCTTCACGGCAGTGTAGACGCTACTTGGCGTCTATCTTCTTCGCTGGTATGTGTGCTCAGCAAGGCAGTTTTGTGTGTGAGCGCCCCCAAGTTGTGTTTTACAGTAACTTCAGAAGCTCCAGACACGTGTGCAAAAGCGCCATTCTCATTGGTCGTATAGTTTTTGACGCAGCGCGTCAAACCAAAAAAACGAACCCGAGGCGTTTTTTAAAAAGTGACGCTTTGACGCGTGGCGTTTTTTCGCGTCGGTGTGCACACTCACATTGGTGCCCTTTGTTTAGTCAAGAGGCGTTAAACGTCGGCGAATATCGCACGCGAAATTCGTCCCGGTGTGTACGGGCCTTAAGTGTGAAGAGGGAATAGGATGAAGACATTGTTAAGAGTCTGATGTGTCAAAATGAGAGCGTGAAGTGTCGGCAGCTGCAGGCATGTCAAAATAAAAGCTCAAAACTGCCTCTTTGAATTTAAGGTAAGGTAAGGTAAGGTAAGGTAAACTTTATTGTCCTCTGGGAGGAAATTTGTTTTAGGCCACAGAGCTGCAAACTGTTACAACATACTTCAGCATTCGCACATCACATGATAAAAGAACATGAAGCAATTACATAGTAAATAGATAAAAACAGAGTATTCAGATTTACCCCCCCGGCCTGACCCACATAGTCGAGAACACAAATCGAAAAAAGTAAAAAATTTGTAAAATGTTTAGTACGATCCCTTAAAACCACATTGCCTAAAGTTATTTTTAAAAATCCAGTAACTGTTCACAACACAAAACTCACTATAAAAGACAACAACTATTAAAACAAAGACTGGAGTCCAACATAATAAATACATACATAAGCTCATTACAACAAGTGGGAAGAACAATTTGGTTATTTCTAAGGCGACTGCTCTACAAAGATTTCCCTCTGCAAATACAGCTAATCAGTTCTTGTTCAGCAGGGTAACCGCTGCTGGAATAAATGAAGATTTGAATTGAACTGTTTTGTATTTGACTGCTCTAAAACGTCTGCCTGAAGGTAAAAGCTCAAATTCTGGGAACAGAAAGTGACCAGGGTCATTTGTTATTTTCCTAGCAAGCCTAAGTGTTGTTTCCTCATATGTGACTTGCAATGTTCGATGATCCCTACAGCCACAGACCGCGAGGGCAACGTTTAATTGCTTGCAAAGTTTATTTTTATCTTTGACACTAAGTGCCCCAAACCATGCTGCCATTGCGTACCTAGCCAGACTTTCCAGAACTGCGTTGTAAAAGGTGATCAGTATCTTAGAGCTGACACCAAACAGCCTCAGCCTTCTCAAAAAGTAGAGTCTTTGGGCGAGTTTTCCACAAAGATAATCTACATGAACAGTCCATTTCATTCGGTTATCAATCCAGACACCCAAATATTTTATAGAGTTAACTGCTTCAATCTGACTGCTTCCAATGGCCAAAGGTCTATGTGAGGTGACACCTTTTGGGTCAAATATGATTTCTTTGGTTTTTGTTGTGTTCAAGAGCAAACTATGATCCTCGCACCATTTATTAAAGTGTTTGACCTCATCAAAGTAAATTGAAGGGTTATCTGCAACGGAAAGGAGACTGATAATAATTGTGTCATCAGAGAACTTTATAATTTTGTTTTGGATGTGGCTACTTTTGCAGCTGTTAGTGTAAAGAGTAAAGAGCAAAGGTGAACTCACTGCCCCCTGTGGTATCCCAGTATTACAACTTAACCTTTTTGAAAATGTACCATTGAGCTTTACTTGTTGTGTTCTGTCGGTCAGGAGTGAAAAAAACCATTTAACCATGTCTGGATTTACGTTCATTTCCAACATCTTTTTGACCAGGATCGCTGGTTGTACAGTGTCAAAGGCAGAACTTAAGTCTGCAAATAAGACTCTAGCATAAGTGTTAGGTGCCTCTAAGTGCTTTAGGATGAGGTGAGATGCACTGATCACAGCATCAGCAGTGCTGCTGCCATGTTTGTATGGAAATTGCAAGTTATCCAAGAATGGTGACACCTCTTCCTTGAGACACTCAATCATGATTTTTTCAAAACACTTCATTGCGATGGGTCTAAAATCATTTCCAGACTGTGGACTGCTGATTTTTGGAATGGGAATTATGACAGAGTTTTTCCACAGAGCAGGAACCTCACAGCTCTGAATTGACTTTTGGAACACTGGAGCCCAAGCTTCTGACAACTCTTCAGAACAGTTCCTATACAGGAATGATGTTAAACCATCTGGACCTGCTGATTTTTTATTTGGCACTTTCTAAAAGTATTGATTACCAAGTCACAATTTAAAAGCTCAGTACATGGACTTCATTCACCCGGATTAAGAATATCAAAGTCAGCCATGTGGCCCGCGTTATGTGAATCAAACCGCAAAAAGAATTTGTTTAATTCATTTGCTTTGTCTGCACTATTCATAGTAGTTGGTTGTGTTTTGACAGAATTCATGTTTGTCACTTTTTTCATTGTGTCCCATAGGTGTTTAGTGTTTGTTTGGCATTGTTTGGCATTGAAGCTGTTCTCAATGTCAAGGCGATGTTTGTTTCTAGCTTTTTTTATAGCAATGTCCAAATCCTTTTGAGCTGACTTTAATCCAATTTTATCATTGTTATTAAAAGCAAGCTTTTTTAGATTTATGCAACTTTTTACTTCCTTTGTTACATAAGGTTTGTTGTTAGGGAAATGTTTGACAACTTTCTTTGGAACAATATCATCAATGCAGAAATGAATATAATCAGTGATAGTTTCAGTTGATTCATTCAATTCCAGGTCATGAAAAACACTCCAGTCAGTGCAGGAAAAACAACCTCTCAGAGTCAGTACACTATCTTCTGTCCAGTTGGTCACAGATTTCTTGACAGGTTTTGAAGTTTTTAGAACAGTTTTGTAGGTGGGTAGAAGATGAATGGTTGAGTGGTCAGAGTTCGCCAGGGGAGGGAGGGATTTAGCTTTGAAGGCATTTTTAATGTTCCCATAGCATTTGTCAAAGACCTTCTCATTACGTGTGGCACATTTCACATACTGATGAAACCCCGGTAAAGCATGCTCAAGCCGCGCTTGGTTAAAGTCCCCCATTAAGAACACCGGGGCCCCTGGAGTGTGCTGAAGACGTCTATACACACAGTCTGGCAACTGACTGGTGGCCACTGATGTGTTTGCACTCGGGGGGATGTAGACCGCACACACTATAATATTGCCAAACTCCCTTGGTAAATAAAACGAGCGTAACGAGATGCACAGCATTTCCAAGTCAGGACTGCACATTTTTTCTCTATCTGTAATTTGGCTGCACCATTCATCTCGGACATATATGCAAATTCCCCCACCTTTGGATTTGCCAGAAGAGAGATCTAGGTCCGCTCTCACGCAGATGAATCCGTCCAGTTTGATGCCGCTGTCAGGTGTCTCCTCGCGGAGCCAGGTTTCCGTCAGCACGATCATACATGACTCCCTGTATTCATGTAGATGCCGACTGTTGATCCTTAGTTCATCTACTTTTTTTTGACAGTGCACGCACGTTGCTGAGGATCACTGAAGGCAGAGGTGGGCGGTGTCCTCTTTTCCTGAGCCGCTGCCGCACGCCTCCACGGCATCCTCTTTTTCGCCGCGTTAGTCTCCGTGTTAGCGGCTTCCTCCTCAATTTCACGGGTAGATCACTTGGTGCGGTGTCTCCCCGGTGCCGTAAGGTTAATAAGGACTCCCTGGGGTAGACGTGTCGCTGGGCTCCAGCCAAGGTCACAGGAGCGTTGGAGCAGCTTACCCCGAGAAGTTAGCACATTGTGTGTAACGCAACGGCACGGAAAATGCCGCCCCCTGTGAAGTGCCGCCCTGGTCCACCGCCCACTTCGCCCATATCAAAAACTGCCACTGCCAACTGTCATTCTTTTACCAAAAACGTGTGGACCCCAAGCTCCCTGCTCCATTCCGCAATGGGGAAGGGAAGGGGGGCGGGTTTACTCTTGCCAACAGACCTGCCCCAAACTCAGAGGTGAATTTCTAATGAACTCCTGCCGCTCACAAGCAGTATTATCATAATTAAACAGTTTACAATAGATCAAAAGATGATCCCAGTGAGTTAGGTTTTAAAAATGTACCACTTCTTTTCTCAACCGACTGCGGTTAAGAATATCTTCTATTATCTAAACGGTAGTTGCAGGACAAACGATAAATGATTGAAGTAGCTGGTTTTCAATCACATCTTTCACTAACAGCTGAGGGATAATGAGAGCAAATGAGACACCAAACAAAGGAAGTTCATCATTTCTGCTTTTTTCCACCAGAAATCTCTTCAGTTTTTCATGTTAAACAAGCCTGCATGAAGCGGCAGTCCTAAAACTCCTGTACCCAAGTAATCGAATTCTCCACCAACACGCGATTTGACAGAAATCAAAGAGTCAGTGAAATCAGTCGGTCTTCTCAGCGACTCAGCAACAAAAGGTTCTAACAGAATACTTTTTTCTGGACCTAGAAGTTCTCTTTCCTGAAGGACATTTCAAAGTTGAACCATCTAAATATGTAAAACACTAAAGATTTGTCAGTTAAAAACAATCTGGTCCTGTAGTTTTGGTTTCCCATCAGTGCAACTTTTTTCTATTTCTAAAAAGATCATCAAGAAAAAAATGAACAACTCCATACTCGTGTCCTTCATCAGCCTTGACTCTTGAACTCACAGAAGACAAAAGAACGTGCAAACATTTCTGGTTGTTTTTATTTATTTTTTGAAGTTAATAAAATACAAAAGTTTTTTGCAGGAAAACTTCCAGAAAATAGCATTTCCATTAAAAAGAAAATGCATTTTCATCCAAATGACAAACTTGACCACTGTTCAAATCTTCAGGTCACATTCATTCACTACTGTGGACACATCCAGCTTTGAGGTTTACAAACGTCTTTGGTATTTGCAATTTTTCTTACTGGGAATCACATGTACTCCTTGAAGAAAAGAGATCCAGGTGAATGTTGAACAGATATTGAAAGAAACTGAAGTTAAATCTAGTTTCAGCTACAGCAGTACTAGCTTCTAACAAACTGACACTTTCGTTCACATGTCCCTGTTGGTGTGGTCCTTACTTCAGTAAACATGTTCTTAGCGTTTAACTCCTGAATGGATGAGTTGAGGGTTTTTTTTGGTTCATGTAGAACCGTTTTTCAGGAATCCCAACAGCTCATTTGTGACAGATTTTCTCATGTCGGCAGATTCTGAAAAGCTGTGGAGCTTCATCCACAAGTCCTGCACGAGTATTAAGGCATTGATCTGTTGGTGCAAAAACAAGCCGTCTTTCTTCAAAAAGTTGAGAAGATCAACAAAAAAACAAAAAGAAGGCCACCTTGTGTTCAGGACTGGGAAGGCAAGACCAAACCAAAGTGTAGAACCAGCAGCCCGTCCTGCAGCAGAGACAATCAACACAAATAGAATAGTTAAAAGTGTTCATGAAGAAAGCTAAAGCTCCACAACCTTCGTCGGGCTGCAGACCGGTTCAATGTCACACCATATGTTCACAGAGCAGCTTGTACAAGGCTGAAGATTTGCTTTTAGCTTCCAGTTTCTCTGAACTTTTCAGGGTAAAGTTGATCTTGGTCCTCTGTAAAAACTCTGCAGCTGCTTTAAACTTTATTTGTTCTCTAGCTTTCGTGTAAGAACTATTAAAATGGACCCATAAATGTCAAAGTGGAAGCTAGATTTTTTTTTTTTAAATCAGACGCCAACCACATCCGACTTTAAAAGTGCGACAAATAAACACACTGACAAAAACGGTCACTAAAACTGGTATTTTCCAAAAAGAATCATGAATGGGAATCCACCATTTGAGCAACTTTATTAGCATCCTCATAACATTAGACAGCCGGTTGCTGATTAATATCCATTATTATTATTATGGTCTGTTGTAGTAAATCCATATTTGGAGGAAAGACTCTTGATGTTTCTGTTAAATGCAGCAGTCTTTTATTTTGAAGTCAAAGGCTCTTCTGTTGCCTCATCGATTCTTTTCTGTAAAAACAAACTTTCCAAATATGTTTGTTCTTTGTTAACTTTGGGGGTCTAGTGGTCGGTTAAGAAAGTAGCAAATTGATTTTCAACGTGGGACCGAGGGCCTTGACATGCTTCACAAATCAGTTGGAAGTGGTGAAGAGAATCGAGTACCATAATTTCCAGACTATAAGCCGCTACTTTTTTCCTGCTCTTACAGCCTTGCGGCTTATTTAGTGATGCGGGTAATTTGTGGATTTATTTGAACGGCCGCCTTGATCGTACTTTTGATCTCGGAGCTGGGGTTGAAAGCATAATCCAACTCCAAGTCACAAGTCATTTGTTTTTCAACACACCTCTAAGCAGCCAAACAGCATGCACCTCACTTCGGGTCTTCGACACTTCAGTCATGGTTCAACAAAAAGAAACACGCATGCCCAGCCGCATCCCAGAACCCTTTGGTGCCATTAGACCCAACGTTCACTACAATATGATGCAGCTTTCAAGTTAAAAGCAGCGTGAAAAAATCCACCATCACCAACGGGTTTGGAAAAGCCGGTCAGCTGCGTGACGGAGAGAACAGCGCATGCTCAGGAGTGAATTTACCTCAGAGTCATAGTGACACTAGCCCATCTATTAGCAGCTCCGTAATATACGAGATGATGTTCTCCTGCTGCTCGTTCACATAGAGCTGCGGGACAGATGGCAGTCTGAAGGCTCCCACACGTAACAACGCATCCTCTCTCCTCGTCATCCAAAAAACGTACAGTATTAAGTCCGATTGCTCTGCACAGACACGATTCGCTCCGTCCACCAGCAGCCGCGCGCAGCGACCGGGCCCCGCACAGAGGCGCGCGTATCGCGCTGAGGCGCGTGCTTTTCAGTTGCCGCTGCTTTATTTTACTGGTATGTTTTTTTAACCAGCCCCGTTAGTACCATAATGCTGCCGCGACACAAGCGCAAGGAGAGCTGCGGTCCGTTTGAACTGAGGAACTTGTGAACAGGAGTGAGGCGCATGCTGTTTGTTAGGCCGCCTTTACAGTGCAGGTCTTGATGCTCATATCCGATTTTCTGACTATATCCGATTTTTTTGATGACCCGCTTACATCATCTTTTAAAAGTGACCCGTATCTGATTTTTGCATTTACACTATACAATGCTGAAACTATCAAACGTAGACGTTCTGAGGACTACGTGGCAGTAGTTCCACCCTCCGCGGACCTCTTTCGGACTTTTGTGATTGCGGTTTTCATGGAGACAAGGCGGCGACGGAAGGAGGCGTTGCCTTGGGCGCTCCAGAGGAGATGCAGGGGGGAGTAAAAAGGAGGGCTGCTCAGCCGTCTTATGTGCTCTCTCTGAGTTTTGAATGAGGAAGTGTTTGCAGACGTGCTGTACTAACAGTTTGATCCAAGTGTTGAACCTTTCCTGCTCGGTGACTTCTCTTTTCCGACCGTAGTCAGAAACGCACGGGAGATTTCCTCGGGGTTCACTTTTCCGTTCTTAACCCTCAGCCTCCAGAGTGGGTTAAGAAAGACTCGCGCGCTCACACACACACACGGTCCCCATCATACACGCCCCCCAAAGAAATAAACGGCTTCTAGCCTGTTCCAGAGCAACGGTGTCCCGCTTCATTAGTTACCGTTTGCGTCCGGACCGGACATAACAGCCGGTTTCCAACTACGGTCTGAAGGAAGCCTGAGGCTGAAAGGTAACACGCTGACAGCAAAATCAGCGCACAAAGGCACCTGAATAAGTCATGTGATCTCAGTTGGTGGTGTCCTGAATTGACGTCACTTACGTACGACTCGCATTTACTGGGGAATATCCGATTTGTCTGCTTACATGGCACACGCAAATGCACGTATCTGATTCGTTTCCGATTTATTTCCACATATGAGAGAGGCCTGTATCCGATCTGAGAAAAACGGAATCCATGCGCTTTTGTCCTGCTTACACGTTCACCGATCATATCCGATCTGTACTAAATGAGAGGAAAAAATCGGAATTGGGTCACTTGAACCATGCTGTGTAAAGGCGGCCTTAGATGTGGGTATCTTCAAATACATGAGCTGACGCTATGCAGACTCCTCCCACAATAGGGTTAAAAGCGGTATTTAGTCTGGGAGTCTGGACATGCTGTGACAGGCTCGCCGAATTGCTGATTAAATGCGGCTTGTACACTGATACGGCTTATGTATGTATGAAGGTAGCTCAACACGTCAAAATGAGTGAGTGCGGCTTGTAATCGGGTGCGCTCTATAACCCGGAATTTACGGTAGTTTTCCAAAATAAAACTCCCTTCAGAATTAGATTGGAAATAAAGCAGGACAAAAAACAATGGCCGTTTTTTTTTTCCTGAACAGCCCCGTGGCAACTATCCCACAGACCGATCACGATCCGCAAGGCTTGGGGAGGGCCGAGCTAAACATGAGCGCTGGTATGTCTGGACTGTGGTACCTGTAGAGCCTCTTTGCCAACAGACTTTTGTACGTCTTTCAATGACTGGTAATGATCCAGAAGGTGATCCCCACAAACCATATCCACCTGCAGACACACGAACATTTACAGTTTTCATTTAGATTCATGTAATCAATCAGTTCATTCTGTCTTTCTGTAATTGAAAGGCAACATAGAAAGTTCCTTTGACATCAAATGCATTTTAAACGTAAAAATGAAAAACACAGGAGGAGCATCGCTGAGCAGGAAGTGACGTCCAGCTTTGCCCAGACCGGCAACAGCCGTGCAAACATTTAAGGCCAGGAAATCAGGGTAAGCTGCTAATCCACTAAAGACTCCACTGCCTCCACCTGCACTCTTCTTGCTCTGTCACATGTTTCTGCTCTAAACCCTCAAATGCTGCTTTTCAGAGGCAGAAGGTAAAAAGTTTTCCTGTCATGGTAAAGTTTTTTTAACACTATAACCTCTCCTAAAAAGACATTGGATGATCTTCTGCCAAAGCTAATGAAGCCTAAAATCCCACTGATGAAAGCTGTGTTTTTATGGAGGACATATATAAAGAAAATTAAGGTTCAAATTGCATTTCTGAGCTTTTTCTTTATTCAAATTGCGAATTGGGAGTAGACAAAGATAATTCAGTTTGAGAAAAGGTCATATTTGTGATGTAGGAAATATGCAGGGGGGGGCCACAGGCTCCTCTGCTCCAAGGTTATTATAGTTAACGAAAACGAACGAAAAAACTAAAACTAGAACTGAAAAAATATTTTCGTTAACTGAAATAAAAATAAAAACGAGAGTTTTAAAAAAAACGAAAACTAACTAAAACTGTTTGTTGTGTGTATAAAACTAACTGAAACTAACTAATATTAACCCCCAAAAAAACTTTGTTTTCGTCTTTGTTAATACATAAATCTTTTGGGTTGAAATAAAGTCTAATTACTTCACCCTGCTAGTTTTACTGTGTATCTGAACTAGAGGGCTGCATTGGGATTGGGTCCCGCCGGGTCCCGCGGGACCCAACCCAAATCTCGCGGGATTGGGCGGTTTGGATTGTGCTGCGGGCGGGAGCGGGCGGCAGAAAAAACCCCGCGGGATCAGTGCTGCCATGAACGATCTCATGAATATATATTAGCAGACTACGTTAGGCTGTGCAGCTGTTGGTTTCTTATGTACTGAAGCTCCGTGAAGGCACCAGGTAGAGACACCCAATGGGCTCTGTCATGTAACCTGATGTTGGGGGTGCGCCCCGCCCCGCCTCTTACTAAGAGCGCGCTTCAGGCCGTCTGTCTGCGCGCGCACACACGCACACTTTTAACCGAACGGGATTTGTGAAAATATATTTAATAATTAAGTTGCAAATTACACAAAAGAGGAATGCATGAAAAGATGAGGCTGGAGGAGGGACATGAATCTCTTTAATAATATCAATACAAATACGTGTTTTTTTTTCCTGCGGGACGGGAGACGATACAAAATCAATGCATCTCTATTACTGTGCGGGAATAAATTCTATGAGTTTTGCGGGTGCGGGCGGGAGTGTAACGCATACATTGTGGGAGCGGGCGGGATTGGTCAGAAATTCAACGGGTGCGGGCGGGAGCGGGATGAAGAAAATAGTCCCGCGCAGGGCTCTAATCTGAACTTTACGGCATCACGTAGTCTGTGACGTCATATGATGTCTGTCGGACACTGCCGGCTAGCGTTGTCATAGACATTTACATGAGCGTGATGGCTGCATTAAAAGTTGGGAGAAAGCGGGAGAGTCCTATTTGGGACTTTTTTGAATATAACAGCGTCGAAAACTAAAGTAAGTGCCTTGTAGTCGAAGCAGGAGACAAAATTTGTGGAACGCTCCTCAAAGGGAAAAACCCTACGAATCTAAAAGTACATTTAAAAAGCGCACACAACAACGCAAATCAACAGTTCCTAGACAGGCTAGCCTGTCGCCCGCCCTCCCCCGAAAAAGAAGCGAGAGCAGATAACGTAATGCTGTTATCGGCTGTTGTATTTTAATTTAAGGATGGTTGTCCTTGTGTCCTGAATAATAAGTGTTTCAAAATGTATCTTTGATTTAGTTTTTATCATACAATACTTATTCTGGTGATTTTGAATCATGCACCTGACAAATATCCTAATTTACAAAAAAAGAAAAGACTAAAACTAACACTAAAACTAATAAAAACTAAACTAAAACGAAGCAATTTCAAAAAATAAAAACTAATAAAAACTAGTAAAGCAGCCTCTAAAAACTAATTAAAACTAAATAAATTTAAAAACAAAAATTCAAAACGAAATAAAAACTAAAACTAATAAAAAATCCGAAACTATTATAACCTTGCTCTGCTCCATTCTGATCATCCACTTGCAAACAAATAGATCCAGGTACGTCTGAGCTGGAATCTGGCTTAAAACTGTCCGGCTGGAAAGCTCGGAAATCGCTCGCCATTTTTGTTACACTGATAATGTTAGGTTGGGGGAGTGAGGGACTGTAAGCAGATGGGAAGTGGGGGTGGGGTTGCTCCCCCCCACGGTCCAGCCCAGAATCAAGAGGTGAATTTCTAATGAACCAACTTCTGTCGCTCTGCAGGAACTATATCCCAGTTGTTTCAAGTTTTTTTTTTTTTTTTTTACAAAGACCGGCATAAAACCCCACTGGGAACGCTTTTAAAACATATCAAAAGATGATCTGAGAGGGACTGTTCTATTCTCCACATTAGTGAGGGACAAACCCCTTCTTCCCTGTACGTACTGCAACTCTAAGCGCATGATAGTCCTTGAAACTGATCTTAGGAAGCGCAAGCTCACAGACACAAACTGTCCTTCACCTTTACCATGCAAACAGGAAGGTTTTGGTTTGTTCAAATTTGCTTTGGTATCTTAGAGACACACAAACATGACCTCTCAATGACCTGCACATATGGTGCATTTGCATAAGGTTGCAATCATTGAAGCTGATGTGCCTTTAGTTTGGCCACATTTGGGAATGATTGTGTTTGCTCCAGACTGACCTGGCAGGTTGAAGTCAGTTCCATCTTCTTCCTGATAAACAGCTCCACGTGACGGACAGTGGCTTCCCCCGACACGCGCACATACCTCCTCTCTAGCGGCTAAAAAAATGTACAAAAACGGGGTTTGAAAGCTTATTCAGCAACAGAAAATAAAACTAATAAAGCCAACACACAATCTCCACGGCCAAATAATGAATAAAGATGTTCTTATTTATAACAAAGAAGCTGTAAACCATTGAATACCTTAAAATCACAGATTCCCTCTTCTGCTCTGAAAAACATACAAAAGACAAATGTTTCAAACAGTCCTTGCTGGGGCTCCTTGTGTAACAGACACTCGTCGTGTCTTATGTTCTATCACTAATGGGTTTTTTTGCACACACTAATTGTTCATGATGTTAATTCCTCACAATATTTTCCAGATCACCAGCATTTCTAAAGATTTACAACTTTTAATGTTTTTCAGTTCAAATGTTAGGAAATTGACCTAATTTCTATTCCTACAATCAACTCAGATTGATATATATAATTTATATATAATTTATATATATAATTTAAAAAAAATCATTTCAAAATAACATTAAAAAATGTATATTGATAATGAAAAATACCATCTGGATCAGTCCATCATTCCAGCACAATGTGTGGAAACACTTGAAATTTAACAAAGTCATGTAACCATACCATGTGCTAGAATGTTCCAATAATGTTCCCTTTGGATTATTTGGATGTGGAAAAACAACAGTGGGCTGAACTTTAGGAAACTAAACTCTGGTTTACATGTTTGTTTGTACAAATATTTCATTAAGTCTGTATCATCTTGAAGAAATACAAGGAATCTGGAAAACTTCCCCTGCTCTGTTAACCAGGTATTTCTCTCTGAGTCTCACTGGTTGAAGAACAGTTTCAGTAACCACAAATTATGATAGGAATTGAAGTTCAAATGAATCAAGCATATTTACAAAACCTGCTTACGTTTCTCTTGAATGTGTTAAACGGACTTGTTACGCCTAAAGAACAACGCAGCTCAACGGCATCAATAAATAACATGTTCAGCACGTTAGAATTATGACCAAAATTAGGCCAAAAGTTACAACAATAAATGAAAAATTACAGAAATTATATCTATTAGAAAAAAACCCATCTTGAATTATATCTATATTAGACTTTAAAAAATGCAGCTGGTAAAGAAGATCTAAATAATGTGGATACATATAAAATACAATAGCAGCCATTAAGAGATTTAAATGGTTGAAAATCTTAAAGAGAGTCAGTATTTTGAATTGCCAGCCTATTTTATGGACTTGAAGTGTCTACCCGACGAACTCCAGCAGTAGCGACACATCCAGCTCAGGGGGGATGGTGAACACGGACAGAGGAAAGCTGTCCCTTTTCTGTCTCTTCACCACACCGGGACCCTGAGGGGAGAGGACCACTGAAAGGACAAGAGGTCATGAGGACATCAGCTCTTTTAAATCTAACGATGGGTTCTACATCTATATACTGACAACAGGGTGCATCATCAGCATAGAGCATCATTACCTGGTTTTGGTACAGGAAGACCTCTTTCCTTGTAGAAACTGCATATTTGTTGTCTTTCAACTGTTAATTGAAAACAAATGATACATTAAAAAAGGGCTGCATGATATGAGGAAAACTTCTGATATGCGATATTAGTGATCAATATTGCGATAACGATAAATTTGCGGTAAATAAACAAATAGAAAAATAAACAAAAACATCATTCCCATTTCATTGCAACAGTTTAAAAATTATACTCCAAATGACCCTCATCGACATGGGGGACAAACATCTAACATAATAGGCCTCCATCTGATTGGTCAAAGCATAAAGGGATTTATTTGATTCGTTAAATGCTTCAAGCTGCTAGAAGATTGTTTTAACACCTTTTTGGTTTGCGATTTATTGCGATATTCGCCGTCTTTTGCGATATGCATATTGCAGAGCTGGATATTGCGATAACGATAAATTTGCGGTATATTGTGCAGGCCTACATTAAAATCATAGCACAGTAAACAGAATGCCCAGCGTTAACCCCGTCCATGTCGGGCCCCTGATGGAATCTAAAGAAGAACTTGCTGGACGTCTGCACTCACGTTCTTCCAGGAAGGGAACCATTTTGTAAACAATATCCTGCAGCTGCCTGTCAGGTCTGGAAATGAGCAGAACAACATCATCAAGGTGTAAAAGAGATGCGAGTGAGAGTTTATGCACGTCACTTCCTTTTTTTTTTTCATTCATTTTCTATTCCGTTTATTCCCTATTGGGGTCACGGGGCTGCTGGAGACTATCCCAGCCACTTGCAGGCAAAGGCAGGGGTCACCTTGGACAGGTCGCCAGTCGGTCGCAGGGTAGAATGTCCACAATCACACACCCATTCACTCTCACACTCACACCCTATGGACAATTTAGAGTTGCCAGTTAACCTATGAAGCATGTTTTTGGACGGTGGGAGGAAGCCGGAGACCCCGGAGAGAACCCACGCATGCACGGGGAGAACATGCAAACTCCACACAGAAAGATCCCCATTGATGTTGTTTTTCATGTCCCCCAGCCAGGACTCTTGCTGTGAGGCAAGAGCGCTAACCATTGCGCCACCGTGCAGCCCCCCCCTCCTTACAGTGAAATATAATCATCTGGATTTCAAAACATTTATAAAATATCAGAACGCTTTCCATCTCGTGAAACCCGGTTAAGATCGATCATCTTGGAAATAAAAGCATTTTTTTCTAGGATGAGACTAGAAGAACCCACCTGATATTGTACAGAGGCTGTGTCTGATGGACCACAATGGTGCACGTGGGGCACCGGTTGCTGTGGAAGAAATGCCTCACGATGCAACTTTTGCAAACTAGAAAAGACGAAACACAAAGCAAAAAAGAACTGTTTCAACCTTTTTTTTTACTCTTAATTTAAAGGGGGGAAAAAGCAGCTTCCATCACCGTGTCTTACAGATGGGCAGACTTGGATCATGAAGGTCAAGCCTCAGGCTTTTCATTTTCTTGTGACTTTTACATTTACAACCCAAGTCTGCAATCAAAGACTAAAAGTGGCTCTTTTACCCCTCCATAGTGGCTCTCTGGCCGAAGAAAAATAATATAGCATTGATTTAATTTAGAGTACCTACGTTTGTAGTTTCATTGCTAAGGTGCACCAAGAAGTTCGATGAATTATGCAATAGTTTTTACATCCCTGCCGACATAAGAGGCCTTGTTCGCTCCACGCTTCCTCCAGAATGCAGATTTGATATACTAAGCCAACCTTTAATAAAAAGTCTGATCTTTTGTGATTGATCAGTCTACTTTATGAGTTTAAAGCACATATTACCTTGCTACACAACAATGGGTAGCAGCTGTTCAGAGGGGAGTTGCTACAATATATTTGTATATTCTTTGCATACCTTACTACTGGATAATAAACCAATGAATTAAAGTTTGTGTTCAGGTTAACAGGAGTAGTTAAGTAGGAAAGAATGGAGGACAGCTCACCAGAGTAAATGCCATTGTTGTCCTGCATTTTTAAAACCTTTTGTAGGAGTACCATTAGCTGCAGTGAGATGATCCTGTTTGGCACAGGAAGTCATTTATTTTGAAAGGAGGTCATACGAGCTTTTGTCCAAAGTAAAAAACAATTTCACATTTCAGGGGGGAAAAACGCAAGTTTCTCTTTATATTTCTGTAATTTCTTGATGCCAAAAAAAAAAGAAAACATAATTCCTATTTATTATAAAAATAACAATGTAATGAATCCAAAGCAGTATCAAATTATTCTAAAGGATAAAATAAGACGTTGTGGCTCCTACTAATTTTTGATTAGTGAGAAAAAGAGACCCAAATGGCTCTTTTTCTGTTAAACGTTGCAGACGTCTGGTGCAGACATGAACTCCTGAAGCACTCACATGTGTGCAGGCACTCTGTGATGGTGGTGGCATCGATGAGGAATCCACAGCAGAGGCCACAACGGATGTACGGATAGAACTGATTGAGGGGGAGCTTAGTCTGTTGAAACAAGAGGACAGAAAACTGACGACCCAAAACTAAGTTACAAACACTTACCGACAGTACTTAGTACGATTACTTTTGTATGTACTACAACTACTTCAGCCAGATTATTGCCCTGGTTTTTGGCAGTTAATAAATGAATATTAGATAACTGAACTGTTATATTTTTAGTCATTATTGTGGACGTGCAAAATCATTAGTGAATCAGTAAATATAATATTAGACCAGTGTGAAAAAGCAGCAGCGTATGACGCAGCTGTGATACACGGCGAGTCTGACAACATTTAAGACGAAAATTTCTGATGATAAAAAAGTAGAAAATAGTATTAATTTGTTACTTCACCAATCCAAATTTTACATGCATAAGTGCAGAATAAATATAACAACTCTCAATTTTACTGTATTTAAGATCGAGATGCTTCAGTTTTATGAATACATTAAAAAAATGAACACACCCAAAGCAACTAACACTGGAAAAATTTGTGCTTTTTTGTTTGACATGTAATCCCTCCTCTAAGAAAACTCTGTATTGTAAACATTATTATTATTTTATGTTTTTTAATTCCATTTTATATATTTCGAAATACTTTATTTTCTTATCAGCAGGATCTATTTTTGATATATTTCTGATACGATTATTACTTGAGGTGATTTAATAAGTTTGGAATGATGGCATTTGATTATTACTGCTGATGATCGGTCTAATTCCTTGATGTTAGCTTTTGTATGTTAACACTATGTTCAATAAAGCTGAGACAAAACATTTAAGACAAAAATGACTTGTTACTGGGAAATAGAAGAGACCTCAAGTTACTAAATCTTCAATAAATTTCACCTATTGGACAACAATAGCAAAAACATTTTTAAAAAAATGTTATCTTACTACTGTCTACTACTGTACTGAATTCTAGAAATCAGTGAGAGCCTTGCTGTTTGTAAAAAAGGGTTATTAGTGTTTATTTATTTTGTGAAAACAGAAGAATTTGAACCATTTCTCTGATTTATGATTTAGTAAGTTTTAAGATTTTAAAAGTTCAAGCTGATTTTTTTCATAATTAATAACATTTGTACTTTTACGTGAGTGTATGGTTAGTAAGTACTATGCATACTTTATAATTCTACTTGAGTAGTATTTTGAAAACCCCTTTGACTTAAAGACCATTTGACTCTACTCGTCCATGATGATCACGCATGAGCTCTGGCACACAGTAAATGACAATAGCTGGAGGAAACAGGCGCGTGAAGGTAACGTACCTCATCTTCTGAGTCGCTCTCAGATACATTTGTGGTTCCTTCATTATTATTCCAACGACCAGCTGGACCAAACATCCCCACCTGACTCCTGCAACTAGTTAAACTAAAGAGGGGGGAAATAAAAATATAAAAATAATAATAATAAGGGGAAAAATTACCCCAACTTTAAGATAAATTATAGATTTGATTTTCTCAAGAGTTTCCCCTTAAAAAAAACGTTCAGTCATTTAGCAAAGCGGGTCAGGTCCGCTAACGTTAGCCTCGTTAAGGCTTAACGAGTAGAGAAAAACAGCTCGTTTCGACTCCCGCTTCTCCTCTCGAATCTGTTAAGTCGTACCGTCCTTCTCTTCTATTCTTTTCACTCTAAATCTTTTGACAATACGTTACAAAAAACGCTTTAAAAGTTTCTGTTTTAAATCATTTGGTGATAAACGTTATCTCCTATAACTTTATGTAGCTCGCGCGTGGTTTCGCGTGCGTAAAAAAAAAGGCGATTTCCGGTTTGTACTTTTCAGAATAAATGTGACGTTGGCAGACAATTGACCTTAGATATTACGTTGTGATTCGTATTTTTTTTCCTCGTTTCACCTATTCCATATTTTAATGAAGTGTATCAAAACATATCCATGAAAATGAACGGCTAGCGTCAACGATTTAAAGTCAGTTGTAACCATGGATTAACTTGTGACGCATTCCAAGGCTTTTAAGTCAAAAATTTAGACTAGAGTGCTCTAAGGAATAAAACGTTACATTAGGTTTTCAATTAATTTCAAAAGTTTTACAATCATAAGTCTTAAATAATACCTGAACTTCAAACTTGCGCATGATCATTTTCTGCTATTTTCATACATTTATTTTGAAGGTGACGTAAAGTGACGTACAGGTTGCATGTGAGTTTTTTTTATTTTTTTTTTATTTTTTTTTTTATTTGAACTTTAAACATACACATAATAACTACACACAAAGAAGAGAGAGAAAAAGAAAAGAAAAGAAATAACTAAAACAAAATATATAGAATTGTAGTTTACAATACTAGGGATTGTGATACAGCTATTGATCTTCAATGAAAATACACAGTTTTATTGCATTTTTGTTTTTCATCAATGTCAGAGATTTAAAATATAAACTGATTTCTTTAAAAAATGTATTGAATAACGGTTTGTTTTTTAAGAATCTGCACTTGTGAATGAAAAATTTACCAGATATTAATAAGGTATTGAATGTCAAATCAAATAGATTATCACCAGAAACTACTCCAAATAATATAATGTGCTTTTGTAAGTGAATAGAAATAGGGAAGGGAAACTTTGAAGAGCACCAAAAAAAGAAATCCTCCCAAAAACTGTAAACATACATACATTCAAAAAACAGATGATCAAGTGTTTCAATATTTGTATCACAAAAAGAACAGTTATTTTCTGGAAAACCAAAACGTTTATGTGTAACAGTTCTTTGCATGGATAGACTGCATTCATTATTTTAAAATGGATTTCTTTGTATTTTGGGAAAATTGGATATTTAATGAACTGAGACCTCAACTTGCTTATTTCCTCTCTTGTGTAATGCTGTGACATAGAATGATTTTTTTCAGATGTTGAAAACAGTTCTCTAACAAACAAAGATCGTATAAATGAGTTTAGACGTTTTGAATTAACCGGTCGACCATCAAACAACAGAGATGTTAGCTGAATTTGAACATTATGAACCAGACTAGAGGACATTGGGATCAAAGTCTGAGGGATTGCTTTGACCACATTGTTATATTGTTTTCTATCATTTAATTTAAACTTACTGGAAAAAGTTTCAAATGAGATCATGTTTCCATTATCATTCATAATATGTAGTAATGACCAAATGCCGTTATCAAACCAATTTTTGTAAAATATAGATTTGTTTCTACATAAAATATACCGACAGTTTCATATGGGAGTATTGTGTGGACTAAAGTTATGTTTGTATATGAGTTTCCAGTACAGTAACACCTGCTGATGATGAGTAGAAAGTTTAACAGGGAGTTTTCTGTAATCAGTCACATTTTAGAAGCAATTCAATGCCCCCTAGATGAGAGAAAATGTTTGAAGGAATATGAAACCAAATATTTCTTTCATTTTGCAGAAAAGACCTAAGCCAATTTATTTTAATCATACCATCCAAACTTTCAAAGTCTATGGCTTTAAGTCCACCTGCACTGTAATCCTGAATTATTGTTCCTTTTTTTATGTAATAAGTTTTGTTTTTCCAAATGAAGTTGAAATTGGCCTGGTTTATTGCTTTCCTTGCAGATTTAGGAATTGGGAGTGAATATGCTGGATAAATGAATCTGGATAAACATTCTCATTTAGTGAGAAACACTCTGCCCAGAATAGAAATGTCTCGCTGTGACCACATGTTTAAATTGGCTTTACATTTTTCTAAAGTTTTCCATAAGTTCATTTCCTCCATTGTTTTACTGTCTTTGCTGATATGAACACCAAGATATTTCCCAACAGTCCTAACAGGTATGTTATGAATTACTGACTGTTCAGAATGATGAACTGGTAATAATTCACATTTGCTGAGATTTAGTTTTAAACCAGATGCTTTAGAGAAGAAATCCACGGTCTGAATGATCTCTTGTATTTGATGACTGTCCTTCATGAATATGGCCGTGTCGTCTGCCAACTGAGTGATGGCTAACTGTTCAGGTTGCATGTGAGTTTCTGGACCAGGGGTCTGCAATCAAAAAATATGCAAAATGACTCTGGTTTACTTTTAAATCTTTTACTAGTTTTGGCCAAATTCCATGTCCATAAATGTAAATTTTCTGGTAGAAAACCCTGTTTCACTGTATTCCTTTCTGAATTAAATCAGTATATCAACAGTATTCGAAATTCAGAGAAGCAAAAAGCAATCAGAACATTGTCTGTATGTGATAGATTCAGTATTTTTCCGTAGAATTTAATCCCCTGGCTTATTTCTATTCTTATTTTTCTGTATGTTACAGATGTGTGTTTGATATTTGCAGTTGTGTTTTTTATTGCATGACTAAAAGTACATTCTTGTAAAATGGCATAATGTGCAATAAAGTTGAGTTAAAAAAAACAGGGGTCTGCAACCTTCAACACTAAAAGGGCCATTCCTTTGTATTTATGTAAGCTTCCTTGATATATGTAACTAAATAGAAATACATTGAAACAGGAAGACAATATAGAATTTTATTCTAATAATAAAAATGTTTTCACTCTTGGCAAAGGCACACATGAGTTCTTTTTATATTAAATCACTCTAGGTTGCATCTGCAAAAAATGTCCTTCAATTAAAAAATGACCTGAAACTGTGTTGGTAAGGCATTGAAAACAGATGAAAAGTTATGAACAGATAATGATAAATCATGTAATAAAATGGTTACAGTAGAACAGGGTTGGGATTTTATAATTTTCTTCCTTCCACTCCCTTTCAAACAATCTTTGATTTATTATCTAATTTGATACGTCTTTGAATGAATGTATGCATGCTTATTATTGTATTGTTTTGTGCATTATTCTGTGATTTCTTCAAATAAACCATTTCAAATCAAAATAAAATAAAAAATGTTAAACAATCCAAATCAGCAAAGGCATTTTCTTTTGTTGTAGAAGTTTACTTTGGCGGGCTGTCATCCTTTTCCCTACTTACTGATGTTAACCTGAACATAAATATGACTTAATTGATTCAAGATCCAACAATAAAAGCATATAAACTATGTACAAACACACGTTTTGTATCTTCTCCTCTGGGGGGATCACAAGGCCTATTGCTTTAATGTAAAATCAACAGTGTTATAAGATAAAAAATGTACAAGGTTTATCTTTCTGTTACAGGAGCATTTTAGCATTTTGCCAGATGACCACCACAATAGAGGGGTAAAAGAGCTGCTCGTGGCTCCAGAGCCTCAGATTTCAGGCCCCTGCTATAGACCATGAGATTGTCATGATCTGTGAGACAGCAGAAGTTGTGCAAAGATTTAAATTTATGGAAGATCCTGTACAACAACCAGTACAGGTGGAAGCTGGTTTCTTTGTGTTGTATACTTGGTCTCCCCATCAGCATAATAAAAATGGTTCTGTGAGAACTTTAGCTCCAAAGATAAATGGGGAAATTTAACAATAAAGAATACAGCAGGAATTTTAGAAATACTCAGATTTAAGTTGTTTAAATCTTCACCTTGAGTACAAAACTGTACAGAAACAAAATGAAAGTTGTGATGTAACCCAAAACATTTACAGTACATAAATAAAAAAATCTTCTTTAAAGGTACATTTCAAAACACATTTTGAAAGAAGTCACCTCTGGTATGTAATGATTTCACATCAAGCGCATTCTAACGCGTGTCATTCTCAAAAGTTCAGTCTTTTCGTGGCATTTGGTGTCTGTAAACAACCTGTACATTGACATCATTTCCGTCCTGAGTCTTGCTGTTTAGGGTGACGTCAACAAGGATGCAGTTGAGTCATGTGACAATGCTGGCTGATGATTCATATCTTAGAATCTGGAAGACCCTGGCTGTCACCGCAGTTATTGGCAACTACTTAGCACAAGGAGCTTAGTGGCCTAGTGGAAGAGTGTCCGCCCTGAGACTGGGAGACTGTTTTGTCATCCAGTCAGTCTGACGTACACACACCACATCCCACAATTTGTAAAAGACATTTTGTTTCAGCAGATCAGGGCGCTCTGTTGTACTGAGCTCTGATGCTCACATGTCTGTTGTCAACAAATAAGGATCAGCATTGACACCATGGTAGATCTGCTGCTATGCAACCCCATAATAAACGCTCCAAACGGTGATTCACAGTCAACTTTCTGCTCATTAGAACACCGCACGCTCAAGTGTTTGATCATATCACGTTGGCCAGACCAAAATCATGTCAGTATTTATTTGGCTGCATCAACCCGTCGCTAGTTTGACTATTTTCCTCACCAAGTCAGTACACTACAGATATATTATGCAGATGTCCTGAGCCAGTTTTTGGGTTATAATAACTTTCTTTTCATCAGACTGCAATATTTCCATTTTTCTTATTTTAAATATATAAAATCTTTATTAAAAAATAAAACAAAACTTTTTTTTTGGCTGTCTGCCACATACCTTATAAACCCAGGATTCATAAAGGACCTATCAGCTTGATTCATTTTAACCATATGTGGTCATAATGTCATGTATGATTGGTGCACATATTTTCACACAAAGAAATTCACGTCAAACACATCTCATTTGTTTACAGATGGTCACTCCTTTAAAAAGAGTTTTTTTCTTATTGTAAAGACAGTTGATAATAAACCAGATGTTCCTCTTGGAAGAAAAAAGTACTTCAACAGAACATTAAACTCTTTAGAAATAGTTGTTTACTGTAATTCTGTCTGAATACAGAGAACTGTCCAGCTGTCATTTGTGACTGTTGTGTTTTTGGATTACATTTGAGGTCACAGGCATTGGTGCCAAAGCACATTCTACACTACGGCTCTGCAACCTGAGGCTCTGGAGCCACATGTGGCTCTTTTATCCCTCCATTGTGGCTCTTTTATTTTGAAAAATGCCAGCAATTTGAACAAATTGTTGGCAGTTTGTCAGTTAAGTGTCGTCAATTATTTTTAAACTTTTAAAACTGGGGTGATCACACATTAGTTAAATGTAACTGTCTTTTTTTAAAAACTGCTGCTGACATTACACTAATGGAGAGGCATTGAGAGCTTTATCTTTAAATCCAAAATGCACGTCAGATAACTAAGCGAAATGATCTTTTGTCAGATTGATTTATTATCAGAATCAGTTTAAAACTCTTATTTTATGTCTAGTTGCTGCTCAGATGCACAGTTCTTAAAGTATAATTACAAGTAAACCTGTGGCAGCAGGAGGAACTCGTTTAAAACAGAATGTATTTTATTTTTAAAGGACACTGTCTGTGCTGCTGTCAAAAGGAGTATAACAGAAATATAACACTGTTGTAATTTGATCATTGTAAATATTTAAAGCTGCATTTTTATAAATGAATGACTCAATGAACATAAAAATATGAAAAAAGCGTATATTTCTAAACAGAGTAGCAGGACTTGGCGGCTCTCGCTGGGCTTGTTTTGCTCAGCACGAAACTGGACCATATGGCTCTTTTAGTGTTAAAGGTTGCAGACCCCTGTCTGATACTGAGGATTAGTGAAAACGTCAGCTTCTGCTGCAACGTCTAAGAAAAAGCCCATATGCTGAATTCACAAGTCTGCAAGAAGAAAAAAGGGGATGCTGCATCCCATTGGCTTGATGACAGCTGATAAGACTCGGGAAACAGAGATTTAAATGTAAACTTTAAAGTTAAAACACTGTTTTGAGGAGAATATGATAAAGAGAAGAAGGGGGTTTGAATAACTTAACTGCTTTGATAACTGCATTATCAAGTAAGTGTGTTAATTGCCAATAGGTCAGGAAAAATAGAAAAATAAATATAATTATATGTTAACTGAAACACAAGTATAAATCACATTGTCAAATGAATTATATTACAATTATTATTGTTGGTGTTTTTGTTGTTGCTGTGTGGTAGAGCATATCAAATATAACTTTATTTCTAAAAAAAAAAAAAAAAACACTTCCTGCTTTGAGCTCATTTTGTCTTTGATGGCCAAAGATAAAATAACGTTTTTATTTAAAGCACCAAATTATTTACTATAATGGCACAATCATAAACTCTTAAACCACTTTAATTTTCCAAACCCACTTTTTGAGTTATTTGTGCTGGGATACATTTTTAAATTAGTTTTTGGAGCAATACTGTACTAATGTTTTGCGTTATGTTGATTTAATTTTAACCCAAATTTATGTTGTTGGTTTTATTCTTAGTTAAAACTTAAGTTATTGTTTCTAATGAATAACACTATAAGATGCTTCTACACATCTATTTTAAGATTTTCTGATAAATTTATTTCTGGAAGCGTTTTTCCCCCCTGTATATTTATATTTGTACTTACTTAAGTGTATTTACTTAATTTTATTTTCTCTATTGGGTTTAAAAAAATACTTTTCCTAAAGGTCTTTAAAATAATGTTAAATTGAGTGTGGCAACGTTATTCTTATTTTCTGTACAAACAAAAAAAATTCCACTCAGTTAAAAAAAAAAAGTTTTCCATGAAAACAAGTTACTAATCAAAAGATATGAATCATATTAGGAAAGTTGTGGTAACAGTCGCAGGAAGTAGAAAAGCAGTACCACAAGTTGTCCAGCAGAGGGCGCTCCATGATTATGAATGGAAAGGGTCAGTGTAAAGAGGGGCACTGCAGACTCAAGATGTGTTCAGCCTATACTGCCTCATGCAATAATAAAAAGTAAACTTTTTCTGTTATTTTCAATAAACTTTTAATCAATTTGCCGGTGAACTAACAAAAACATGTGTTAGTTTTTTCTAGTTTTTGTAACCCTGAACATGTGGATTGCAGACACATTGGCACGATGGTGAAATTATTCCAGGGAAACGATAAAGTAGTTTACTTGTGCACATTAGCCAGCGTGTAGTGCTGAGGCGATGCAGCAAATCGTCTTTGTTTTCCCCCTCTGTGGATTGCCTCATAGAGGTCAGCCCCCTGCTATGGTGCAATGAGAATATACAGTATGTAAATGGTCTACACTGGTCCAACCAGACTGAACAAGATTTAACCAGCCTGTGCCTGACTGGGATTGCTTACTTTCAAACTTCACACAAGTTTGACGATAAATTCCAACAGTGAAGGAAAAAAAAAAGCCCCATTTTTCTGTGAAGGAATGAAGGGACCCGACTAACCGTCAATAGGCATTCAAAATGTAAATAAGAAACTTCCAGTGTCTGATGCATCTGTTGTCACAAAATGAATTTTATACAGTAACTCGAAGATCAAAGAAAGTCACTTCCTGCTGGTGTGGCATCAAGAAAGGTCACATGCGAGAGTTGGACATAGTTAGCACTCAGTGGTTTCATTGTGTTTTCTTGTCCTCCGCACATAAAAAAGGAAAAGTAATGAGCCTGCCGTCCTTTATTTGCAATGTCAATGTCACAAAAAACAAATCACAAGTGGATGCCACTGTAAGCATGCAGCACATGTAAATGATCAACCACAACAGTTGCTGCAGAGATCTGCCACAGAGCAGGCATGGCTGTCTCTTTATGGAACACTCTTTTATCTCCTCATGTGCACAAAATGGACTTTAGACAACTCTGCCTCCGAGTCCCTTCAGTTCCTCAAAAGTGGACCGACCTGTTTCTCTCTAGAAATGTGTGATGCCTTTCAAGTGGTCCGTTCTAAGAAGGCAGAGGGCAAAGCCGGCGCTGTTCATGAATGCACCCATAGATAATAGGCTTTGAAATCTTACTTGTTAATAATAACAACAGGAGCTCACATGTAGGCTGCCTGTCTCAGGCGTGACACAAATCCAAGGGCAGGAACATGACAGATAGGTGAAACAAGAATAGTTTACTCCTTTATCTATCAAAATAAAAAAAAGGAACTGCACGCGCCTTATAAGTTTGGATAAATCTGACATTCTAAGTGCCTCCTGGTAGCATTTTTTGATGGTAGGTTTGTGTTTGCAAACTCAAAAACAGGGGGATTTTAGTGCCAATGGGTGGAAATAATGTCATGCAAGGAGTAAGGACCAGTGTTGCTGGGTAAACGTCACAACAGCCTTTCAAAAGCCCTCTCCGAATGACTTTACAGGCTTGTGTACTATCGCCACTACACACCAAATCCAGTATTTTTCCATCAAGTAGCGCGCGGGACCACGTGACCGCGGAGGAGAAAAAAAACTGCTGTCATGTTTGCATCCTCCGTTGACAGCGGTTCTCTCACTATAAAGCACTAAAATGTCCGGGGGGGAAAAAAGCTCCCTACTTTTTTCCTACATGGCCCCGTTTGCTCCCCGTGACTTGTAATCTGGCATTTTGAGCACAGTTTCCCACTCAGGAAACTACATTTTCCTCCAGGTCGATTTCTAACCCCGTGCGTTCATGAGCATGTAACCACTCCCACTCGTGGCTGGTGGAAAATTACCAGCTTACAAGCTACAGGCAAATGAATGGTCCCTGCACGTCGTCATGTCATACAAACCATCCGTCTCCTTGCATGTGACAAGTGTCTTATTTGGAATATATTACGCTAAAATGAAACCGATCTGTCGCTGCCGACCTAAGTGGGAAGATTTGCAACTGTGCGCCTGCTTTCCACCCTTACGTACAACTTATGCATGTGTAAAAACAAAAATTAAACTGCACGTGTAATAGGATTATTCGAGTTCTATTCAATGTTTTAACTCCAAATCTCTCGCGCGGAGTCGTGTACAAGTCCGTTCTGTATTGGAGTCTGCCCTCTTTTTTTCTCCGGGCGGAGTAGTTGGATGGCCGCTCCGGCGAATTGAAATTGACTGACAGCTCCGTTATCCAATGAGAGGAGAGGTAACGACTCTCCGCCAAAATAGCAGCCAATCAGCTCTCGCTATGGGCGTATCCTTGGTCCAAACTTTGCGCGGCGCCATCGGCTGAAAACTAAACCGAGATGGAATCTCCCAGTCTGAACCGGTTTCAACCGGTTGTGAGTTAGTTGCTTGAGAGAGGATAGGAGGCGCAGGCACACAACATCTACACCGCCCGACTGGAAATTCACTAGAGTGACGATTAATTACTAAATTAAGTTTTATTTGTTTCTTTAAAATGTTTCGGAGTGATAAAATGCAAAGTTTGCCGTAGTAGCAGCTTAGTCTACAATAGTAATTCTTGCCAGCCAGACATCCCTCACTGCTGGAGCTGGATCATAGGCAACGTTACAATATTAGTATTTTGTTCCCCAGTCAACAGTGGTACTGAAGTATCCACTAGATCTTGTAGCTTTTTTGGGGGGCAAACGCCACTCTTTTGAGTCAGAGCCTTGGACATTAGGTAGGTAACTGGAGTCAACTACAACCCTGCCATGCAGTATGAACTATTTCTGGCTTTGTGTTTGCAGTGAACCAAATGCAATTTTTTGTTGCTTTAGGCTTTGAACTACGAAACCTGCACAGACTGTCATTGCGCCTTTTTTCTTTTTTAAAATACATGATGCTATTGTAAATCTATGGAATAACTAGCTCGCCGCTAGCTTAGCATTTACCTCCGTAAGATGAATGACTGAGCCAACAGTTAAAATATTATTGCAAAGTAAACAAAAAATATTCAGTAAGTGCATTGGAGAGGGTTACGTGCTAATTCGTTAATCAATAAGTACCCAAACGCAACCTGATTAAATCCTTGCCTCTCCCACCAAGGCAGCATCACTCGAGTGCGTGATCAGAGCGGATGTTCAGTTGATGTTGCTAGGTGCTCCGCGGTGGCGCGTGCCAACTGTCTAAACGTTGCTAATAATAATAATTAAGACCGAAAGAAAAGTCCTCTCGCCGCGGACTGCAGCCACCCGACGACACATTAACTTCCAGAGGCTGCGCAGGTAAAAGCAAATGTATGGACGTCCTCCGCGTCTGGCATCCTTGGTGGGAGTGGTTGGAGCGAGAACGTGAAGGACCACATGTGATTTGATCATGCACGCGCCATCCACTAGCTGGAAATGCAGCGTACTTCTCCAGCTAATTTTAGCAGAGTGTGTAAGACACGCTGCTGCCACTGGCACACTGTTTACAACGGCGTTGCTCTGCCTTCTGTTACTACTATCATCGCTTATACAACCCATCCCCAAAAATCTACCAGTTATTCGGGTTTCCCCGAAGTATCTGCGATAGTGAATTCCATCACTTGCGGATGTAAACAACATGACGTCGGTTTGTGTATCCGGCACGTGGTTCCCCAAAACTTTATACAGAAGAGTAGAAAACAGATGGTTTTAAGTTAAGTTAACCTTCATTTGCTTATTGTGTATTTTTATTTCTCCTAACAATACGCCCTCATAACTGCACCCTTAACAAAAAGTAGTACTAGATTAAAAGAGAGGTAATATACTTGAACTTTATGTTTCAGATATATTATGTATGTTTTGTAAACTTAAAATGCTCCTACTTATTCTTAAGAAGTTCAGTTAGTATATTTCCTCCATTACATGGTCTGTAGTAGTATACTCGCTATATTTATACTTAATAGAATTAACATAAAGTGTACTACTTTGCTAAGGGCACACTGAATCTCAGGATTGAATGTTCATCTATGCAACAGTCCTTAATTCTATAATCTCACCTGTTTGGTGGTTTATTTATATTCTTTGACATTTATTCCCCTTTTATTTTATATAGTTGGCTGCTGCTAGAAGTCCTAAAACTACTAAATAGACTTGATTAACTATGTTGAAGTTTTTACAATGTTACCATTTTATTTCAACAACCATACCTAAAGCACTTATTGGCATATACATATGGCTGAGATGGATGTGTTTTTACCTTTATTTGGTGTGTTTAAATGTAAGTTTGTGTCTGAAAGACCCACTACTATGAAAATGATGTTTTTAACACGTTCTTGTGACCTTTTTCGCATGATGGACATGTATAAAGAAAATTAAGCTTAAAATAATATTTGTTTAGCCAAATACTTTTGAATCTGGAGCAGAAGAAAAATTTGAAAAATCTTGTTGATGTGACCACAACGCCAAGCCACAAGCTCCCTGCTCCGTTCTGATGCATCCACTTTAGACAAATAGATCCATGAACGTCTTTGGTTTCCTCGTCTGAGCTGGAATCTCACTCAAAACTGTACGGCTGCAGTATTGATCGCCATTTTTGTTGCACAACTAATGTTGTGTTGGGGGCTGTAAGCCAGCTGGAGACATGTAAACGGATGAGTGATGGGAAATGAGGGCGGGCTTACTCCCCAGCAGCAGTCCAGTAGAAACTATGTCCTAGAAAATGAGTTTTTTGTTTTGTTTTTTAAATTTTGGCTAAAAGTGGCACAATCTTAATTGAAAGACCACTGGGAACACTTTTACAATAGATCAAAACGGCTAGTTCACAACATCCCCATTTAACCTATTCTAAACACTCATGCCCCCCCCCCCCCCCCCCCTTCGATGTCCTTGCCACAGACCTCTATGCCAGCAGTTATGACAATGTTAGCAGACCATGCAGCACAGCAGCTGCTGGACTTCAACCAGAAATTGGATATCAACCTACTGGACAATGTGGTGAACTGTCTATATCATGGCGTCGGACCTCAGGTATGTTGGGACTTTTGTATTGTTAACGGCCGGATTATAGCCACAGTCTGCTTGTGACACAGAGTATTTTTACATTATCGAGGTGTGATGTGTGCATTTTAGGCTTTTTCACAGCCTGCAGGACTTCATAACTTTGATTTTTACAGCAAAGAATGGCGCAAGAGGTGCTGACACACTTAAAAGAGCACCCTGATGCATGGACACGAGTGGACACCATCCTGGAGTTCTCTCAGAACATGAACACCAAAGTAAGCAAGCAAATGTATTATCTATAGCCTATTTTAGGATTCAACGATGTAGACTCATTTGCTTTCAGCAGCATCATCTGTATGTGTCTTATTCATTCCGCGACTGAGCTATTCAGACTAACACAGCACTGCCAGTGTTTTTTTTTCTTCATTTATTTTTTTTTTACTTGCAATAGTTGACACAAATAAGTTGATACCAAATAAGGTAAAACTTGAACTTCCTAGTTACAGTTTGATTTACTTTTACTAAGAATTCAAACATTAGTGCAAAAAAGTACAAAATAAGAAGTTTAATCACAACGGGCACAAGGATTCCCTCATTTCTTAGTCTAACCGCAATATCAGCATCAAAAAGTACATTTTGTTTGAGATGAATGCTTTCTTTACATGTTAGATAAAAAAAAAAACACTTTTTTAATGAGAGTTAAATTCGTGCTGTCCTTGTTAACCATTAAATCCATGTGTGTATCAATGAAAAATCAAAGTTCTGACTGTTTGACTTTAACAACTGGTTTTTTATGACTTGTGATAGGAAGAAAATTGATGCTTCATCTTGTGCCTCTGGACACAGATGGAGTTTGATGGTAGACCTCCACAAGGTTTACCTTTCTTCTTGAATTTCTGTGATTTAAATTCTGTTGATTTAACTTTCATATCATCTGCATCATTAAGCAGAAAATGCTTC
The DNA here is from genome assembly GCA_037389245.1 of Oryzias sinensis. Classification (NCBI taxonomy): domain Eukaryota; kingdom Metazoa; phylum Chordata; class Actinopteri; order Beloniformes; family Adrianichthyidae; genus Oryzias; species Oryzias sinensis. The sequence goes on from CM074500.1 coordinate 22,436,503, forward strand.
AAGATCTGATACATAGAAAGTCAGAAGACTTTTTTTTTTTTTTTCTTCAGTCAGAAGACATTGCTCCTTTCCTTTTTATTACCGTTCAGACAAAAATGCTCTAAATAAGCACCTGCATGCAAAATCATTCAGGAGTTTTTGCTTCTTACGGTAGTTTGTGCAGAAAAACAGCCAAATGTGCAATTTAAAACCGCTTTCCCATAATACCTATACATGTCACACAGTTGATGGGTGACAGAAAATATATTTTCGTGCTTCTGCATGGTGTGTAGCACATACCTTTGATCTGAAAATTTATGTACTTGAAACATTTTTAAAATAAATAAAAAACGAGCCAGTCAAAAACTTTCTCTTCAATTAAAAAAAAAAAAAAGCAAGAGCGTATAGTAAAGAGATTGTTTCCCTGTTTCTACATTTTTCTCCCATTTTTTATTTAATAAAAAAAAACAAGTATTTTGGACCGGTTTGTGTAGATTAACAGAAACAGTTTTAAGAGGTACATTAAGATGTTCTTCAGATGGATCACTGCCAACATGGCACTTCCTGCTAGGTCTACTCTAAAGTGAGCATTCATTACATGGAAGATATACAAGCTTAGTTAACTACTCCTGAGCTATTTAGACCAAATTAACCCAAGCAGAACTAAAAATGATCATTCATCTTTGGATAAGATGCATCATCAATGAACATGATTTAAAAAGTGAGGGGATGCTGTGTTTAAGCTATGAAGTCTACTCTAGTTGTTGTCATATTTCAGTATTTTAGACAATGAAATAAAGTGTTTTATCCATGTTTTGATGCTCTCTGCATCCTTCTCCCATGGGCCCTTTATGGGTACTCAACACATAATGACAACCTAAAGAAAATGACAAGATGGGTCCAAAGTCTGGAGCCACTTTGGCTTGTTTGTCCTCGGTGGCTCTGAATGACATTCACATTTTACACCTTGTACATTGATGTGCTGTTGGCTTTGGTGAGCGTCAGTTTAAAGCGAAAGAACCTGTAAAGGATAGACAAGTAAACAAGGTTTGTGTTTTGGTAATAACACCAGCACTTCCCTTATTCCATTCATTCAATACCCTAAACATTCAAGTCAAAATTTGGACTAAAGGTTATCTATGTTCCAAACACTAAGCTGCTAGGTGCATTTAGTTTAGTTTCTTTAACCTAATTCTTCTTGTTCAGTTTTTGTTGCTCCCTTTTATTTTGATTCAAAAACATCACTGAAGTCACCCGCCTCACTGGGAGCCACCAGAGCTCAGCCTGGTTCTTTGTTCTGGCCCATTTTCATGACTGTGTGAGGTTTCAAACATGGGGCTTATGCTGTGTTCTGGAATAAGTCTACTTTAAAAAAAAAACAATTCAGATATGCAGTAAATGTCTTGAAATAAACGTGCAAAGAAACAGGAATAACCTCTCTTGCCTGCCTGTATGTTGCAGTACTATGCTCTTCAGATATTGGAAACGGTTATCAAAGCACGATGGAAGATTCTTCCTCGAAATCAATGTGAAGGTAAAAGTACAAAGTACTTATCTAGTGGGGGGCTGAGGGGGGTGTTTGCTGTTGAGTGTTCCTTCCTTTTTGTTTTTGTTTTAATGTGAAGTGCGGTTGCCATGTTGAAGACTATTACCCCACTAAGACTTCTGGTTTGTTTTCTGCTTGACTGGCTTGGCCTGATTGCTGCAAAGAGGTTCAATATTGCACTTCAGCAGCTAGTTCAGGAAGAAAATGACCAAAAACACCCAGATTTTCCTGAGCTTTGTGAGGGGCATCTTTCAAGGCGTACCACGGAAAGATTTCGGCTTTGTTTGGAGTACTTTCAAAATACTAAACCCTCCTGTAATCCTCACCCTTAATGCTTTTCTTTAAGTTAGATAGTGCTGCCATAGTCGCTTTGGCAGCACGAGACTGGAATCCCTCCCATGCGTCCCTTAGTTTGCATTGCTTGCCAGTAAAAAGCCGACAAAAGTTTTATTTTGAAAAGCTAGAACTTCAAACAGAATCTGGATGTTTATGAATAGATGCACATTTTCTGCCTTTTCATTTGTTGACACCGTTTCACCCTTCTAAAGAGGAACATTTCCATGTATTGATCCAGTCATTTTGACCAAACATGTAAGCTGACTTTAATTCTTGCCTAATTGCCAATTACGCTGTTTTCTAGCTCTGTTGGTGACAAAATACAGATGGCTGAAAATTGCCGTCCGCTTTTGTCTTGTATCAGCGAAGGGCAGTAATAATTCATAATCATTGTCAAATCGGTTGATTCTGCCTCCCTCCATTCTTCTATAATTTTGCTAAAAATTCATTTTTCCCATTGACCTAAGACTTACCTGCTTCTGACCGTAGATGCCTGAATTTTGTTCAAGTGGCAAACCCAGAGCAGGGCGACCGGCAAGTATGTCTTTTCCCCCTTGTGTCAGAGTATTGCCTCGTTTTCGGCTCCTCTCACTACACCCCAGCACACAGTTTTTCAGTTTAGCTGCAGTGCAGAAGCAAATGCAAGGGAGCTGAAAACACAGTGTTTTAAGAAGCTCTGCTCACATTGCATATGTTGACTGTGAGAGCTTCAAGAAAGGCTTCAACTTCCACTGAACCCGCCCCAAAACCTCTTTTGCCCTGTAGGAGTTCAGTGGCAGTTGCAGTCCACATCCATATGCTTACCAACATGTTGTGCAACAGTGTTAAAAATGGAGGACCACACCCGCTTGTGTGTGAACAAATTCTGGATCGAATTGGCAGAATTAGCAAATGAAATGCCAGCAGAGTGTGTGAGGGTTACTGATAAAGTGCTCCAGGCAGCTGGTCATGTCAGGATATGTTGGTGTGGATGCTTGATTGACGCGCGTTTAACATTCCCTTTCCGATGTCTTTATGTATTTGTTAGGTATTAAAAAGTATGTTGTTGGACTCATTATCAAGACTTCGTCAGATGCATCAAATGTAGAGGTGAGTGAACCGGGAGATGACGCTCATTGAACTGGACCTAATACAGGTAGAACGTTCAAGAAATGGGACAAAATAAGTCACTTTTCCAAAAGTGAAATAAAGGAAACATGTTTTAATTTGGATACTAAAGTAAGACTTGTTATATTGTCGCTGGAATAGCTCTTTCCTCCAATACCCTGGTACCCCAACCTTTTTCAGGCCATGGTCTGCTTTAGTGTCAGACAATAATTTCACAAATGGGCCTGTAGCTGGGCTGAAGTAGGCCTTCGGTTTATGTTTTGAGGACAAAGTTTATCTTCATTCTCTGTAAAAATATCTGCAGCTGTTTTAAACATGTTTTGTAAACTAGATTTTGTGTAGAAACTATGAAAATGTGACAGATTGTCCATTAACCCATAACCGTCAAAATGGAAACTACTAAATCATCCTCGTGCATCTTTTAAAGGTATGACAAAGAAACATTCTCCAAAACTGGTATTCTGTGAATACTAATAAAGCTGAATCTACCATTTGAATAACTTTATTAGCAGCCTCCATGTAACATTAGACAGCTGGTTGCTGCATATTGTGCATTATTATGGTCCGGTACAAACGGACTCGCAGATTGGTACCGGTCTGTGCTGTTACGCCCCTTCTTGTGTCTAGGGGGACCTAGAGGAGCAGAACATAAACAGTCAAGTTTTTGCCAGTTTAAAATAATAACCAAAACACCAAAAGACTGTCTCCATGCAAAAAATACCAAATGTATTCACAAATTAATAAATAACAACAATCAATAGCTTAAAGGTGAAGCAAAAAAGGCTTCAGGGTGAACCAAGGCCAAAAGAACAAACAAACCCCCCCTAACTGAAATCTGTAATCTTACCTGGAAATGGAAAAAGGGAAATCAATGACAAAACACTAACCTTCCAAGACTAACATAAACAGGAGAAAATGACAGTTCACCCCTACGGCTTCACTTAAACAAAACTACACAGAGTGGGCCTCAACACAAAACTACAAAGTACCACAGAGTGCAACACAACAAAACAGGTGGAGAAGGGTGCCAAGCTGCACTGGAGACATGCTGCAGCTCACAGCCTTCTCACAGGCTGGAGGTCAAAATGCTGCGTTTAAAGGCTGCTGCCATCAGTTTGGGTCCGATGGAAGCCGCACCTGAAAATAATCAGACAAACAAAGATCCACAAAAACAACAGAGTCCCACTCTGATAGAAACAAGATACACAGAACAAAAAGAACGAACAAAACGTAAAAAATGGCGGGTTGGGGACCACTGCTCTAAAGCTTTTGACTTCTTTGAAACGACTCAGGTAATCCTGACTAAAGTGTTTTCACTTTTTGATACTAAACCAATCTGTTTTAGTGTAAAATCACAAACCTATAGCAACAATTAGAAGCATTTCTTGCCTTTCCAGATTTGGACAAAGTCCACATAAAAATTAGAAAACTTGACACCTCAGTTCCACATTCAACTCTTAATGACACGTCTCCAGACTTAAACTGTGGTCAAAATCAAACGTGTTGGTGCTTTTTCAGTTTTGGCACAATCTTTAATACCAAACAAGTGATCTATATGATTCCTTAAAGGGATTACATTTACTATAGTGGGTGTTCTTCAGCCGACTTTAACGAGGTGATGAAATGACAGATCCTACAGTGTAACTGACGACTTTGTATTTGTCTCCTTACTTTTTAGAAAGAAAAAGTGTACATTGGAAAGCTGAATATGATCCTTGTTCAGGTAAGATTCACCTCACAATTTCCTCTAAAAGGCCTCCTCAGTCTGACCGTGCCGTGTGTCTTTGGGATTTCAAACCTCTGCCCATAAAGTTTGGGTTTCTGTTCATCACAAGCTGAATGAGAGTGGGACATCGGTGCAGGCTCTATCTGGAGCTTCCTAAATGTTGCTCATCTTCTTCTCAAATGATGATTTGAAAGTTGTTTCTGACCAACAAACCTCACACAATTTCCACCTGAGTTGGAGCACGGCTAAAGGAATCAATAGGTTCAGCAATTGATGATGTTGTGTTAGAGTTTTCTGCCCACATTTCAAACAAAGTCGGGCTTTTCTACTGATCTCCAAATAAGAAAAAAATGTATCTTAAAGACAAAAGTAGTTTTCCTAATATCATGACTTAATTACCCATTTTTCTGGGGAAAGCGAGCTGTAATTATGTTCTGTCATCTCAAGAAAACAGTTGATGTCAAACCAGTTATTAGGTTTTTATCTATACACAACAAGCTAAAATGATATGAGCAGACGGCCATTCCTGTCTTCTGTAGAAAAGACCTAAAACTGAGTCTAGTAATAATAGAAATTGTTGATAAAATGTTTAAAACATTATAATATATTTAAAACATATAATTCTGTTAAAGTTTTCGGCAACAAAAATGGCAAAAGAAGTGTTTAGAAGGCCGCTGCTGGTGGGTTTTGTGTTGTTGTGCAGAAATTCTGCATGTAGATTTTCTATCAATGGTTTTGATCTGTAAAACAAAATAAAAGCCTGCAGAGTTTCTACAGCAGTGCAAGGATCATTTAAGGAACGGATCCCTTTTCTGTAGCCCTATGGTTTCACCAAGAAGACTCATCACGTGACCAACATTTCTGCCAGCTGAGTTAACTTGGCCTGGGTTCTTTTTGTGTGCGTGTAGCAGCTAAATAAACAAAACAAATAAAACGCTGTTCTGTAATGAGATGTTTGTAGGACTGTCTGTAAAGCAGAGGTACCAAACCCCCTCCATCCCAGTCACAGCACCCCGTCTGCCCCTGTCTGCAGATCCTGAAGCAGGAGTGGCCCAAGCACTGGCCCACGTTCATCAGCGACATCGTGGGGGCGAGTCGCACCAGCGAGAGCCTCTGTCAGAACAACATGGTCATCCTGAAGCTGCTCAGCGAGGAAGTGTTTGACTTCTCCAGTGGCCAGATGACCCAGGTCAAGGCCAAGCACCTGAAGGACAGGTGAGCAGCTCTCACAAACACTCTGAACTAGGTATTGGTTTAATGTGGAAAAAGAGAGATTATGCGAGAGACGAGGGATGTCCCAATCGAGTTCAGTCATTTGAATTAGAGTTCTGATCCGGTACTTTTTTAACACATTTAAAAAAATGTCTTATTTATTTATGAACCTTTTTTTTTTCATTGAACACTTAAACAGAGCACTTCTGTGAAGTAGCTTGAAGAATCAGGCAAAAATAGTCCAACTAGAAACAGTAGTTAACTATTAACTAGTACAACGGGTCATAATTAGTCATTTTCAGATTTTGTTGACGGTAGCTTTAGGATCTTCAGAAGATCCTTTTATGTCTCCATGTCTCCAAAATGGCTAAAAATAATTTTCTACCCAAATCGTTGTTGTAGCACAAATTTGACGAGTATTTCTTGACGAGCTCATATCATCATGACCTTTTCTATTTTTATTTTCGGTTCGATTTTTGGCACTTTGTAGACGGTCCCTTGGCAGCCGCCTCACTGCCGTTTCTCTATTTGCAGTATGGAGAGGAAACAAAAATCTGATCTTTTTCTTTTCAAATGCCTTTGTAGATTGTTGTTTATAGTTGAGACTAACCAAAAGAGACACTTGAAAAGTTTATTAAGAGTTAATTATCCCGGATCTCTGAATCTGTGAATATCTCACTAACGCCACTAAGCTGCATTCGTCTGCCTCCTGCTCACACTAGTGCCCTATTCTGCTGCATTAATAAATAGTAAATAAATATTCAATCCCTGATCGGGGTGCAACATCAAGTTCAGAATGAGTCTGAAACGTTGGAATCGAACCTAATTTCCAATCAGGGACATCCCTACTTATAACCCACTAATCCACTGAAATAGACGGTAACGATGTGAAAAAAGTCAGGTAATATAAATGTTCGTGAACTGTATGGTTTGTTCCCATGACCAGTTATTACAGGATGTCTGAGTTTCTGATTGTGTCCTTTAGCATGTGCAACGAATTCTCCCAGATCTTCCAGCTGTGCCAGTTTGTTATGGTACGTGAATCGCCATCATATCGGCAGCAGTTATGTGCTCTAGTGTTTTAGTTTTTTATTTGCCATCCTAGCACTTCCTTCAGCTGTTTGTGTCTGCGGTTTACCTGCAGGAGAATTCCCAGAATGCCCCGCTTGTGCACGCCACCCTGGAGACCCTGTTGCGTTTTCTCAATTGGATTCCGCTGGGCTACATCTTTGAAACCAAGCTGATCAGCACACTGGTGTACAAGGTGTGGATGCAGACACTATTGCTGCTGCTCGTGGTTGTGGGTAACCCGTGTGAGTGCAAAGACGCTGAAAAACTGCCCGACCTCTTCTCAGTTCCTGAATGTTCCCATGTTCCGCAACGTGACGCTGAAGTGCCTGACGGAGATCGCTGGTGTGAGTGTCAGCCAGTACGAGGAGCAGTTTGTCACGCTCTTCACCCTCACCATGTGTCAGCTCAAGCAGGTGAGCAGCAGAACAGACGCGTCCGGCTCAGGTGTAGAGTTTTCTCCTAACTTGGAAGCGTCTGCGTTCAGATGCTGCCCCTGAACACCAACATCCGGTTGGCCTACGCCAACGGGAAGGACGACGAGCAGAACTTCATCCAGAACCTCAGCCTGTTCCTGTGCACCTTCCTGAAAGAACACGGGCAGCTCATCGAGAAGAGGCTGAACCTCAGAGAGACACTCATGGAGGTAGGACAGAATATTTTTAGTGGCAGAAACCTAATGTTTTAACACGTGGGACTGGAGACGCTCAGGAAACCGGGGCAGGCCGGATGTACGTGGCAGTACGACACTGAAAAATGCTGTTCCTATGCGCTCATTTCTGTCTGTTATCTCTTGCTTCCTCAGGCTCTCCACTACATGCTCCTCGTGTCAGAGGTGGAGGAGACCGAGATCTTCAAAATTTGTCTGGAGTATTGGAACCACCTGGCAGCAGAACTCTACAGAGAAAGTCCGTTCTCCACGTCCACATCTCCTCTGCTGTCCGGGAACCAGCACTTCGACGTTCCACCGCGCAGGCAGCTCTATCTGCCAGTGCTCTCCAAGGTGCTGCCAACACCATCAGACCTATCAGCTTTATTGGTGCCATGTAATCCTAAATGAATCCATAATGTGTTAAGAGTTTGTAGACTCCAGAGGCACTGCAATGTCGTGGAGCCGTTTCACTTCTCACAACTCATTGGCAGTAGAATCAGTTTTCTGCAGCGACAGAGATGTGGTTTTTAGTTGCACAATTGTTAAAAATAATCAATCTCGGAGTACAAACATGTAGCTTTTCCGCTTCTCTGTGCTCATTCATAAACCGCAACAAACCCCTGTGTGACATAAATTCACCAAAGACGGATTTCAAATGAGAAGTGCGTCTTAGAATCAGCTCAGAGCTCTTCTGAGTCTAATGTCTCGTGTGTTCAACGGCAGGTCCGTCTGCTGATGGTGAGTCGGATGGCCAAGCCGGAGGAGGTGCTGGTGGTGGAGAACGACCAGGGGGAGGTGGTCAGAGAATTTATGAAGGACACAGACTCCATCAACCTTTACAAGAACATGAGAGAAACTCTCGGTATGAAACGCAGAAGATCTTCTCTAAGTCCTGAGGGTTTGTGTGATGGTTTATGTGGAGCTGCAGCACAGCAGTGGACTTTTAACCGTGGACCCCACAGCCCCTGTAGAAATGGCGAGTGCAGCTTTACACGCGCTGCCGCCAAGTTCCAGCCGAATGGAACTGGGTGGAGTTGATGATTAGGAGTCCAGGGAGTTCTTCTGTGAACACAGTTTTACTGCATGTACGTTCAGAAACGTTGGTTCCAATCAGAGCGATGAGTCAGTCAGGTTAGTCTCTCATTGTCAGGACTCCTTAACTTCATCTTTTTGATTCGTTGTCATAAACACAAAGTTTTTTGTCTTCCAAAAGAAGAATTTACTAACTTGTTTGGGTACTCTCCATCCTCCATCAAATGTAAGCCAGATTCACAGTAGCATATCTTCTGCACTGTAGCACCATCAATACATGGTCTATTTTTGAACTTACGTCATGTGATGCACGGGGAGCCGGTTTAGCTCATGCTGGTTTGCGGCGCCTTCCGTCTGTGAAACCAGGGTTCGAATCCGGGCTGCTTCCTATTCCCCTCTCTGCCTCTGTGCTGGTCCCAAGCCCGGTTGCTTTGAGAAGGTTGCGTCAGGAAGGGCATCCGGCGTAAAAACATTGCCAAGTTTACATGCGACTTGTTCGCTGTGGCGACCCCTGATGGGAAAAGCCGAAAGAGAACAACAACGTCATGTGATGCACACCAAACCATAAGGTCCATTAAGTTCGGCAAAAGAGTCAGAGATGGAGTATTCACAATACCTATAACTGCCAACCTGGTTAGTAACGCGTAAAAACAGAATTGTTGACAGACATCTCAAAATCGCTTCTACATCAGGAAGCACAACCAGAATTGATCCTGGAGCTCCAGATTATATGACGCTTTTTTTTTTTTTTAAATAATCAAGGCTTTAAGTGTGCCCTACAGTGTGGAAAATACAATCCTATTTAAATATTTTAGGGGAATTGGGCTTTGAGTTCTGTGCTGGGTCCACATGGGAATTCTCTGCTTCCACAGCCTAAAGAGATGCTGGTAAGATGGATCAGAAACGAGGAAACAGAAAAAGCCGTTTTCACTCAAAGGTGGATGTGAGGAAAACTGGAGCGTTGAGCTAAACCATGTTAGATGGGAGGATTGTTATGCAACATGAGAACTGTCAGCTGAGTATTTTCTGCTTTGGTAACTCAATGGAATGTAAAAGCCATCAGGACTGACATGAGTTCTGCTGCTCTGCAGTCTATCTGACTCACCTGGATTATGCGGACACGGAGCGCATTATGACCGAGAAGCTCCACAACCAGGTGAACGGAACCGAGTGGTCCTGGAAGAACCTCAACACGCTGTGCTGGGCCATCGGGTCCATCAGTGGAGCCATGCATGAAGAGGATGAGAAGAGGTTCCTGGTTACAGTCATCAAGGTGAGTAAAGCAGGTGATGCAACGGCACTAAGATGGCTGTGGATCATTACATGAGTGGAGATCATGATTTAATTCACAGATCAAACCATGATTCTCCTTGTTTAATATGGATGAATGGTTGCTACATGTCTGTCTTTTTCCTGGATCTATAACAATGAAAATATGTATTGAAATGTCGTCATGTATACCTGTTTATTTAGAACAGTAGATCAGAATCAACGAGATATAACGTACTAGAACAGAAAGATTAAAAAAACAAATGGTATTTATCACCTAAAATGTTTCCCACAGTTTTTCCTTCCTCAAAGTTTCACTGACTACAGTTCCAGCAGGCAAGGAGATGGCAACCAGAAAACACTCACTGTCCTTTCATCTGAACTGACAGATTTGTTTTATAAACTGACTTTTAATTGTTTGTTGAAATACCAAAAAAATTTAAAAAACGCTCCCAAAACAATAGAAGAACCTTCCGGTACGGCTTCTCCACCATGCTAGCATCAGGAGATTCACTTAATATTAGTAATTAAATATTCCTTATGGTTTTGTTGACCTGATTGTTTTTTTCAGATCTGAATCTTAGTCTAATTTTTTTCAATTAATAAAAAAAAACACCCAGATTACCGTAATTTCTGGATTATAAACCGCTATTTTTGTCACACGCTTTCAAACCTGCGTCTTATTCAATGATGCGGCTAAATTGTGCATTTTTTTTCTTTTTTTATGCATTTTTTCTAACGGCTGCTAGGGGCGCTCATACAGAGAGGGTAAGAGTGGGAAGAGAGGAAGACGCAAGTTTAATGTAAATTCCTGCTTTGTGAATGAATATCACGAACAGGCCCTCATCATGGAAAATGCAAGAAGAAACGCAGATGACGCAGCTTTCACGCCAAAAGAAATCGTTAAAAGCAGTGTGAAAAAAATCCACCATCACCAGTTCAGGAGAGAATTTACCTCAGGATGAGCGACGCTGACGGCAACAACGAAGGAGACACTGAGAGAGAGTGTGGCCAAGACTATCTGACGCTATTCCAATCCCACACTGAGGAGGAAGACTTCCATGTTTTCAGGAGGAAGATGAAGAAAGCTCTCAGTGACTTTTACGGCATGTTTCTTTAACCAGCGCTGTTATTGCTGTTACTACCATATTGCTGCTGTGTTGCTGCCGCCTCACAGGCACTGTTTGGAATAGAGCTGTGACGGTGTGGGATTTTTGAAGCAGCAACAGCCCCCTCCCCTAATTACTACGCACTACTCTTTATTAAAAAATAACAGTAACAACTAACTACTAGCTATGTAGCTAATGAACTAACTATATGGGTGTTGTAGAATGAGTATGTGTGTGTGTCAGCGCACTGCGTGTGGAGGAGGAAGGAGCGCGAGCTGCGCAGAGTGAGAGCGCTCCCTCCTCCTCCTTACACACACAGCGTGTGGTGTCAGCACATACACATCCTCATTCTACAACACGTTTCAATCTGGGCACATGTGGTTTATAGACGGGTGCGGCTTATGTATGTACAAAATGTTTTATCCTTTAAAAATGTAATGGCTGCGGCTTATAATCAGGTGCGCTCTACAGTCCGGAAATTAAGGTAATCCTGTGTGACAGTAGTGAATTCCACCTTTTTAGTTTATACACTTCAAATCCAACATCTTTCTGTAATGTAGAGCAATCATTACAGTGTCTGAGGGGTATTTTTACTACACTTTACTATATTTATAAAGATTAGGAATCGGTGAACTCGGAAATCACAAATGTTCATAATAATGTAATTTTTGGGAACAGATGGTGAATATCGGAGTGTTTAGCTACTTTTTACAGCCTTACGCCAGCAGCACTTCACCTCGCTTTTCTCCCTCCTGTAAAGACTGCTTTTCTTCACTGGAATCCACTGGAATGACACAAACTGCATAAGCAGTTAAAGAGTTACAAAATGATGTAAACACTGGAGCTAATCTCCTGTATTTAGGCGTTCATCAATATTGACTTTATCTCTTTTATGGCTGAACAGAAGAAAATGCATTTTGAGCGGATAAAACTCTTTCTTCAGTGTGTGTTGATTTCCCAATCAACACAGCTTCAAGAAATTGGGAGAAAACCCTCATTTGACCGTAAACCCCAGCCTGTATGTTTTTGTTTTTTGTGCCTATGGTGCTGAAGTGTGATCAGACGTCAAAAAAGGGTTTTGTCCATGCGGTCCCGGCTGCTGGATGATCTTGTTGCTTTCGTTTCCAGGATCTGCTGGGTCTTTGCGAGCAGAAGCGAGGAAAAGACAACAAAGCCATCATTGCTTCAAACATCATGTACATCGTGGGCCAGTACCCGCGCTTCCTCAGAGCTCACTGGAAGTTCCTCAAGACGGTGGTCAACAAACTCTTTGAATTCATGCACGGTGAGAGCTTCAAGATGAACAAAAGCTCCCACAGAGCTAGTCATACATGTTTTCGACCGTCCTTGGTGCTGCTGTGTGAATGTGTTTGATCTCTGCCACCTGGGAGATGTCCTTGAACTGAACACAACAGCCCAAAGTGCAAAAAGCTGAAACCGAGCCTTGCTTTCTGAGCAGAAACCCACGATGGCGTTCAGGACATGGCATGCGACACCTTCATCAAGATCGCTCAAAAATGCAGGCGCCATTTCATCCAGGTGCAGGTGGGAGAGGTGATGCCGTTCATCGACGAGATCCTAAACAACATCAACACCATCATCTGTGACCTGCAGCCTCAGCAGGTGAGCAGATCTTCATCACAGCAGGCGTGTTTCCCACCTTAGGGGAACGCCGTCTCACGTGGAGCCTCACTCTGCCCCCCTTCTGCGCGCAGGTTCACACGTTTTATGAGGCGGTGGGCTACATGATCGGGGCTCAGACGGACCAGGCCGTTCAGGAGCACCTGATCGAGAAGTACATGCTGCTGCCCAATCAAGTGTGGGACAGCATCATCCAGCAAGCCACCAAGGTCAGAGCCGCTGCTGAGGTCGCTGGCTTGGGTGACGGAGGCGGCCTGTTCGTTCATCCCTCCTCTGTGCCTCTCCCGCTCAGAATGTTGACATCCTGAAGGATCCAGAGACGGTCAAGCAGCTGGGCAGCATCCTGAAGACCAACGTCAGAGCCTGCAAGGCCGTGGGACACCCCTTCGTCATCCAGCTGGGACGGATTTACCTGGACATGCTGAACGTCTACAAGTGCCTCAGCGAGAACATCTCTGCTGCCATCCAGACGAACGGTGAGAGGCGGCAGTGTGTCAGTGATGTGGGCTGAATCCCATGCTGAAACTCCCTACCTGTTTCCTTTCACATGTTTGGATTGTTTTTCTGCTTAATACTGGTATTTCTGTGCTGTTATATTTTATATCTTATGCTATTGTTATTCCTAAATCAAAGTACGTTTGTCTATCAGATAAATTAGGGGTCTACAACCTTTAACACTAAAGGAGCCGTTTGGGTTTGTTGCTTACTGACCAGAACAGAACGAGAGCTAGAAAGTCCCACTTCCTGTCTAAAAAAAATACACTTTATATGAGTTTTGTGACCATAAATCCATTCATTTATTACACTTATCTTTAAAAAATTGTTTAAAGTGCTGGATTTTACTTTTGACAGAAGTTCCTTTCAAAATAAAATGTGTTAAAAAAGATACTGCTTAATTAAACCAATATGACCAAAACTACAAACCAAATGTTTTATTCAAAGCCAAGTGGAGGAATAAAGCAAAGGAGCTCAGACCCTTGAGCTGAATGAACGATGGAGAAAAGGTTGATCAGCTCCAGCAGGCAGAGCTGAAGCTGTTGCTCCTGCATTGTTTCTCAAACTAAAATCTCTTTTGAGTTGTAGGCGAGATGGTGACCAAACAGCCGCTGATCCGGAGTATGAGAACGGTGAAACGAGAGACACTGAAGCTGATCTCAGGCTGGGTCAGCCGATCAAACGACCCACAGATGGTGAGAGCCGGACCGCGTGTGGAACGTCTGAGCACAGCTCGATTCTCCTGCTGACGGCACGTTTGTGTCTCTCCGCTTCCCTCTGTAGGTTGGGGAAAACTTTGTTCCTCCACTGCTGGACGCCGTCCTCATCGATTACCAACGCAACGTCCCTGCAGCCCGGGAGCCAGAGGTCCTCAGCACCATGGCAACCATCGTTAACAAACTGGGGGGTCACATCACCAGCGAAATCCCCCAAATCTTTGACGCAGTCTTTGAATGCACACTAAACATGATCAACAAGGTGAGATTGTTGGGCCTCGGGTGGATGTTTCTGTTCAAGTGAGACTCCAGCAGACAGCGAAGCCCTTTTTTCTCTTTCTTGGAGCAGAACTTTGAGGAGTTTCCGGAGCACAGGACTCACTTCTTCTACCTGCTCCAAGCCGTGAACTCGCACTGCTTCGCTGCTTTCCTGGCCATCCCTCCAGCCCAGTTTAAGCTGGTGTTGGACTCCATTATTTGGGCCTTCAAACACACCATGAGGAACGTGGCCGACACAGGTACGGAGGCTGAAACGCACCGTTTTTGATCCATTTGTGTATATAAAATGTACGACAGAGTATTGGGTCCACCATAAAAATAAGAAAAATATTTAAACTCACAATATTGAGAGAGAAAAAGTCAAATATTTACAAGAATAAAATCGTAAAATTGTGAGGAAAAAGTCACGAGAATCAAGTCATTCTACGAGAAAAAAAGTTGTTTTAAGTGAATAAAGTCGTGTAAGCATAAGTAAAGAGTCAATATTTTACTACAATAGTTATATTTTCATGAACTATTATGTGCAATTCATAATGTAAGTTCATAATTTACCAGATTAAAGTAATCCATTTATGAGGCAAAAGGCTGTTTACAACAAAAAAAAACATTGTTTCAGAATGAAAGACACAGAGCGCGGTTACTTCAGCATTGGTTTCACAAATAAAGAAATACAAAGTCTTTTAGTGAGTCAACATTGTTTTATTATAGGTATAAGGTAAATCCAACCTGGCTGACTTTTGCTGTATATTTATGACTTTCTTCTCTTTTTTTTTTTAATTTACAACTTTATTCTCATAAAAATGATGAAAATTTTCTCAAATTTACATCATTTTCGTACAATTATGACTTTTATGTCCTAATATTGTGACTTTACTCTCATAAAATAAAGAATTTATATTATCATAAATTTACATCTTATAAAATGACGACTCTTTCTCCCTCATAAATTTACATTATTTTGTAAATTGACGACTTTTTTCTCATAATAGAACTTTATTTTTATAGTTGACGGACAATAGTGTTGAAGCTTCGCTGAAAAGGGTTAAACTATAACATTTTTCCACATCTCTAAAATTCATTGTTTACATGTTTAGAAAAACATCGTCTGTCTTTCTTCTTGAAACTCTGCGGAAGCAGCAGGACTGTTTCCTGGGCTTGTGGCTGAAATGTGTGGGACCATGTTGTTGTTGATCGTCATCTCAGTGGTTCTGCTCACCCAGGTCTGCAGATTCTCTACACATTGCTTCAAAACGTGGCCCAGGAGGAAGCGGCCGCTCAGAGCTTCTACCAGACCTATTTCTGCGACATCCTGCAGCACATCTTCTCCGTGGTCACCGACACGTCACACACTGCTGGTGAGGCTTCAGACCAAAGTGGAAACATCTTCTGAAGAGGATCAGATGTGGAATGAGCTCTTCATCCGCATCTTTGCGTGTCTGTGTGCGTTTGCATCTGCAGGCCTGACGATGCACGCGTCCATCCTGGCGTACATGTTCAACCTGGTAGAAGAAGGGAAGATCACAGCCCCGCTGAGCCCTGCCAACCCCTCCACCAACCAGGTGTTCATACAGGAATACGTGGCCAACCTGCTGAAGACCGCCTTCCCCCACCTGCAGGAGTACGTGTAACAAGGCGTAGAGCGTCTGTCCTTAGGGTGGTGGTCTGTAACAGATCTGTGTGCTCCTGTCTGTTAGTGCTCAGGTGAAGGTGTTTGTGACGGGGCTGTTCAGCCTGAACCAGGACATTCCTGCCTTCAAGGAGCACCTGAGGGACTTCCTGGTCCAGATAAAGGTGAGCTTCCTGTCGTTGTAGTCTGCCGACCTTCAGCTTTTCCTCCTCAGCTTTGATGTGACCAGAAGCGGATGTCTGGAGGCTGTTTTTCTTTGATCGGATGCCTCGGCGTACCTGCAGCTCTGTTGTTTGGGAAGCGGGAGCTTTGGCTCTTCTCACAGAGGTTATCAGACCCAGCATGCCTTGCTGCTTAGCTGCAGTTGCCACAAATGACTCTCACGTGGAAAAGGTCGTCCTTCAAAGTCGCCGGATGCTTTTGTTGGACTTACACACCCACTCTGAAGAAAATCGCGTTTTTAACGTGTTCTTGTAGCATTTTTCGGATGATGGAGTAGAAAATACAATGGTTGGCGGGGCTACAGGGGGGCAGTTGCCCCCATAGCAAAAAGCCCCCACCACCTGCCCCCCAATTTTTGAGTCAATATTTGTCTAATTACTGATTACCCTCACCCTTGTGCTCTCTTGTGGGGTCATCTGGTTTTTAAAAATTGCAAAACATCCGCTCCATTCTGATCATCCACTTATAGACAAATAGATCCATGGACGTCTTTGTTGACACGGCTCACCATTTTCGTTGCACAACTAATGATGGGTTGAGGTTACGAGGGGGCTGTAAGCTAGCGGGAGAAATTGTAAACACGTGGTGATGGGAAGCATGGGCAATGTTGCTCCCCATCAACACTTTTACAATAGATCAAAAGATGATGGAAGTGGGCCTTTAACACATTCACGCCGACAACCTGCGCCCTCTTCTCTGTGTGGCAGGAGTTTGCGGGCGAGGACACCTCGGATCTGTTCCTGGAGGAGAGGGAAGCCTCGCTGCGGCAGGCCCAGGAGGAGAAACACAAGATCCAGATGTCGGTGCCGGGCATCCTCAACCCCCACGAGATGCCGGAGGAGATGTGCGACTGAGCCGCAGCTCCCCCCCCACACACACACCTGTACAGTATCTAACAAACACGCAAACCGTGGCGAACCCAGAGAGGCACTTGTGCGGCGGGAGGCGGCCCGCCCTCCACCCAGCGCGCCAGCCTGGTGGACGTCTGTTGACCAAATCCCTGTCAATACTATGTAAATGAATACCGCGTCACCCTGTGGCCCCTTTTTACATAACTCCCGTTTTCTATGACGATTTTGTGTGTTCCCGTTTAATCCACATCCATGTTTGGTCGTTCTCTGCTCCATGGAGCATCTGCATGATGACGTACAGATTCAGACCCACGGTTTGGTTTCCCGCTCCCCTCTGTCCGCTCATTGGTTCAAGTGTAGATGTTTTCTACGGACCGCGTGTAAAGATGGCATAGAAGCTTCTAGAGTGGCGTCTTTTCAGACCCCGCCCCCCCCCTCCTGGTCAGGTGGGACAATGTGAATTTGACAGAAGATGAATGAAGGCTGCGAGGTGCTGCTGCGTCTGCAGGAAGGGAAAGCAAACGCGTGCATATCATCCCAGTTGTATAGCATCTTTAATACCACGGGAACATTTTCTTTGTGTTCTGCTGTTTTTCTTTTTCTTTATTTTGTTGTGGGTGTGCGCGCGCGCGTGTGTGTGTGCTGTCGCTTAGTCGACATCAGCGTTTCGTTTTCCTCTAAGAGGATCCTCGCTCCGTTTGGAGCCTTCATTAATGGGATGTTTTCAGACATGACACAGGTATTTATGGCTTCTGGGTTGGCGGCATCTTTTTAACAGCTCCTGTTGAACTCGGATGGCTTTCGGCATTCTCCTCACTTTAGATTGTTTACTGTGCTGTAGTGCTTCAAGACACTACGTCCTAGAGCAAATTTAAACGATTAAACTGGGTTTACATTTAATTTTGTACTTTTGCATTTTTTTTTTCCATTTGTATTAAGTTCTGTCCAGATGAAGTTTTCTTTTTTGTCCAGAGAGCAAATTAGTTGCCAACGAGTTGAATTAAGACAGAATGTATAAATCCAAATGAGCACCCATTTTCTGACAGCAGATTTCTCTTTAAGGTGTTACTTTGTTGTGAACTTTTTGAACTAATTAAAGTTGAGAATTTTATAACCCTGATTTTGTTTAGATTCCATCATTTTCCAGCTTTTAACCATTGACTGTAGAAGAGAACTGGACTGACTGACTCCTCCCCCCCTGGTGTTCTAGGAAGTAGCCGCTGGCTCCGAGAAGCCAACATCCCATAGCCCTCTATAGAGAAACAAACAGCTCAGTCACTAACAATCCTCTTGACATTTTTCTCTTTATCGGCACAAATTATTCAAATTATAAACTGACCAATCAGAA
This sequence comes from Oryzias sinensis, assembly GCA_037389245.1. Lineage (NCBI taxonomy): Eukaryota > Metazoa > Chordata > Actinopteri > Beloniformes > Adrianichthyidae > Oryzias > Oryzias sinensis. The sequence continues at coordinate 22,454,718 of CM074500.1, forward strand.
GCCTCAATTAAAGTATGGGGTCTCACGTTAAATTTTCAAAATGTCTGACAGATTTTAGCGGTGTGGCCTTCCAACAAGCTTGTTTTGGATTGGTGAGAGTGGTTGCCATAGAAATGACTCTGAAGGATTCCGACTAATCGGAGCTTTTTGACGTCGTCTGGATCCAACATGGCAGCGTTCACTGAATTGCCTTCCTGTGGGTGGAGCCAGAAGTCATTTTCCCTGGGTGATGTCACATCGACTCAGTCCAGTTCTCTGATAGTCAATGATTGTTTTCCTGGGAGGCTCCGCCCCCTGAAACCATTGATTGTGCTTGTGAGGAAATGTCTGTTTTTATTTGTGTTGACCCCAGGACTGCAGTTTGTTCCACCTTTCAAGTAAAAGTGTGAAGAACCAAAAGTGACAACTTACTAAAGTCTGATCAAACCAAATCAATCTCTAGAAAGTGAAAGAGCATGGAGCTGGTTTATTTAAGTAGTTTTGGGTCAAAATGATAATTTTCTGTTTATGATGGAAATCCACATTTTTATCATCAGAATTCCAGTATAATTTCATAAATGAAAACAGTTTTTATTTATAACTACATAGAATCGTATTTATGTCTGTTTAAAAAATCAGTGTTTGTGTAACCCTTGTGCTATCCTGGGTACTTTAACGTTGGGAGGACTAGACAGTGCGCTGAACCTTTTTTCTTCAATGATTTGTGATCTTCACTTTCCACCTTTATCCACCGTTGTCATGGTAGGGAGAAAACGTAAATGTAAGGGTGGGGTCATCTAAGAGGGTTACATGGAGTAACCGATTAATCACGCAGATCCTACCCCACCGGCTCCTCTGCTTTTCTCTGCATTAAACTGTGAATCCCTGTGGCAACCTTCTGAGGATGAAAAGCACCGTCATAAACCCGAGACGGCGTCCGCTCACTTCCGCTCACACGTCTGTCCTGGCTCTGTGGCGTGGAACGCGACCCTGCCAGTAATCCCGACTAACACGCCGCTCTCACATTCAAGGATACGACCCAAGTCAGGCAGAGGAAGGAGGCGCTCTGGCTCCAGCCCGTCAGCTTATTTTAGATATTTAGTCGGTTGTTTTGGGATAAAAATTTTCAGACTCAGCACGTCCTGGAGATGAATTTGAGTGGGTTTCCATGGCGACTCAGCACCCCTGTCAGTCACTGGATGTTTGCCGTGTTCGGCCTTCCTTCTGAGTCCGGCTGTAACTGGACCCCTTTCCTGAGAGCCCCAGTCATTCCTGGTATCTGCCGTTGAGGAGAAAGTGGGAACAGCTGGGGAACCCCCCCCACCCCACCCCAGCTCCGCTCAGGAACCCTGATGTTGGAACCCGAGTCTGAGTCCTGGCTACCACTGGTTAAAGTATTAGTGCTGGGGGGGGGGTCATGTTCAAACTAGAGCAAAGGCGATTGTTCAGAACCCGGTGACCGCCCCTCAAGGTTATCGTCTGCCACCTAGTGGAGGAACCGGCAGCTGCAGCTGGGTTGCATTTCTCTTTTAATTGGTCACAATTCAGAGCTACAGGAGAACACTGAAGGAGGACGAAGGTGGGACCGTAGGGGACGGGGAGGCCTGACGGCCTGAACTCCGGGTTCAAGCCATCGCCGGACAACTACAGGGGCTGTTTCTGGTTTCAGCTGCACAAACAGAACCGGGCTGTGGAGGGCGGCGGTGACCCATCAATGGGTGACAGAAGATGATCAGGAGTTCTTCTTATGTCGTCCGGACTTGAGCGAAGCGCATTTTGGGCCTGCAGAGGCACACAGGGAGAAGGGGGGTTGAGCTGCTGACTTGCAGGGGGCAGGTGTGTTTGAGTGCAGCAGTGAAAGGACCTGGACGTCTTCTCAGCGCTCTGCCTGCCTTGGGACGAGCTCTTGAACTGCGCTTCGAGCCGGGCGTAGATTCCCCCTGGAGGCTGAGCAGCAACACAAACACACGTTCAAGAGCAACAACGGCTGCACAAACAACTCCAGCGGCTCAACTGTGGAGAAGAAAATCCAGGTCAGGCCTGAACTCATTGTCTTGTTTCCGTGAGGACCACAGACCTCCTTTGTGTCCTTGGATTTACTCTGCTCCTCATCTCCAAACCTCATCCTGGTCAGGTGACTGATGATCTCCACCATGCGGCGCTGGTCTGGTAACACAGAGGCAGAGGCTGACGTAAACCGGGCCTCTGCCGCGAGGCGGAACAACCGAGCGGGGCATCACCTTCTTCCCTCTGGGCGTCCTGGTTGTAGCGCAGGGAGCGGGAGACGTCCCACTTGCTCTTCTGGATGCTCACTCTGCAACAAGAAGGCGGCAGCCTGAGAAAGGGTTCGGTTCGTGAGGAAAACGTTGGAGCGTGAATGAGGGGGCGGGGTCTGAACGTACGTGAAAGGCGTGCTGTCTCTGCCCTGCGACTGCGGAGAAACAGTCAAATATTCAGCTGTAGAACCACCGTCTTACAAACAGAAACTGTTGTTCATTTAATTTACATTTATGAGCGTATTATTTGATATTTTCAGGAGTGTTCAGGTTAATATGCTGACCCTGATGTGCGTCGCAGCCAAACTCACCTTCTCTGGTTTCTCTTTGCGCTGGAAGTTGGGAGAGGACAGCTGCTTCTTCAGAGGTCGCTGACCCCTCTTGGCCTTTTTAGCAGCTGGAAACAAAAAGGAAAAAAGGTTCAGAGGCGCCACCTGCAGGCTGCTAAGAGAAACTTCTTGTACAACACTTTAGCACAAATTTGTGGTGTTAAAAATAGACGTGTGCTAAAAAGAGAAAGTGGTGTCGCGTTTGGACTTCCTGTCTTTAGGATCTGCAGCGATCAAAGCAAATCAATCATTTGAGGCCGATCGTGGGTTTCCTTTATTCTCTTCAGGCCAGAGAACCGAGCTCTCTCAAATACCGAAGAAACGTTTCAGCAAGGCAGGAAAAACTTACATTGACCAAACATGACCATGCATTTTTCTGAAGATGAGGGTCAAAATTGCTTTTCTGATTATTTCGTGATTCAAATTGTTGTGAATCAAGAGTAAATGAAAACAAAAAATGCCCACAACTCTGAGGGGAATTTCTGATGAACACCTGAAACTATGTCCTAGGAAACCACAGCTTTTTATGATTTTGCCTGAAAACAACATGAGACCACTGGGAACACCGCGACAGCAGATCAAAGGACGGTCAGAGTGGGTGACTTAACCCTTGTGCTATCCTAGGCACTTTAACATTGGGAGTTGGGTCATCTAGACCCACTAGACAGTGCTCTGAACCTTTTTTCTTCAATGATTTGTGATCTTCACTGGTGTCCATGGATTACATGAAATCTTTCCACCTTTGTCATGGTAGGGAGAACAACGTCAATGTGAGGGTGGGGGTCATCTAAGATAGCACAAGGGTTAAACACCTGAGTTCATTTAGCTTTCTGCCTGTTCAAAGTGGAGCCTTCTCGCCATGTTTGGATCATTTTATCTATTAAATCACAACTTCCAGAGCCTAAAGAAGCAAAGCAGCCCCACACCATCACACTGCCACTACTGTGTTTGAGTGCTACTGGGATTGTTCTTTTCTTTTGTGTGTAGTTAGTTGGACTGCAGATGTCGTGTTCCCAGTAATAGGTGTAATCCATGAAATGGGATTACAGATGAAGGCTGTAAAACTCCTCACTGCACACTTTATACACGTTTCCTTAGACAGACATGAACATTTCTCTCCTGTTTAAACTCAAAGTTCAAACCTTCATAGAGAAATGAGTCCAATATGACAGAATGAAAACAAAGATCTGATCAGGATGGAGGAATCCTATCGGTTTGGGAAGCTGACAGCGTTCGGTACGGGAGACACGGCATGAAGATCCACTGACGAGGTCTACAGCCAATAGGGATGCAGAACAAGTGCTCTGTAAAAACGTCTGGGACACGGTGAAAGGTGAACTGCGACGTAGCGAGGGAATATTTCTTCACTCATTTTGGGGAAAAAATCTAGATGTTTTTGATTAAAAATGTGTTGCTCAGCCGTGGATCTATTTTTGTCTGGCAGCAAAAATAACTTTTTAACCCTTTGATGTCAGAGACTTTCTTTTTCTCTTCTGTCCTTTAATTTCTTCATATAAGTGATTTTTTTTTTATATATCTTATATTAATGATATAAAAGAATCGACTGCAGCTTCTGATTCTGCATCTCAGCTTGAAGAAACTTCCATCCTAAAAAAACTGAGGTCTCACCTTGTTTCTTGGACTGCTCCTCTTCGTCCCCGACCTCGTCCTCGGTGACCTCTGACCCTGTGGTGTAGTCCTCATCCTCCGACAACAGAGACTGCTGCTTCTAAACCGACACAGGCCCCCCGGTGTTAGACTAGAAACAGACATGCTGCTCTTTTCTGCACATCAACAGCTGTGGGCAAAACGGGCAGAATTTTCAAAAAAGCAGGGGAGGTCCTACCAGCTGGAGACTCCAGTTTTTCAGAAAGGAAAACTGGTAACAGAGGAGAGATGGATGAGTTCAAATCTAGAAAAAAAAAAGAAGTGCAGGACAGCCTGAACAGGGAAAATCAGAGACGCTCACAGAGCTGCCGCCCCCCTTCAGAGGTCCCAGGAGCGTGGGCTCCAGCAGAGAGTCGCAGTCCTGGACCTTCTCGGGTCCGGACGGGCTCTCCTCGCTGCTTTCAGAGACACACAGGTTATTTCCCGGAGTCGCCATGAATGCTAAAAGCTGTCCTGGCACATCTCGACTTTATCTTGAAACAAAGGGGAAAAGCAGCGGAGCAGGAAACGGACAGGAAGTCTGCAGGAACTGAGGCTCACCTGTCCACAGGTGAAGCGTTGGACAAACACACGGCGTCTCTGTGCAGCAGCAGGTCGTTGAGGACTCTGACCTGCGCCGACGTGGCCTCGTCACAGCTCTCCTCGCTGGGGACGCTCACTATGTGGTCCCGCATCTTACAGCCCTGCACACGTGCACGCACATGTTTATTTACTCCTCGTAGCACGCGGTTACGTCAAATGTTTACAGCTAAAGGGCTAACCAGCATGTCAGAGACTACAGTAATATCACAGGAAGTAGTTCAGGCTTGTTTTCAACACCAAAGGTTTTTGCAGCCTCTCCCATTGAACAGGCAGAGTTTTGATTGACAGGCTGCAGGTAGCAATTCTACGGACGCTGCATCTGCAGCTCCTGAGAAAGCTCTGACTGACTCCATGATGATCCAGAGCTGGACGATGGGATTTGCAAGAAAAATATTTTTTATTCCCTTTTTATACCAGTTTTTCCAAAAATGCTCCATGTAACCCTTGTGCTATCCTAGGCACTTTAACATTGGGAGTTGGGTCATCTAGACCCACTAGACAGTGCTCTGAACCTTTTTTCTTCAATGATTTGTGATCTTCACTGGTGTCGATGGATTACATGAAATCTTTCCACCTTTATCCACCTTTGTCATGGTAGGGAGAACACGTCAATGTAAGGGTGGGGTCATCCAAAATAGCACAAGGGCTAAAGGATCTGGAGGCTTTTTTTTATAAGAAGCGCATTTTTTTTATTTCAAAGACTAAAAAGGGAGATGAAATCGGTGAGAGTGCATTTCTGAACCTTTGGCGTTCCCGTTGGGTCGAAGCGGAGGACCCTCTTCCTGCAGCAGGGGTAAACTCCCGCTCCGTGCCAGCCTTTGTCTGCCCCCGCCCCCGGGTACAGCACGCTGTCAGGGTGGTACCTGCAGCACGTCAGCTCTGCACACACAAACACCTGCGCACAAAAGCGGCGCTCACAACCAGGTTTAAAGGGGAGGGGGGGAGGGGGCGCTGGCGGTTCTGACCTGCTGACACCGGGAGCAGGTCAGGTGGTTGATGGTTCCCCAGATTCTCCAATAAACTGAGACCCAGGACTTGAGCTCCTCGTAGAGACCAGTGATGTACTCGTGGACATCCCAGCTCTTCTGCCTGCATGGGACAACAGTTCTGGACGGGTCAACGGACGACTCCTCGGCTGCACCGAGTCCCAACCAACACCCGTACCTGGAGTGTGTGTAGACGATTTCTCCTCGAGCATCCACGTTGATTTTTCCTGGAAGACAGGAAATGCTCCTCTCCGTGTCTTTGGTCAGCAGCTTGAGGCACTGTCCACACCTGTGTGGTTGACGACCAGAAGGTCCGTTAGGAACGGCGAGGCCACAAGCGAAGAACAGGAGGACGCCTGACCTGTACAGAGAGGAGGCGTTTCCCGGAGAATCCCTGCTCCGGCAGTTCGGATCAAAGAGACGCTCGATTTTCTTCTGAAACAGTTTGCTGTTGAGGTGGAGGAGAACACTAAAGTGACTCAGCAAAAACAAAACCTCCCGTCAATTGTTTGTTGCATTGTAGTGAAAAAACCTTGATTCTTTTTTGCACAAAATATTGGAAAAATGTCAGGAACTTCGACAACACAGAAATGTTTTATCCAATAAAAACTTTTCTTTTTATGAAGTAAGAGTTGTAGCTCAGTGGGTAGCCACGTCTCCTGACGGTTAAAGACATGAAGCTGCAGGAAACAAACATTAGCAGATGTTTTTTCACCAATAACATCTGTCAAAATAAGAGAGAGGAAAAACTCCTAAAAAAAAAGTCTTGTTCACATTTTTAATTTCTAAACCCCATGTCACATTTTCTGACTCATAGAAACCCGAAAGAGTCTGAGATATGAGGGGGAAAAACTGAACTGTTGAAAAAATTCTGTCAACATAAGTGCTAAAGCAAAGCCCATCAAACACTGGAAGACGTTACGCCTTTATTTTGAAAGGTCCTGACAGCAAGCCCAACAAATTGTCCTACAAAAAATGAAATAAAATTAAAAAAAAGAGCTGACACACAAGAATAAAAACTATCAATTCATTAAGAAAAATGGAACTAGCAATAAATTGGTGTGTATAAAACGCCATTTAACCCTCAATTAACCTCATTTAACCCCAGGAGGGGATGTTGCCAATCTGTTTACAACCATGCAAGAATGACACCCACATTAGTACTGTATTCATTTACAATGTAACGTGAAAGGTATAAAACTTTGAAATTCTTGATTGACAACAAACATAAACACAAGTTATTATAGATAATTGTGGACCTTTTTATTTATTTATTTTTTTTACAGTTTTTACATTTTGCTTTGTCTGTGGATTTAAACATTTTTATTTTCTCTCTACAGTTGATGTCAGTTTTTTGTGATGTTTACAGTAAAAAAAAATGTAAAAACTTTGCCAATTGGGTTTGAGTTTTTTGGACAGTTTCCGGTTCACTGTGGAATTATTTGGGCGATAGAATGAAAACATTTGTACTACAATGATTGACATCAAGAATCGCCACAAAGACAGTTTCAATGATAAAAATAATAGAGCAAATTATAAAATGGAAAAAAAGCTCAAAAAGGCCCCAGAGTACAAAGGGGTTAATGTAAAAAGACTTGCAAGTGTGTCCGTTTTGGTGTTTAGGAGCAATAAACAGAGATTAAAAAGTGATCAAAAACAAAGTGAAAACAGTAGTTAATGTGTCAACATCCTTCACAAATGCTGATAACATCATTTAAGATTTGGTGAGACGCACTAATGATTTTTCTTTTTGTTAAACTATGGTTCTGTCCCAATCCCCCACTCCTCACTATTTAGTGCTCCGGATCTAAAATGTGTAAATCTAGTGTCCTGGAAATTTCTCCTTCTGGAAAAGTATCCAGTATGCATCAATACTCACTAGAAAAGCACATATAGACCACAATGCATTGCGTTTGAACAATTTTTCATTTGAAAAACTGTTTTTATATTTATTTACTAAAGATTTTCAGAACCCAGTGGATTCATAAATAGTATTAAAATGTTCACGTTTATTAGATTTTCACTTCAGCAAATGGGTGACATCATATTTGTCGTTTAAAAAAAAAATAAAAGTAGGGAGTATGTGTCCGAGTTAGCTTAGTTTAACGCCAGGGCACTACATAGTCCCGCACTGTATCATTGTTAAGTAGTTAGGAAGGGAATTCGGACATTGACTAAATGTGTTTGCAAAACGTGGTTCTAAAGTGTCATTCCTCACACTGACAGAAGGAGGCGCTGGTGAGCTACAAATCCCAGCTTCTTCCTTGTTTCTTGCAGGTTTCCTGACTCCACCTGAAGCCCTTCTCACCTCTTGAACTTGTCCTTTTTGTCCCGGATGTCGTCGGCTTCGTTGTGGTTGAAAAGCTCGGCGATCAGCGTGGTCAGGTTGCTGTTGATGCAGTTCATGTTGCAGGGCGTGGCCACGATGGCGCTCATGTGCTTGTGGCAGTACTGGATGCACTCGTCCACCTGTAATCGGGGGGCCAAAGGACACCCGTTACCTTGCAAAAGCCTTTGAGCTGCGGCTGCCAAAGTGGCGAGAAGGTTTTTACGAAAACACATTTCCACGGACATCCATGCAGCAAACGAGCTCGTTTTTGAAGGTTGTTCGCCAAAAACAGACAACGTGCAACAGAACTTTTTCAAAAACAACCTGAACGGAGAGCCTCACTCTGCACCGCATCACTTACTAACGTGTCCATCTTCAAGAACTCGGAGGAGATCAGGATTGAGATGACATTGCTGGGCTCTGTAACCGACAAACACCACATGACCAACCAAGCCAACCCCACAAATCCACCAACAACACCGAAACGCAACAGACACACACACACCACGATCAGTAGAAAGAAAAGAAAACAAGAGATCAAGGAAGCACCGATGGAGAAGACGAGCACCTCAAGCATTACCAAGAGTGATCGTTTACGACCTGTGCCGGAGATTTACCCAGCCGAGGCTTGTCCCTGTTCCCCTCTCCGGCAGAGTTCCTCCTCACGTAGTTCATGAGCCAGTCGAAGATCTGCACGTCGCAGTGAACCGAGATGTCCACTTCCTCCCACCTCTGCGCGTCCACGGACAGATACTCAGCGAAGTAACGCATCTCTTTGACCAGCAGATCTCTGGGACACGTGAAGTCCTGCTTCAGGTTCTTGGTCTCGTCACAGACGTGGATCACCATGTTGGGACTGCAAGGGAGGGTTCAGAAGAGTTCACGTCTAACGGAGGCGCCGCTCCTTTCAGCCAGCAGAAAACGTACTCTCCAGACTTTGGGGGCGTGTCCTCCTCCACCGCAGTGGCTCGTTTCTCCTTCTCCACAGGATCGCCCCTTCCTGAGGATATCGACCTCTCGCCTGCAGACATGAGCGGATCACACAGTCTAAACGAAAGGACCAAATCCAGTGGAGGACGCAGGGATTTGATCTCTGGCTGATTTTGTCGGGTTGCCCGCCTAAAAACGAAAGGGACAGTCTGTGGTCCTCTTGCTAGGTTCAATTGAACAGTGAGTGAAAGAAAATCAAGAAATCCATGTTAAAGAATTTATTTACATTTATTTGCATTTCATGTAAGTGAATAAGTATTTGATCCCCAAGTAACCATGTAACCCTTGTTCTATCCTAGCCACTTTAACATTGGGAGTTGGGTCATCTAGACCCACTACAGTGCTCTGAACCTTTTTTCTTCAATGATTTGTGATCTTCACTGGTGTCCATGGATTACATGAAATCTTTCCACCTTTATCCACCTTTGTCATGGTAGGGAGAACACGTCAATGTAAGGGGGGGTCATCTAAGATAGCACAAGGGCTAAGCTATGTTCACTCCACCCTCGACAAGCGACTACTTTTAGTGACGAGTCAGCGTACGGCGTTCTTCGGGCTTCCGCTGTCAAAAATCAGATTCACTCTTAGCTACTCAAGTCTTTGGGCCCTACGTACAAAAACGCGCGGCCATTAAACGCGCATTTCAAGTTAAACCAGGTTGAACTTTGACCAATCGGGGACTCGGGTTTGGTAAAGATGGATGGTGTCCCCCAACTGTTTGAAAATTGAATGTGTCAGTCATTCATTGAATGAATGAATCATTGCGGTGATTTGCATCACTTTGACATTTCATGCCAAGCCTCATCCCGCTATAGTCGGCGGACACGCGCTAGTAAACAGAAGAAGAAGAAAAAGCCCCTCCCTGTATGTCCAGTGTGAACACCATGAGCTAAACTCGCGTTCCAGGCCCCACGTTTAGCACGTTCTTGAATGTCTGTCACATGCCCGGTGTGAACATAGCTTTAGAGTCATGGTTCACACAGATCAGTTAGACTCTCCTAATTAACCTGCCACTAAATGAAAGACACCTGTTTGAACTGATCACCTGTGGAAAAGACGCCTGTCCACAGGATCTGTCCATCAGTCAGACTCCAAACTCTCCAACATGGGGAGACTTTCAGAACCGACTACAAAACTATTAGCAACAAGCCGGGGGTGAAGGCCACAACTGTTGGTGCCAAAACACAAGACCATGACCATCACCCCAGCTTCAGGTCTGGGGCTCTAAACAAGGTCTGACCTGGGGGGGTTTCCACGACAACAGAGAGAAATGGTTTTAAAACAACGCGGCAGCTGGAACCACAGTCACCAAGAGAACCATTGGTGCTACTTTACCCGGCAATGGTTCAGCACATCACAGTGCTGACAAAGCCCCCCTGCTTAACCCTTGTGCTATCTTAGATGACCCCCCCCCCCCTTCCATTGAGGTGTTCTTCCTACCATGACAAAGGTGGATAAAGGTGGAAAGATTTCATGTAATCCATGGACACCAGTGAAGATCACAAATCATTGAAGAAAAAAGGTTCAGCACACTGTCTAGTGGGTCTAGATGACCCCACTCCCAATGTTAAAGTGTCTATGATAGCACAAGGGTTAAGGAGACACGTGTGCAGGCCCGCCTGAAGCTTGCTGAAGTGCACCTTCATGATTTATTGGAGGACAGTGCTGTGGTAAGATGACACCGACATGGAGCTCTATGGCATCTACTCAACCTGTTTGGAGGCGGAGACATGCTGTCTTTGACCCCAAGAACAGCGTCCTCACTGTCAAGCATTTAGGATGACAGACTGTTCATTTCTTTGAAAGCGGGAAAACCTATAGAATCAGCAAAGGGTGCAATCCCATTTGATTTCCCTGACTGACCTGGTGTTTTGCTCTGGCTGCTTCCCTCCTTTTCGACCACGGCCTCCGTGTTCAGCTCCGTGGACGCGCCTTCTGGAGCTGGCGTGCCTTCTTCAGGTAAGGTGTTGCACTGATAGTCCACGTGTGGAAACGCCCCCGAGCTCTTCAGCTCCTCAAAGCGACGGGAACACTAGGATCACATGAAGGATGAGCTCGGTGCTGACCCAGACAAGCGGGTGCGGTCGGAGACGTCCGGTTACCTCTTTGGGAGTGAAGCCTGGCACCAGCTTGGCAACATTATCCCAGTTTATGGGCTGGACCACATCCCACAGAGAGCCCAGGACCATGTCCAGCACCAGGTTGTTGTTGTCATAGGGGAAGTTATTGTTGTCCGCACAGAACCGCCTCATCTCTACAGAGCCAAAAACAAGAGAAAACGCAGAATTAATCTACAAGAAAACAAAACATCCTCAGATCCAAAAGTTTTACAGACTATTTTTGTCCTATTCTTGAGATTACTAGATGTCTAATACACCCGTCATGATGCATGTTATATTCGAAACGTATTTAAAAAAAAACTAAATATAAATTCCTGTATTGGTCAATTTCAATCTGGTGGAAAAACTGGCGGTGATGCGTTCACAGGCCAGCCTCCTGCATCATCCTGAGACGCATTTGGGTCAAATCAACTGTTTCTACACAACACTCACTCAAACAGCCAAACTAAGGCATACTTATCCGGGGACATTTCTTACTCTGGTCTTGTGGAATCAAGGTAGTGTGGGAATATTTTGCGTCATTGCGTGGGAAAGATGCTGCGCTGTAATTCCATGGGTTGCTAAGGCTAGCTAACTTTGCCGGACGGGACAGCATCTGCTGCCTTCAGGAGAAGCTCGTAATTGTTTCTACCAACAAGGCAAAGATGCGACAACTAATAGTGACGCGTTCATGTCATCATACCTAAAACCTGTTAAAATAAGCTGGTTTATCTGAAATATTATATGTTGCACTATAAGCCCGTATTAACAGAACACTACAATATGGATTTAATTTTCAGTTTGATAGGACTATATTGAACTTTGAGTGGGCTTTTGAAAATGTAGTATTTCCTATGTTCAGCGAAGGCAGCATTAGCCTAAAAAAGCTGGCATAAATATTCAGCCTTTACGGCCGTATTGGGGATTTTAGACACACGAAAAAACAAACACTTAAAAGGAAAAGATATCGATATAAGAGCAAATTGTGATTTTTAAAAAAATAGAATAGATATAAATGCAAATCAATGAAAGATAAAGCTGGCCGCTTCTTCTGCGGAGTCGCCCCCGATGTCGCACTGCAGCAGGCAAGGGCGTCCTGTTGCCTGGAAACGAAAACCGTAAATCCAAGATTTCTGTCGTACATCAAACAGAGCTGTCATTTCCACACGCACGCAACATTTTTCGACAGAAATAAATAAATAAGACGTGCTTTTTTGTTGCAGATTAATACTGCAAAATATAATTAATTCGATTTATTTTCAAAATAATTATTAAAAGTATTTACAAAATTACATTGGACTAACAAACTTTAAAATGTGCAAAGTTAGCCTTTCCTATTTCTGAGTGAATCAGATTTCTCTTGATCAAACAAAAACAACCTACAGATGTCCACCAGGCGTCACCTGAGGGTGACACCTCACATGTATATCATGACATCAACAATCCTTTTACATTTCCCATTTACATACATCAATGCATCCCATAATTGGACTTCACAGAACACAAAAATGTTGTAGTACACATCATCTCACACAGAAACGATTCTGAGCCATTTTACTTTAAGAGGAAAACTGTGCTGATGAACAAAATCAAGGACCTACAGAAGAATTCATTAGTGAAATGATAAACTTGAGCTGATTGACAGATGATGTAAATGCAACACATGCACACACAGTCGTCACAGGTCCGTCTTTTCAGGGATATTCAACACTGTGTCAGGGCTCATGCTGGAGTTGGATGTTCCCAGACCGAAGGCAGCTGGGATTTCTCTGTATGCTGATTCTAGTAGGTGGTCTGTCGAGGCGGCCATGGAGGCTGTGGGGAGATCTGACGTGGAACCATGCACAGGTGCTGGTGTTTGAGAGGCCCGCTGGTTCTCCTCCTGGACCTCAGCGAGCCGTTCCATCTCCGCGTGCTTACGGCCTCTCCTCTTGCCGAGGACTTTCACATAGTTAGCTGGGACCAGTCCAATTGTCTGGCTATCCACACTGGCCAGCAACCAGCCTCGCACCCGCGGTTGCTGCTCTGCAACCAGAATTTAAATATACCAATTATTAATAAAATCAGCTTTAGGGAATACTTGTTTCAGAATGAATCACGACACATTTGAGGAAAGTCTCACCTTTAGGGGCCAGGTTTAGCATGTCTCCAGCCCGGAAAGAAATTTCTTCTTCAGAAGCAGCTGAGAAATCATACTCGGCCCGAGCCACAACATGATCGTCTTCCCCGCTGGCCCAGTTTGTGCCTGATTAAAAAAAAAAAAAAAACAGAAACAGGATTAGATCAAGATAAATGTATAGTATTATTAAATGAATAATACTTTTATTGACAACTCCACGCTGTGGTCATTAGTTTGGTGTTTTTATGTTCTTCTGTTGTAAATTCTTCAAACAGACGGAAAAATAAACCAATAAAATTAAGGATTCAATGCCACCCTTACTGTTTTCATCAGAGCCGGGGCTGGAGCTCAGCAACTTCCAGATGAGGTAAGGTCCACCCAGAACCACAGCAAAAAAGAGGAAAATAGGCCAGGACTTCACGCTCTGTTCATCCGTTCCTGCTCCATATCCCCTGGAGGACCCCGCCGCCACGGCATCACTTGTGCTGTCAGCCCACAAGTCCTCCACATCTGACCTCCTCCCCAGCAGCCGCAGCAAACGCTGGTAGAGATACCGCAGCGTGCGCACCAGAGCGAAGGCTGACAAAACTCTAGTGAGGTGAGCACGCAGCCTTGTTAGGTGATTGGCTACGTCCAGCACGGCACGAAAACTGTTGTACACGGCGGAGAAGGTGGCGTCCAGCATCATGCTAACCGAAGCAAAAGCCTGGACGATGCTTTCAATGGACTGGAAGGCTCCACGGCTGCTCTCCTCTGCCTGCTGCACAAACCGGCTGGGGGCGATTTCTTCTGAGTGGGGTAAACGACTGTACCCTCCCGCACCATAGCTGCCACCGAAGCCACCGCCATAACCGCCGCCATAGCTGTAAGGGCTGTAACCACCATAGATGGAGCTTCCATAGGGGCTGTAAGAGGAGGTGAAAGAGGAATAGGCTGGGCGGTATGACTGCTGGAGCGGGCGAGCAGGCACTGGAGGAGCCATTCTGGTCAGAACTGGAGGGCCAGCATGAATGGAGGAGCCTGCAATTGGTCCAAAGTCTGTTGATCTGTGTGTAAAGAAAGTGATGGAGGTAAACCAGCAGGACAACCAAGAAATCTGAGCAAAATAACTAGACTTATCAAACAGAAAGATAATATATTTTAAAAAAATCATAGCAAGACTTTTGCCTTTACTAAGGTAATGCAACAAATATCTGGCAACTTTTACGGGGCCTGGCTACCATGCAAACTAGTAGCAACAAGTACGATCTAAAAACAATCAGACGAATTTTAAACATATTTGAAATTAACTAGTGTACCTTAGATACAGCCATCCTGATTATAAATCAGTAATAACTTTAACCAGCGTTTCATATTTTGTTTTGTTCTGTTCTGTAATTGTTTAGCAGTAGCTTGTTAGCAACGTTAGCATTAGGCTAACTAGGAAAACCTCTAAACAACAGCTAATAACCCTACAAATAACTTCCTGAATCTCATTTACCTGTAGTTTATAGGTGCGCTCATACCCCCAGGAATTCGCCTTTCCCACGGTTTGAGTGGGGGCTGTGAATCCATCGCGAAGGTTATGATGGTTAGCTAAAAAATATCTGCGATGACAGATGTCCTCCTGTGACTTGCCGTGTTGCCTTCCTGAACTCCTTGTTTTTTTCTTTATTCTAAGGGATGGATTTGTAATTTTTTTTGTATGTTTCCATTCTTTTTTTGTGGCTTTTCATGAAACATGTTTTACTTTGGCTGATCAATAAATGTTCATTCAACAAATGAAACACTGGCTTACTAGGTAGTTTACTTTTATCGTTTTTGAATTTCCAATCTATGTTGAAGGTACCACTTTAGCAATCGAAAACAGCAAGTCAGGCAAGACTAGTTGATATTCGTACCACAAATCAATCCAATCCGGTCTAAACACGTCAGGACATCTGAATCTTACTACGTTATTCAATTTTTATAGAGATGTTTTTAAAATATATTTTTTAAATTATTCAAAAATATGGGCGTATCAATGAAATCAACTCGATTAGTACTGTCTGATCATTTTAATCCATTGAAAATCTAATTTTACCTTTGTCCACCAGAGGGCGCAAAGAATCTATAGAAAAACGCGATGGGTATTGACAAAATCAATTCCCCTTCCCTCACACATTTAAACGTCAACATAATGTATATTAATAAATAATTTATGAACGATGTAATGACTTAAATACATTTTTATATATTTAAAACAATATTCAAAATGTTCATTATATTTATTTTATCTATTTAGTAATAAAAACAACAAATTGAAAGAAGAGTTTCAGTATAAAACTCAGTAGTGCTCATGTTTAGTCCACAAAAGTAACTTTAATATTGTTCATGTTTTTTTAACTGTTGCCATGAAGGGATGCTGACATATCAAGTGTTTAATGTCTTTAAATTGATCACAAAATCTTAAAACTGCATACAGATCTTTATTACATGGATGTATTTGATTGGACGAACAGTGAAAATCTGATGTCAGTTCTTGGCCCCCCCACTAACCAACGTCAGTCAACCCTAGCTGAGATGGGGAGTAGTGAAGAGCCTCAGTAGTGTGTGCAAAGTGAGCTGTGGTTTCAAGAGGGAGTCTCTGTGATGTCAAGTGTGAAGGCAGGAGATGTGGGGGAGCGTGTGCAGAGCTGTCGATTCGCATTCTATCAGAGAAGAGCTCTGTGTCATCCCCACAGTGTGGGCGTGTGAGGCCGACTCCGTCATCTGTGGCATCATGGTATTTGGTTTGCTAGATTAAGGTGGGAATCCTAAGTGTCATCTGGTGAGAAGATGCCAGAGTTCTGAAGATACCTGATACAAAGTGGTTTGGTGGGATTGCCTGCGACACTTTGCAAGAGCTTTGTAAAAGCTTTTTTTTCTGTCGTGACCTGGTTTTGGACTTGAGTTACCACTCAATCGAAAAGTGGTTCTGAACACCAAGTGAAGGTGCAGCAAACCAAGAGTCCCTTCCTGACTGTAAAACATCATACATAAAAATATCATTTGTGCTGCATGACGCAATAACCTGAAGAAACATCAGGAGTAAGCCTTGAAGCGACCGGCCAGCAGCAAATGTGAGACTCACATGTTTTATCTTGTCTGATATGCATGAAAAAATGTGCACATAAAGCTGAAAGAAGCTCTATTTCTATCCATAGAACAGCGAAGAAACAAGCGAAGAAACAATGTCTGAAAACTGGCAGCAAATATGGATCCAGTCTGAAAATCAACTTATAATTGCTCTTTAACAGATCAGAAAAATAGTTTTCAATTCAAACTCATTTAAATGTTGTTTCCCCTTCTGGTGACCTCCGTCTGGTGGCGCTTGGTCCGCAGGGCCGACATGAAATGCAACCTCCCTGCACGGCCCTCTGGAAATCCTGGCTTCCTGCTGTGTTTTTTGGCGGATTGGCCTGAAAGTGCTGTAGGTACTTTCTGATGCACTGTGGGTGGTTGTGTGTTTGTGCGTGTGTGTATGTGTGTAACACAGAGAGGGAGACAGCGTTGCATAAAATCTGCGTATCAAACAGGGAAGTTTGAGGCATTTACAAAAGTGGAACTGACAACAAAATATTGTTGGAACGTACAGAAGCAGCTTTATGGCTTTGACATCACTAGTTAGTGATGAAAAAAAAAGTCAAACAAAACAGGAAGTTGTTTTAAAAATAAATAGATCCAGACCAGGAAAGGCTAGTTGGTTTGTAGAATTAGGGCTACAGCACAACCTTTTTTTGGTAAATAACTACAAACAAACAAGCAACAAAACACGGGTTTAATTGACATTTTGTAAAATCTGCAGCTTTACCTCAAGAATAGTCTATTTAGTGCTAGCTAAATTAATATTTGCTAACCAGATAATCTTGCAAATTATTTACTATTTATGCTTGGAAATGTTTTCATTTCCCTATTTAACATTTTAAATGCCACCAACCCGACATGTATGACTACTACTCATGTCAGGAAACACGCAGCATAAGGCTGGAAGTGGCTTAAAACGTCATTTTTAATTGAAGATTTGTGTTTTATAAAAAATTGATTTTCACAGTGAAACATTGATTCAATAAGTGATTTTCTTCTAAACATCTTCTTGTTTTTCCAACCAACCCTTAGCAGAAAGTATTTAAGTGTACTACTAGTGTACTTAGTCTACAAGGGAGGCAGTGTACTTGAAGTGTACTTTTTAAAAAATGTTTCAACTTTGTCTGAAGAAGTATTCAGTTAGGATACTTCCTATATGTGCAAGGTCTATAGTATACTTGCAATAATTATACTTGAGTATGTAAAATAAAATAAGAACTTCAAGTGTAATATATTTTGCTGAGGGAAATTCTTATACATTTTACTGATAAAAATTACATTTTTGTTCAGTTTAAGTTACTAAAATGAGAGAAAAAAAGTTATATTATCCAACAGGATTGGTTTCAAATGATGAATAAATTGAATGAAGCATGTGAAAGCAGTCAGCAGTGACATCTCCAGATCCAGACATCCAAGGTAAATAGAACGCAGCTTAACTTGGTTTCCACACTAGGATAGCTGAAGCCCATGACATGATGAGTGATCAGTCTGCTTTATATTGTCAGAGAAATGTGGTAAGTAACCGGCTGCAGTGGATGCACAACGTTCATCATCTAACTTTGAGGCATGTTTTAGTTAACAGTTTGAGAAACTGCCTGACTTCTGAAAGTAAGAAAATGACTTTCATTCTGCTGGAAGTCAGTTCTGTTTAGGAAGAAACAGAAAGTTTTTCTCCACAGACTTTCATTCACGCTTTACTTCTGAATAACACGCAGCTCTGAGGACGGTCAGACAGAACCCAGCGAGGGCTTGGGAGGGATTTTCCCAGCTCTCAAACATGAGTTAGGTCTTGCAGAAGGAGCCATTTTTTGCAGTGCATAAAGTGTAAAACCTGTAATTAAAATGTGCTGGAGGAAGCTTGCAAATTGCAGGAGAAGATCAGAAACTTTTTTTTTTTTCTTATTTTATTGGGAGGTTTTGGTTCAGTGGAAAAAGAGCAACTGTGAGTCACACAATCAGAGGGAATTGTGTTGACAATGATTCTGAGCCGCCTTGAGTAGACCGAAAAATGGTCAAATGTCACATTTATACCCCCTGTGCTGTCTTGTGGGGTCCAGATGACCCCACTCCCAACGTTGGGAGTGGGGTCATCTGGACCCCACAAGACAGCACAAGGGATACTATGAGCAGGTAGTCACATGATGCACCTTTTGACAAATATGTGTAGAAATGAGAATAGCTTCAGGTGCTTGTACAGAGTTTAGTGATCTCCAATAACTTATTAGTAATTTGGAGGTTTCTATGACGACAGAGCCGCTGCGTGACGTCTCCTCCTCTGCTACAGGGACGATCAGGTGGAGTGTGACAGAACAGACGAGGAGGAGGCGGAGGCGGGGGGTGAGAGGGAGGGCTTACAGCCGCAGAGGAGGAGCTTTACTGGAAACAGGTGGTTAAGCAGGTTCAGCTCGCCTTTTTCCAGGACATGGGTAAGAAACATCAAATGAAACTGACACAGTCGCAGTGAGCATGAAGGCACGCTCCGGCACGTGCAAAACACAGACGTGCAGCACTTTCATTCTGAAGAAGCGCTAGTCAGGTCCTGCAGGAGTGAGAGCAGTGATGCACAAAGTGACTCGACGCTGATCCTCCACGTCAGGAAAGCTGGAATGTTGTCCTTGGTTTCAGAGGCACTTGGATGATTCATTCAGATTCTCTGCATTTCGACATTAAAGTACCTTAAAAAAACTCATTTAGTAATATTTGTGTGCATCCATTGGATTCACTAAAAACAACACATTGAAACTTTGGGGAACTTTAACAGCTTTTTCTTCTTTTTTTATGATTTCCCACCATTTGTGAGTCACCTTTGCTGTTAACCCTTGTGTTGTCCAATGGGGTCAAGATGACCATTGACGTGTTCTCCCTACCTTGACATGGTGGACAGGATTTCATGTAATCCATGGACACCAGTGAAGATCACAAATCATTGAAGAAAAAAGGTTCAGAGCACTGTCTAGTGGGTCTAGATGACCCAGCTCCCAACGTTAAAGTACCTTGGATAGCACAAGGGTTAAATGGGGATGGAATTTTATTTGGCTTTTAAGACACAGAATCCAAAGTCAATTATGCAAAAGGATGAGATAAACAATTACTTGACTATATAGGAATACTCGCATTTAAACACAATTTTGATGGTGGGTCTTAAAAAGTGGGTCTTAAAAAAAAAAAAAAAAGACCTGAGACTTATCTGCTTCAGTCCAATAGATTTTTTTGGGGGGTAATATTTCTATTTTTTTCGTTTTATTATCAGTGTTGTTGTCAGTGTGACAGTGACATGAGGACTATTCAAAAGTTAAATAAATAAAAAACATCACCACTCCTGACCGGATTAAACAAACCAACACACACCGGAAGGTTGATGCAGGCGTCAGAATCTCCTCATTAAGGATTACAGCTAAATGACAGCAACGTTATAAGGACAAGTGCAGCTGTGAAGCCATCAAAGCGAAAGCAAAAACTGCTGTAACCTGTGCAGTGAGGTTAAATCAGGGTTCACTGTGGTTCTTCACACTGAGGCAGGAAGGAAGCTACACGCAGCATTTCTCCCCAATCTGCTGCTACTAGAGAAACAAACAGCGTCTTACATCCTTGCTTCTTGGGTAATGACGCCCGAGGACAACATTGATGGGAATTCTCAGATCGCTTTTAGGAAACTAGATTGCAATCAAATATTGTGTTGGGAAAAGTTCACTTTTCTCAAACGGTGCTGGTGCCTTAACATCACAGAAGACAGATCTCTGAGAAAAGCAGCAGCTTCAAACGCGTCTGTACTGTAAGGAAGAGACGCTGCACTGAGGAAAACGCGCTCCTTGAACCTCTGTGAATCCCCCCCAACATTCGAGGAAAGTCTGTCAAAATCAGAAAGTTGCATCCGTGCACATAGACCAGGGGTCGGCAACCTTTACCACTCAAAGAGCAATTTGGATCTGTTTACCACAGAAATGGAACCAGAGGGAGCCGCAACACTGGTTTTGGCTTTATATCGCCATAGTTCATTTTGCCGTACTTGTATTGATTTAACATGCTGTCAGGATATTTATTTAAGTATTTATTTTAATTATTATTGAGCGTGATGTTTCCTTTGATCTTTTGTCAATTTTTGACAACCTTGAAAAGACTTTTCCGTCTGTCAAACACCCAGAGTTAAGATGAGTAAAATGATGAAAACAAAAAGAAAGACTCCTTTCCTTTTTTTTTTAAATCCACTAAACCCAATAAAGTAAATTCATTTTATGGATGACCACTATTTTCTATTAAGAAGCAGCTATTAGTTTGTTGCAGGTCTGGAATCACAAGCGGTGACTCTAAGCCCCGCTTCTCTTCCTGTTCACATCCTCTGCAGCTCCAAGTTGTTTTCCCCAG
Source organism: Oryzias sinensis (assembly GCA_037389245.1). Lineage (NCBI taxonomy): Eukaryota > Metazoa > Chordata > Actinopteri > Beloniformes > Adrianichthyidae > Oryzias > Oryzias sinensis. Next base: position 22,475,521 of record CM074500.1, read on the forward strand.
CGTGCAACCCCCCCATAACGGGTTCTACACAGATAGCGCAACATACGGTCATAGTAGCAAACAGTTGATAGGATAGTAAGGGCGCCCTAACGCAAATTTGATTAATTTTACGCGGAAATGGGGGGTTTTAGTCTAGGAAAAAAAAAAGCTTTTTATTTTGGCGTTCATGTGTCCCTACGAGATCACCACTGGCTGTCTTTTTAGAAGAACTTTCCATCCCATAACAGACCCTGGTCGTCTTCACAGCGCAGACACGCGTGCTCACCCTGCTCTTTCCTCCTGCCCGCTCCCACAAAAATCTTAGAAGATGACAGTTATTTTACAAAATCACATAGAGCCGCAGCACAAGGGCGAAAGACCCGCATCCGGCTCCGGAGCCACAGGTTGCTGACCCCTGACATAGACAGAGGTGAGCTGTGAGAGACAAATATATATATATAAAAAAAGGTTTAATAGAAAATGAGTCAGCGAGAGCTTTTTCTAGAGCTTCATCAAGTAGAGAAACACGACGTCTCAAAGGTTTTGGCCTCTGCGCCTCATCCTAGACTGATGTTGCCCAACAGCAGCGGCAGGATTTCCTTTATTATGCAAGGGAAGACTTCTCATTTTAATCATGTGAAAAGGTTGACATTTTAAAGGAAAACTGAAAACACACCAGTCATTACACAGACGTTTCACATTTATCAACCAAATCATTGATTTAATGTCACAGAGTGGAGCTTCTGACATCAGCTGAAGCAATTTCTGTTGTTTTTACAACAAACTGTAAAAACTTCAGACTCTTATCTAGTAAAAGTGTCTCATTTGTGGTCAGATGGACAACTTACACGCAATGAAGAAACACAATAACTTCAATGGAAATATTTCAGTCAGACAGAATGACATTTAAAAAAAATGTATTTAACAAAATATTTATTTGTTTTGTTGTTTGTTTTTTATTAAACATATATTTGTAAAAATAAAGTATTTTTCTCAGATGAAACAGTGTTTGAGTCAATGTTTCTTACATTAAGAGCAATAAGTTAGTTTGGTTTGAAATAAACTAGATAAAAACACTTTGCACGAGTCTTTTAATCTCTGAGGAAAAGCAAAGGGACTAACCATGAAGTGAAAAACATTTATAATGAATCTTTATTCCACACTTAACACACTCTGATGAAAATATTGTGCTTGTGGTCTTTGGGCATTTTTCTGATGATGACGGACATATATTTAAAGAAAATTCAGATTAAAATGGCATTTCTGAGTATTTCTTTATTCAAACCGTTCTGAAGCAGGAGCAGATGAAAAAAAGGCAGATTGTTTTTGTGATGTAGAAAATACTCTGGATGAGCCACAAGCCCCCTGCTCTGCTCCATTCTGATGCATCCTGCAGAGTGCAGACAGAGACACCCATGAACGTCTTTACTTTCCTCGTCTGAGCTGGAATCTGGATCAGAACTGTACGACTGGATGGCTCCAATGTTGCTCGTCGTTTTTGTTGTGCTGGTAATGTTAGGTTGGGGGTGTGAGGGCTATAAGCTAGCAGGAGAGAGTGTAAACAGAGAGCTCTCAGTAATGGGGAGGGGAAGGGGGCAAGGTTACTCCGTCTCAACGGCCCTGCCCACAATTTAGAGGTGAATTTCTAATGAACTACTGCTGCTTTGCTGTAATTATGCCCTGGAAAACATCAGTTTTTTTAATTTGGGCTAAAAAATGGGTTAACCATAGTTTAAAGTCCACTGGGAACGCTTTTACAATAAATCAAAAGATGATTTTTACCTCAAAGATGGAAAGAATTAAGCATTTTCTCTCAAAAACAAAATGGTGCAGCCATGAACTGCCTTTGCAGAGAATACAGACCCTGTTCAAAAATTCGCTGCTGCCCTTAAAAATATGATGGGAGATTCCAGAACACAATGGATTTGATTCCTAATTTCCTTCTTGGAGTTGCAGCATCTTGAGTTTCTTCAAGGGTTTCAAGTCATCCAAGATGTGTCAAACATTCCTGAAGGTCAGAAAGTGAGAAGTTCCTGAAACACTGTGTGAACCCCGGCTTCAGCTCAGACATAACCTTATTTTTCATTAGTATTTGACATTTCTTTAAAAAAAAAGGGGTTACAAAGATACAGACCTCTTTAGCACTCAATCTCAAACCATAAACATAATAATAGTAAACAATACGTTTTCAAAATAAAATAAATCTATCAATTGCAAATTTCCAAAGGTGCATACAGTAGGGGGTCCGTAACAGAATCATTCAACAGTTGTGACGTCTGACTATATATGATGTAAGAAGGAGTTCTTTCTAAGTAGCGTAAAAATTGTGTCTAAAACTCTTGACGCAAAAAACACCAAGTAGTGTTAATTCCACATCCTAAAGGTTGGAGGAAACGGCTCCTTCCATTTAACCCCTTGTGCTATCTTAGATGACCCCACCCTTTCATTGACGTGTTCTCCCTACCATGACAAAGGTGGATAAAGGTGGAAAGATTTCATGTCATCCATGGACACCAGTGAAGATCACAAATCATTGAAGAAAAAAAGGTTCAGATCACTGTCTAGTGGGTCTAGATGACCCAACTCCCAACGTTAAAGTGCCTAGGATAGCACAAGGGTTAAGAACTCTTTCCCGGCCGGCCCTCAGAAAGCATTCGATTTTCTGCTCTGTGCTTCAGATTCAGATTCAGATGTGGGATTGCCCCAAATACTGCAGGATTTACGGAAGGTTTCAGGCCTTTGTGGAACATCTGAAAATACTCTCCACAGATGTTCTGAGGCTTAACCCTGCTGTGATTTTGGGGGGGAGGAGCTTAAAACTGCAGTGCAGCCGCAGACAGAAGGATTTGAGTTTCGCAAACAATACAGAAGAAGCTGCTTCCTGGTAGCTCTTTGACGTTCACACCAGTACTCAGGAATTAAGTTTTGACAACAGGAAACCACACAGGCTGTCGACGACCGGCCTTTTTTTTCAAAACTGCCCAAACAACTATCAGTCCTGGGATCTACAAGTCATTTCCTTTAATAGTGCCAAACCTCTCAGAGGAAGAAATAGTCATTTTTCTGTCAAAAATTCTTAGATTAGACACCAAACTCCCTCATGGACGTTGAGAAGACAGAGAAGGTAATATTAGAAGTTTGCACCATTGCACACACGTCATTCTCTTTTTGTTTTAACTACATAAGCAAACCTTTTTTTATTCCATGCATGCCAGTTGATAAACAGATCTGCATCTCTGCCATAAAAGACCAAACTCTCAGTTTCAAACATGTCATAGTCTAATGATGGGACCAAAGAGGATGATCAGAAAACTCTTTTGAAGTGGAACTTGTGATTGATTGATTGATTGATTTTGAATAAATCTAAACATTTAAACTCTGTATTTATATGTATGATGAATGCACATCTTTCTATAACCTAAATAAAGATTTGTATTGGATTTAAAGCAGCTACATTGACATTCACGGTGTTCCACAGGGTTCTCTGTTTGGGAATGTGTCATTTTGCGTTGTTTTTTTTTAAATGAAGCCAGTTGAGCTCAGTCTGGTCTGCCTGCAGCGTAGGTGTCAGACTCCAGCTGCTGAAAGCTGGCGGGATGCTGTTTCCGGTTCTCTCAGCTCCCTCGTAGATTTGATCCAGGTAACCGGCAGCAGGCAGAGGAACACCAACAGGACACCAGAGTCGCCTCACAAACCCAGGGCTGGATGACCCGCAACAGCTGATCCTGGTTCTGGAGATCGACCCCTGTCTAGTTGCCCCGGTAACCCTGCTGAACTTACTGCTAAATACCTGAATCAGGGGTGTCAAGGTAAACAGAATCTCCAACCAATGAGAAACGAGATAGATTCAGAATGGGTGGGTGTCTCAAAGAAAGCCATAGATCTCCAAAATCAGGGCGGGGCAGCTCTGACTAAGGTTCCTGTGTTTAGTAACCAAACCTAAAAATGTTGGTCAGCACATAATGGTTTGTGGGACGGCCTCCTTTCACTTGTAACTAATATTAGGAACACAGTCAGTAACTTTATATGCACGTTTTGGTTTTTGTTCCTTCTGTTTTCTTTTCTTTGGATTTTGATCTCTGGTTTAGTTCTAGAATTCAGTTTCGACTGTTTGTTCTGTTCCTCCTGGTTCTACGTTCTACACTCTCAGTTAATCCTCACACTCATGAAGCTCTGCCCTCCGTCAATGTAAAGGATCTGGGGCTGTGGTTTCCATCTTCTTCTTTCCTCCTGTTGTAACCATTTTGGAACTCAGTTCACACTCTGACTTACCATTGGCCTTGAGCAACCCCGCCCCCTTTCCTTTCCCTGTTGCCAACAGCTCTTTGTTGACACTCTCTCCCGCTAGCCCTTCACAACCCCAACTTAGACGTCACTGGGGCAACAAAAATGGCGAGCAATATTGGAGCCTTAGGTCAATGAACACACTCGCGTGCTCAGAAGCTCCTGCCGTCACACGAAATGGAAATGGAAAAAAAGACAGGCTTCACTACTAGAGAGTTTCAAAAACGCCATGACTTAATATCAGACCAGAGCCGGTTCATGTCAAATGTGTCTGAGAACATCAGCAAGCCGAAGATCCTTCTCAACTCTTTTACGACTGTTTCATGTCTTGGGATTTCTAGATTTCTAGAAAACAGTTTCTTATTAACTAAGTCAGTGCTGTCAGCTTTTTACCCACTCCTTGACCCTTGACCCCTCTGTTTTAACGTCACCACATGCTATTTTAGATTATTTTGAAACCTCTCTCAGATTCATGAGATAGTTTAGCGCCCGAGTTCTGCTATGAGTTCAGCTATGTCATTCACATTTGAGTTTATGTTCAGCACTTTTGTGCTGAACATAAAGAGAACTGACAGAGACGCACAGATCTTGGTGAAAAGAGATTTATCTGTAAAGAGTTCGTGATGACTTAACCGGAGATTAGGCAAGACGTGGTTGAGCACGTTAGTCTCTTTGCTTTTGAGCGGTGGATGTGGAAGTCGTAGCTTGGATTTGTAATGACTTGGCTCGGCAGGAGTCGTGGCTCGGCAGGAGTCGTGGCTCGGCTGGAGTCGTGGCTCGGCTGGAGTCGTGGCTCGGCTGGAGTCGTGGCTCGGCAGGAGTAAAGAACCCAGGTCAGCAGTGGTGTATGGATTATGCAGGCAGATCGAAAACTTGGATGAATAGCTAGTTACAAACCAAGATACTTTTGTTGTAGATAAGACAACGATTGACCAGGTGTTGCACCGTTGACGGCAACAAACTGGCGATGAATTCTGGAAAGCAGCCACCATACTAGAGCAGGGGATGAGGTGATAGCTGACAGCTGGGTTCAATCTGTAAATGAAGGATTGAATGGAGGGGGGAGGAGAAGACTCCCTGAGATACCTTGACACTTTGGTTTCCCTTCATCAGTGCTCTACAATAATAAATTGACTGATATCCAGCTGCACAGTTTTGATCCAGATTCCAGCTCAGACGAGGAAAACAAAGACGGACATGGATCTATTGGTCTACAGGGGGATGAATCAGAATGGAGCGGAGCATGGAGCGTATTTTCTATGTCACAAATGGAATCTTTCTAAATCTGCATTTTTGTCATCTGCTCCTTATTCACAACAATTTGAATAAAGAAATACTCAGAAACATCTGTTACAGGATCAGAGAGAAATGCGTTAAACAACAACTACATCTAAAACAGAAAGAAGAGGAAAGGGGAACTGTAGAGAAAGCGGGGAAGTTTGTTCTGAATTGAAAAAAGCCTAAAGCAGCTTCAGTGGTTCAGGTCACTCAGAGAATGAGAGGAGATGAAGAGCGGAGGAGCAGGGCCCTGCAGGAGCGGCAGATTGTTTTCACCGACATCTGTTCCTGTGGGTTTGAATGAAAGCATTTCTCTTTCTGCCCAATGTAACTGCGTTCTACTGTCTCAGACCAATGTATGAACCAATTCACCGATTTGCAACTTGGCATAACCATAAAAAAAAGACCTTTACCCCGTTTGAACTTACAGACCTGAATCAGAATTTAAATCCTGATTGTTGCTTCTGGAAAATCAAACTTTAGTCAATATTTTTGTTTTGCTGACAGTTCATTCAGGCTCCTCCCTTTCAGGTTTCTCATAAACCTTCTGTTCTTTTTTTAAGGTTTTGTCTGGGAAACCTTAAGAAACCTTTAGATTTGCTGTGGTGGTCTTGGTCTCCTGTGGTTTTCCCCAAACAAACTTCTTCTCATTCTGTCCACCATTTATGTCTACTGCAATCTTTTAACTCTTCTCTCGCTTCGATATTTTTGATTAATAAAAGTAATGCAAGTAATTAAATATCATTTCATTTTTCAAATTGATGGTAATGCCTACGTGTTAACGCCTATGGAGTTTTTAACATGTTCTTATGGCATTTTTCTGAGCATGGAGGACATGTATAGAGAACATTAGGACTAAAATTGCATTTATTTATGCAACCCTTGTTCTATCCTAGGCACTTTAGCATTGGGAGTTGGGTCATCTAGACCCACTAGACAGTGCTCTGAACCTTTTTTCTTCAATGATTTGTGATCTTCCCTGGTGTCCATGGATTACATGAAATCTTTCCACCTTTGTCATGGTAGGGAGAACACGTCACTGTAAGGGTGAGGTCACCTAAGATAGCACAAGGTTTAAATTCAAATTGGGCCTTCTATAATAGCAAAACTAGATGTTACAACTCGACTGCCAACGTGCCCCTGAGCTGGAATACCTGGCATACGACGATGTATGCAAACGATGTTGCAGAGTTTGCATAAATAATGACTCCAGATAGACAAGAAGAGCTTTAGAAACCTTTTTCTTTTTTTATTGAAGATTGATTCATAAAAAGTTTGTAAAAACTTGTAAATTAGAAAATTGTACAAAAGGTGCATCAAAACAGACACTTTCAGTTCAGGCCTGAGTAAGGCATCAAGGAAGAAAACAAAAATCAGTAGAAAGTAGCAACGTTGTCTGACTAAAGTCCGTCATCAGAAGTGGGTCACTATTCATTTATGCACACAAATTATTTCATAAGAACAGAACTGAAAAAAACAATAACTGAACGCGAGTTAAGAAAGCTGTCAAAAATAGCAGATGAGATCACTGGTATGACATAGTCATTACGAAGGACAGACGCCCCAGCATCCGTCCTTCCCACTTCCTCAATGGAAATTTCCGTACTTTGGCAGTTTTTGAGAGTTAAAGCATGGATGCTGCCTTCACTCCAACTGCAGCTAACATGTTTGTACAGAGTGCACTTAACAACAAATGCACTAATAAAAAAAACACACTTTACCTGACACCTTTGCAGGTTCACAAAAACAAAGACCTTTGATGCAATAAACAACACAAAAATCAAATAAATCAACATTTATTTGTAAAAAAAACAAATCATCGCTCTTGAGAAACCTTTCCTCCACGCACCACCTACACAAAACATTTACCTCAAAATCTGTAAGTACATTCAGGCGACTTTACCTCTGAAGCCTTTAGCTTGAGGTCTGGTCTCGGTTGATCCAGAGCGGGTCGCTGAAGTGGACCTGCTGAGTCAACGCGACCAAACTAACCGCTTAACTGCAGCAGAGGCGGCAGCAGGCATCAAACCACCAATAGAAACATTTTTTGTCTCTAGATACAATTTGCTTTGGTAAAAATTCCTGAGAAACATCAAAAACCTCCCGACGTGACTCGGATTAGGCGAAGCGGATGCTCTCCTCTGCAAGTTCCTCCTTAAATTCAGAAAAATAAAGCTTGAACCACAGAGTGGGCTGTGGGTCCATCTGACTGCCAACAGCAGGTCCACACGCCAACGGTTGCCTGGGGCAACAGTGCTGGCATGGACCAAAGCACATATTTTGCTCTGGAAGGTTAAACTGATTTGACTCGATTCCCAAAAGTCCTGTCTAGTCATTTTGCCGAGCGGCTTTGAACCAATCTCCTAAAGTGCGGTAGTGGCCTTGAGAGGCCACGCCATTGTTTGCGTAGGGATTCTGCAGGTTTTTGACATCGTCTCGCCTCCTTGGATCCATGATGGCGCCATTGCTGGTGGCGCGGGGGAGCAGGTTGATGTAGGTGTTCTCCTGATTCTCCCTGGGATTCTGCATTGTGGGGCAGTTGACGTCTTGTCCGGGTGCGATTTGGGGCTCCTGCTTCAGCTGGAAGCCCGTCTGGGACATCCCCCCAACCAGGCCCTTCAGGAAATCATCCCCCTCCATGCCTTGGAGGAACGGAAAACCACCTGAAGGTCCCGACCCGTTGAAGTTGCTCTGAGCTGCGCTGAAGTTGGGCCACATAACCGGCAGACCCTGGTTTTGGTTGCTCATGTGGTTTTGGGGCGGAGTCTCAGACGAGAGCTCCTCCCTCAGAAGCTGCTGCTGCTGCTGGTACAGCAGTTGGGACTCGGACTGGCTCATCGCCGACTGCTGGGGGGCTGTGTCTAAGCACTGCAGGTCCCCCACCGACAACTGAGGGAGGGTGCTGCCCTCGCAGCCGCCATGCTCCAGTCTCTGGCGGTAACCAGACTCACAGTTTGGCGGCTGCTGACCTCTGTTGGCATGGAGACTCATGGACGATGAGGGATTTATGGTGACCGTGTCTACCGACGGTCTCGGGCTGGGATTCATCCATGGGTTGCCCATTTGGATGTTGGAGGGCATCATCTTAGTCGGAGGGGTTTGCTGATACGGCTGGTTGAACATGTTGGGCTGCTGCTGCATTGGAACTGCACTCTGCCTGTACATGCCGCCTGCATCTACAAACGACAGATCAGAGTTTGGCAGTGCTCTCTAGACCTTTCATTAACATCCAAACCATTAGAGAAACTAGTTACCTTTATGCATAACATTCTGCGGCACGGCCTTTGGTCTCTTCATCACCAGATCAGCAAAAGGATCTCCTACAGGGAGGAAAGACTGTTTAGCGACATACACACTGGGCATGGTGGAGCACCTTGTGTTACAATAAATAAAGATTGATTGATGTGAAGTGCGTTCCAGAACCGGCATTCTTGAACGCACTTTTAGGATACACTGTTCACGCTGGACAACCCACAGCTGGAAGAAGCTTGGTGAAAAATGTTGAAGTGGTGCAAATCTCATGAGTCTTGCTCCAGACGTTTTCTTTCACAGCTCTACTCCGATGAATGAAAGACTTTGTGTTGCATAACTCCGGCAGGGCAAGACCCCGGATTCATTCATTTTCCCCTCCATGATCAGTTTTCAAACGGTTTTTGTTCAGTTAAAGAAACGCAAGCAAATGAGAGTTCCTGATTGGTTGAAGTTTGACCTTCAAAGGGCGTTCAATGGCCGTGTGTTTTGCACATGGAGCCCAAAAACTTGCGTAGCGATGCGTGAACGCAGGAGTTTTAAACATGGAAGCCTGAAACGCCTGTTTACATGGACTGTTCATTGGAAGGGGCCGCTTGACGCGCGTTTCTGAACCCGGTGTGAACGTCGCTTTAGGATGGGCCCAAAGCAGATGGGGTAAACATACTGCGACCTCGCTCTTACCTGTCAACCCTGATATCTTCATCAAGTACTCTCGTTTGCGTTTCTTCTCGTTGTAGCCATAGGGGTCTATAGGGAACACAGAAGACTGTCTTCAGTCACTGGGAGGTTACTATCTCCATTTCTAACCACAAAGAGGGGGGTTCCTCCTTTACCTTTGTTGTCAGGCAGATATCTGAAGTCCATGGGTTCACTGACTTCCTGATCAGAGGGTCTGCGCAGCTGCATCTGCACTGTGACCGACTCGGTTATGGAGGTGTTGTGGTACGGCGGCGTCTTGAAGACGATGGCCACCTGCCGATGGACGTCAGCCTGGGAGAAGGAGCCTCTGGCCTCCCAGCCATCGCTAGAGAAGAAACGCACCTCTATGTCGTCTGCAAGACAGCGAGGATAGGATATTAGGGGCATGAAAAAATTAATATTTGGGAGTTAACAAGATCCAAAAAGCATGCAGGGAAGTGTTGCTTTGTACCTTTCTGTACTTTGTCACACAGCAGGAAGATCTCATCCCCTCCTTTTACACTTCCACTGTTCTGGTTGACCCGGCAAATCCTCAGCTCCGCCGTGTTTGGGGCGCCTGAAGAACGGAAAAAAAATGTCAGAGCTCATCCTGCAGCAGAGATGAAATCTGGATGTGCCTTTTCTCCATTTTCATGTTGACATGCTTCACATAAAACGAAACTGCTTTTCCAAAAAAACAAAAAAAAAAACATCACGTGTGATGCGTGCTGTCAGAAGAGGATGTGCGCCATGGCAACGGTGTTGTTTGAAGGCTGGTGAGTGCTTTATAAAGCACTTCCTCTTTCAGCCTGTGAAACTGTGCGAGTATTACTAGTGAACCCAGACGTACGCGTCTTGCAAAACTGATCTTTTGGTACTGACTGTGCCATCTATCACAACCAGACGTGCCGGTTCTGAGGCCAGCACTCAATTATTACGACCATCCGAGTTGGGAAACCGAAGGACCATTGTTCTGAAAGCAGTCAGCGTTGTCCTGCTTACAGCAGTACTATCATTCAGACAGAGGACACGGCTTCGGTTACTCACGGTTGTCGTAGATGGGGTTTGTGACGATGGGGTTGAGAGGCTGGGTGTATTGGCCGCTCTCATCCTGCAGGTACACCTGGATGCACAGGCGCACCACGTTCAGGTCGTACTCCTCGGTCTGCAGCAGCTGCTCCCGCGGCACTGAGGGGCAACGCAAGCATGAGCAGATCAGCCAAACGGTTGTAAACGTTCCTAAGCCTTCTTCAGGCTGGAGACCGCTTTGATGTCAGACAACATTTTCATGGACCGGTCTGTACAAAGGCCGAAAGGTTTCAGTTTGTTTTAACTTGTGAGGGAAAAGTTTATCTTCATCTGTAAAACATCTGCAGCTGCTTCAAACTTTATTTGTATGATAGATTTCATGTAGGAACTATTACAATGTGATATAGATATTTTCCTTAATGCATAACTGTCAAAAAAGAAGCCAACTTCAATCTCATCGGATTTTTATTTTTGCTGTGGCGGCTAAAAGCACAAAAAACACAGAAGAAGTGATTAAAACTGGTATTTAAAAAAAATCATAAATGTGAATCCACTGTTTGAGCAACTTTATTAGCAACAATCAATCTATCAATCAGTAAACATCTGGTTGTTGAATATTACGCATTATTATGGTGTGTGGGAACTACTGTCATGATAAATTGTCATACATGGAGTATAGACTCATGTTTTTTTTTGTTTTACGCGTATTTCTTTTATTTTGAAGTCAAAAGCACTTCTTCGGTTTCCTTTCTGGATCTTTTCCTGCGTAAAGAAGCTTTCCAAATGTGTCTGTTCTTTGCTCACTTTACTAGCTCGGGGGTTTCAATGTGGTGGTCAGCCGTTTAGGAAAGTAGCGGATGGATTTACGACACGTGACCGAGCGACTTGACTGACGTCCGTTCATGTGATGGAGAAGATCCAGTTGTTATTTTTCAAAATAAAACCTCCTTCAGAATCAGATAAAAAAAAAAAAAAGGAAACTATAAAAAAATGTAGGTCGTGTTTTTAGTCATGTTTTCCCCCCCCCTGTGTCCCGGTATCGCCTGTCCCACGGATCAGTACCAGTTCACAGCCTGGCGGTTGGGGGCCATTGTTCTAGGCTGTTCTAGTGTTTGTTTGGTAGAACAGAATTTGGAAATAAACTATAGTTGACATCACATCTACTGCGTCCACCCTGTGCATGAGGTCAGTGTGTGCTGACTGATCAGTAGGCAAAACCTCATCTTTGGATTCCTAAACAGAACACAACTGCACGCAAGCACATGCATATCTACATGCGAGCGTCACACCTCCCGCCCTCACGTTTGAGTCTGGAACACGCACACACACCCTTGCAGGGACGGTTCTCACTGAGAGACGCCCACGCCCCGACAGACACCAGGCTTTCACATCTGCCTACTTTCTCTTCCTCCACCTCTCAGTCTCTGCCTCATGCGCTCACGGCTAGGCGACCCCGCCTACGCCGTGTCGCCATGGTGACGCGGCACCGTATCACCTCAGAGTGGAAAGAGTCGTCTGTGTGACATGGAAGCAAAAGACGAGGCTCCCTGCACGAGTGACCACGGTGTGTGCTGACGTCTGTGAAAGTGGTGGGACATGAAAGTGTCTGTGTGTGTGCTTTTTGTCTTTTGGAGGGTATTTTACAGCAATAACTTGTAACAGTTCAACGCACACAAACCCATGTACACATCCGCCACAGAAACAAGAACTAAATCAAAGAAATCTGCAGCTAGAATGCCACACCTGGGGTAAAAGAATCCTCAACACCAGGAGTGATCTGGATCTGGTTTCAGGTCCGTCTCTGCACGCACCGGCGTAAAAGGTCTGTCCGGTGGATGAGGAAGAAAACGGCTGGCATGTCTGCATCTGTATCTGAACTTCCCCAAATGGCACCATTTGCGGTTTTCACCAGCGGTGCAGCGGTCGACGCCAGGCTCCAAAACACTCCAGCAAAAAACATTAGATCGTGTTGTGTTGCACGGGAGGCCTCAGCAGAGTGAAGAGTGTGAAAGTGAACTGATGGGTTCTCCTCCACATGTTTGCACACAGCAACACAACACGACAACATGACGGCCCTCCCCGATGACCAACATGACAACACACACCAGCAAAGCAAGAACAAAGGCGCCAACAATTCCAAATTCTGCCAAGTCAGCAGTTTATCTGAGGGAGGGGGGAACTGGGGAGGGGCGTGGAACCCCCACAGTAAACTCTGGTGGAACATGCTCGCTGCTGGACGCTCAGGTGCAGGAAGGTGGGCTGCTGTGGGAGCGCGCACACGCCGAACCGAAACCAGGGCAAGGGGTGAAGCTGGCAGGTTCAGTGATGGGCATGCCAGCGGCGCAGCGGCAGCGAGGATGGGGGACGGGGTAGTGACTGAGGGGGCCCAAGTCTGAGAGTGAGAACGAAGAGGAGGCAGGTGCAAAGCCTCACCGCCAAAAGATTCTCCATGACTCACGCTTTGGCTGGGTTTCAGGCCGCGGCGGCTGATTCTCTGTGAGCCTCCAGGGGGCGTTACTGAGTTTAGACATCAGTTCTGTAACGACCCACTCCGATTAGAATGATGTGTCGAATGTTTTTAACATGTTTCTGATGATATAGAACATATTTAAGGAATATTAAGCTGAAGATTGTGCTTGTTACGTAGAAAATACACAAGCTCCCCGCTTCACTTAAACAGATAACTCTCAGTGACAGGTGATGGGAAGAGGGGCGGTGTTGCCAGTGGTTTTGTCCACAGCTCAAAGGTGAATTTCTAATGAACTACTGCCGCTCTGTAGAAACTATGTCCTAGAAGATGAGACAGTGTGTTTTTTTTTCCTTTTCATTTTAGCTAAAAACGGCATCATCCTAATTAAAAGAGCGCTGGGAACGCAAAGACGACCTGAGTGGGTCTTTACAGCCTAAGTCCTAAACCTTCTTGTACCGTTTGTTACGTCCTGTTCTTTAACGGCTAATCCAGACGGGAACAAAGACAGATGACTGCTCAGCATCCGTCCAGTTTGTAACTTCACTTGATGTCATCAGACTTTCAACATTTCCTCTGGTTTGCATCAACAACCGACAACATGGTTGTCGTACAACAACATGGTTGAAGTACAGTGTTTGGTAACACAGATGTTACCAACCGACCCCCACTACCAATATTAACATTGGGAGTTGGGTCATCTAGACCCACTAGACAGAGCCCTGAACCTTTTTTCTTCAATGATTTGTGATCTTCACTGGTGTCCATGGATTACATGAAATCTTTCCACCTTTATCCACCTTTGTCATGGTAGGGGGAACACGTCAATGGTAAGGGTGGGGTCACCTGGACCCCACAAAACAGCACAAGGGTTAAAGAGGGAATCTTTGTTTTCTAGCATAGTTAATTGACAAACTCTGTCACACATGAACTGCAGCTCAGAAACTTTCATGGCCTGGACTAAACGTCTGTCAGGATTCATACATGGTGGCTCCACCCTCTGGATTTGCTCCAGTTTGTCTCAATTAAACATTAAAAACACATTTAAAGACCCACTTCAATCATCTTTTGATCTATTGTAAGAGCGTTCCCAGTGGTCTTTTATTTACTATTAGGTAGTTTTTAGAATACTTTTAAAAAACATTGTGCTGTTTTCTAGGACATGGTTTCTGCAGAGGGGCAGGAGTTCTTTAGAAAAACACACCTCTCCCCGGTCGCCCCCTTGTTGCTGAGAGCTCGAAGCAGAGAACCTGTGGCCCCGCCCGGTGGGTTTTCTACGTCACAGATTGTGTTCCCTTTTTCCAAACGATGTTGTTTCGTCTGCTCCTGATTTACGACAATTTTAATAAAGAAATACTTTGAAATGCAGTTTTAGGCTTGATTTTGTTTATATATGATCCCTTTCATCAGAAAAATAGCATAAGAACACGTTAAAAACACTAAAAAACAAAAAATTTTCAGCAGAGTGGGTCTTCAGGACAATCATAAAACCTGGTCTGATTTAAATTTATATATATTTTAGTGAAATAAATTGGATTTTAACAATTTAAACCAGCTTCCCCTGAAAAAGTTAGAAACTTTTAATTCGTTTCAATATGCTTTTAGTGTGTTTACACAAGTAATATTTCAATAAATTGGTAGCTGCTGAGTTTGCTTCGTGTCATGTCTCTCGTAGCCAAAAAGGTTCATGTTTCCAGCAAAAAGAGAAGCAAAGCCTAAAGGTTCTCATCAAAACCTCAACCACCTGGAAAAAACTCCAGCACCACCTGGACTGCAGAGGTGAAGGTCTGCTTCCCAATGCTGAGGAGCAGGAGGGCACAAAGATGGAGGCTTCCTTTTGAGAGAGCGCGGCTGCGCAGGTGAGTTCAGCGTGCAGACACCTGCGTGCGCAGCTGCAGGCGGACGGAGGCCAGCGGGTTGGTTGGTGTGTCTGTGCGTGGTTGTGTGTGAAGCTGGTGGAGCAAACGAGTGGAAGGTGAAGCAGCCGTCACCCACCCCCACAGGAAGCAGCTGAGTATCATCACACCGCAGCGCGCTGCGTGCAGCAGCGGCGCTCCAACCTCCGGCTGACCACTGCGCTCGCTCTGTGGTCACACCAGGCGCCGCTGCGTTCCATACGACCCACAACACGCAGGAGGCAGCTGCACACCTGAGACCGAACAGGTGAGACAAATGCCCCCCCCCCCCCCCCCCTCCGTTCTGGTCGCACCTTCAAGCTTCAACCCAATACCAAATCCTGGAACATCTCCGCGTGTCCGTTTAGAAACACCAGAAGCGTGCGCGGACGCTCCTCCACTGTTACACAGCGACGCACATCTCCTCTTATCACCTCTCAGAGAGCCGGGGAACCCCCACCTCCTGGCTTCAGCCCTCCCTCTCTCATGAATCCTGCAGTCCCGGCTGTCACGTGGCCTTCTGCACGCCGCTCAAGAATGGGGAAGTAGTCCGGCGCCCGTTGGTGCACGAGAGCTGCAGCAGCGCGTGTGCTCGTGTGGACGGCAGAGCGACCCCCCCCCCCCAAAGGAAACGGCTCCACTCTAGATAGCGTGGCGGCAAGAGGAGCGGGTTTTCTTCTCGATGGGAGGAAAATCTGCTGCGCTGCCTGAGAAGTGGGTCAACCACTGCTTCAGTTCTAAACAGTTCTGGTGAATTGTTTTGAAGCTGCGTTTGCAGTAAGAGCATGCTTGGTAGTGATTTTCAACATTGCTGTGTTTTGAGTTTTTTTATTGGGGTGTCTGGATTTAAAAGGATTGAAAGTTTTATTTTTCTATTTTTATGTATTTATTTTCCCTACTCGCTACATTTTATTTTTTTATTTTTTTACATTTCTTCTCTTAGTTGGTAACTTACTTTGTTTGATGTCATGTAAATTTGTGTTATATCATGTTAAAAAAGGAAAAATAAAACTTAAGTTAAAAAAAAAAGAATCCAGTGCCCAAGACATGTTTTCAGAAATCTCAGCAAAAAACTAGTGTGCATCCATGCATACTATTGACTGTATATGAGAGGTGGACTGAGTTAGAAGCCAAAATCCCATAGACCTCTATAGAGGAATAAACAGCTGTTACTCAGTCTATTGGTCAGAATAACTATTCTTGCTCTGATACTTAAAAAAAATTGTTGATAATCCTTACATATTTTTTTCTTTATCGCAAGTTATTGAAGTTATAAACTGACCAATCAGATGCCTCAGTTAAACTATGTGGTCTCACGTTAAAAATTCAAAATGTTTGATTGACATACTGCCCATTTTCAAATGGGAGGGTTGTGGCCCTTCAACAAGGTCACTCCTGATTCCCGCAGAAACGTTGCCTCAGACTGACTGGAGAGTTTTCTACGGGCAACGTCACACTCGCTCAGTCCAGTTCTCTTATACGGTCGATAATATAATATAAATAGACCACAATGCACTACGTTTGAATTCATTAAATGTCTTTGTGAAATGTTTAAATTGATTAGGTTTTCGTTTTGACAAAATGAGTGACGTCATATTTGCCACACAAAAAAAAGAATCGCATTCAAATCCATGGCGATGATAGTCCTGCACTCATTGAGGGGTTATTTAGGGAGCGGTGAGGGAATTCAGACAAAACCTTTGCGTTCTGAACTGAGATTTAAGGGACAGATAAGTAATCGAGCCGACCCGTTCGCTGCCTTTCATCTGGAGCTGGAAACCTCCGCTTTACATCCAAATCGTCATGTTCTTCCTACACAACAAATGTCCAGACCCATCAAGAAGAACCGCTGCAAAGCTGCCCGTCTCTGTGGACGACCACCACAGCGGTTACTCTGGTGCTTTGCCTCAGTGAGGGGCTTTTTCCCACCACTCTCTTCACAGGAAAGAAAACCACAGGCTAGCCTACTTTAAGTGCAGAGCTTCCACACAACAAACAAGCTGTCAACCCCAAACTCTTGCTTTTATATATGGAGAACTTTTATTGTGAAAGGTTAGAATAGAGGTTAGGTGTCACACACCCTGATAGCTAGCACAGTTAGGCCCAAGCTGGCCTAGTTTTGGTCAGGTTTTAACTAGTCCAGATGTGGGCGTGATGGAGATGTCTGATTTGGACATTGATAAGTGTGTGGGGGCCAGGGGTGGCCCAAAAGCCCAAAAATCAGTAGAATGTCACGGATTTTGTCTTCGGGATCAACTTTGTGCCAGGTCATCATTTATTACAACCATTTAAGTCCCTGTATTAAGAATGCAAGTACACAGCTATGGTAATTATGCATCACTGTACTAAAAGATTTAAATGTTTTAAAGTACTTTTATTTTGTAATTTTATGAGTCTTATCCTGTTCGGAGGACTACAAAGGGAAACGAGCTCAAAGAGCAATAACGTGGTTCCTTTGTGATTGCCGCTGTTCAGTAAATCCATCGTCATGCATACAAAATCAAATATGGAGTACATCTAAGTGTTCTCGTCTCATTAATAATAATACTGTAGCAGGCAGATGAGGAAAGTTAGGAGTTTGAATCTAAAAAAAAAAAAAAAAAGTAGCTAAAAAAACCACCACCAGTGTGTTCGACCAATGACAGCGCAGCACCAAAGCGTGGAAAAAGCAGGTGGGAGGACTAACCGTTAAAGGGGTTGATCCCTCTGGTGATCCTCTGATTGATGGCGTCTCTCACTTCCCGCCTCCTCACACACTGGATGCCCAGATTCTGGAATCTGTGTCAACACAAGCGGCAGAGAAAGTGACTTTACTGCTGTGTCCCGGCGGATGAAGACCGCAGCACACGCAGAACGCCAGGCGTTCAAGATCACCTAGTCTGTTACCAACTGGTTCTCCATGAGGGATTTCGAGATCCAAAAGGGAACAGATATTTGTGTTTACAGAAGACAAGAGATGACGGAGTACGGTGCAGGAGTCTGTGAAAGATTTGTAAACTGTACAACAAAAGATAATGACTCATTCATAATCCGGCGCACGCTGCAGCGCTCACACACAAATGTTGTTTTCTCCAACACAAAGCAAACACGAGTGATGTCACTCGGGGAATTCCCATGTTGCTGTCCTCATCACAGACTCGGTTTGACAAATGCTCTTTGTGTGTGAGAGACCTCATCGCTGCAGAGGTCCTCTGCACTCGCCGCATTCCATAACCTCGCAAAGGAAAGTCGCTCAGAAATCTGATCGTCAACCCTAACAGCTAATATTTTCTCGGACGATAAGTCTCTCTGGAGAGTCAGACGCCAAGAAATGCATTGTAACGAAGAAACTATATCTTATATCTGGAGTATAAGTCGCACTTTTGGCGGATATTTATTTGAGAAAATACGGGAACAAGAACAGACATTTCATCTTGAAAGACAAATCATAATAAAGGAATAGATAGTAATAGACTGAATACCTACACGCTTCACTAGCATTACCATATTTAGCTTCACGTGACACAGGAGGAATCCTTTGTATTAGTGTAACATATGAACAATTATTTCAATACTCATAGCATAAACAACAAGCTAACAAGTTAACTATGCTCTTCATATCACTTTAAAAACCACTAAATCCGTACAATTCTTCATTCTTTGTTGTTTGGAACAACTCTGTTGAAGTCGGCTCTTCTTCTGAGTTGCTGTCGGTAACAAATACTAATGCATACACCTACAGCGCCCTCTAGCGGTAGTTAGAGGGAAAATAACAAACATGTAAACTTGAAAGAAAACAAACAAAAATATAAAAATCACGTATAAGTCGCACCTGCGTATAAGTCATACTCTGGCCAAACTATTCCAAAAAAAAAGAAAAGAAAATGGTGACTTATACTCTAAAAAGTACGACACTTACTCTAACACTTGCATAGAGATACTGGATACTTGATTAGCGCCAACAGGGAGAACTCACGCTATCACTTTGCGGTCCGGTCCAAACTCCGCCTCGTAGAAACCGTCTCTGCAGTCTCGCCCCACCAGGTCGTGCGGATGTGGTCGGTAAGGCTCGTTTTTCGTAACCAGGTAAACCCGCACCATTCCTTTACCTCTGTAATTCAGGATCTGAGGGAGAAGGTCCACAAACATTAACACTAGAACGTTCAAATGGTCTCGAGGAAGCAAGAGATGCTGACCCACCTGCAGGCTGGGGTAGGTCCTGTTGTTGTCAGTGCTCCTCTCGCCGGGGATGCTCCCGGCGGAGCGACCCTCGCACTTGTACCTGAAGCGCATGCCCCTCTGCTTGGGCTGCTCGAAGATCCGGATGGCCGGCAAAGCCACTGTGGAAAGAGGCGGATGTGCGGATGAGAAAAGGTTGAAAAGCAGGAGGAAGCTTCAAGAAATACTGAAAGAAAAATGCGACCAAAGCTTTTACGATATTTGTGTCATGCTGGGGTCGCACCATGTACCGCTTTGTGACCTTACGCTTAAGATCCTTCAGACAAGAGCTTATTTGTCCAATGTTAAAGTCAAAATGAAGTGTTTTCTTTATGAAAATGACACTTCAGTTCTGGACCAAGACAGTTGAAGCTGATTAAAAACGTGACACTAATCCGTTATCACAACTTCCCTTCTCTGCTGGTCTGACAGACGCCAATCAAAAGCTAAGCAGCATCGTTAGGTGAAGCTGGGTGGAACTGTAGAGGGGGATCTCGACAACCCTGCCTGTAACGCGGGTCTGATGTCACCCAACCTGACTCATCCCCTGCATGACGAGCTCTCGGACTCATCAGGTGAACGGGTTTCTTTCAGAGCTCCCTTTGACGCCAAAAATGAAAGTTATTTTCCATCCTGGGATTCTAGCGTCAATAATAGCGGTACATGGAATGGAGAAGCTCAATGGAAATTGGACATTTGCATTTTGAAAATACAAAAACAAAATTTTACATAAAAGGATTCTAGGAAAACAGTGAAAAGTAAACTTTTATGTTTAAGTAAAAACCACAAGATTGGAGCAAATAAACAGTTGTGGGTTTTGAGTTGAACAGAAAGCGTGATGGCGTTCTGCGTCGACCCCTCTGCAGGAAACTAAAGCAGCCGCACATGACTGTTGCGTGAGAGAGGAACTAAAACTCCTCTGAGAGGCATTTCTCTCTGCAAGTGTGCAGAAGCCATCTCGGCCGACCCGCCGGCAGCTGAACCAGGGATGTCTGAGAACCCCTGCAGAGGCTATTCTAACGTGGAGGGGAAGAAAATGGGCTGGAAGGACTTTGGACCTCCTTAAATCTGCAGGTCCTTCAGCTGAAGATGCCTCAAACACATAACGATGACTTTCCCCCCAACAACATCTAAATATGATAGGGAGCTGCTCGACACCGTTCAGTGGAGCTTCTAAAAAAAAAAAAAAAAAAGCTGAGTAAAACTAAAAAGAGGAAGTGAAATGGCTGAGTGAAGGGCAGTTATTTCTTCTTTTTCTTGAACGGTGACTTTTGACGCCATAAAACAGCAAGAAGCACACAGGAGCAGCAGCAGATCAACAGACAGAGGTGGACTCACTCAGTTGTGGATCATCCCCAAGTATTGAGGGCAAGAGAGCTGAGGAGGAAAACATTACAGGATTACAAATCTGAATAATGCGTAGGAACATATACCGTCAACAACAACTTTTCTATGTCGCCCAGACTTTAAGAAACAAACCTCCAATCTGTAAATCATTGCAACAAGAAGGAAGTTGACAGACACAAAGCACATCCTTGACACAACACTGATGTATAAATATACCTCCAGTCTAACCTTCATCACACTTGAGGTTTTGTTTCTTTATGATTGTCTTGAATTGTTTAAACCGAAGATGAACATGAATAAAAAGTAACTTACGATCCATGATGCCGTCACGGTGGCAGCTCTTTCCGTCTTGACGAGGTGAATGAGAGCTTGATCCGAGCGCAGGGAAGAGTATGTGAAATCTGCCCGGGGAATTCCCCCACGCCTGAACTGACCAATCAGCAGCCTCGGCAAGATGGCGGCTGACTACCACTCCTCCTCCTTTCCTTCTACGACGCCACACCCAGCAGCTCCGGTCCACCGACCACTGTCCTTGGACCGTGCCGTGCTTCGCCGTCATTCACCGGCTACGAGCCCGGTTATATTCGGTCAACGTGATCATTATTGTTCCCTTTCTATGTGCCTGCTTTGAATTTCAGCGGGGTTTGGTTGAGGGAGATGCTGCCTTCTGATTGGCTGATATTCACGGCTGCGTGCCTGATCGGGTGCATATAACGTGGTTACGTCACACTTTGGTTTTAAAACGTATGAACATCAGTTATACTTTTTTAAATTCTACCGTGAATTTAGGAACAAATTAGAATGTTTTGTGAACATTAAATTTAATTAAGAAAAACAAATCCCAATTTTACTGTATTAAAGGTAGAAACATTTTAGTTTTATAAATACATAAATAAGATTAACACACCCAAGGCAAGTAACACTGGAACAATGTTTGCTTTTTTGTTTGATTTTTTTATCCTCCTCTAAGAAAACTTTGTAAATATTTTATTTTTTGTATTCTCTTTTATATATTTTAAGATCACTAATTTTCTTATCAGCAAGCTCTATTTTTGATATGTTTCTGCTATGTTTATTACTTACTATAACATTAGTTATTACGGCTGATGTTCTAGTGATCCCTGATGTTGTGTTTTGTACCTTACTATTAGGTTCAATAAGGCTGAAAAAAACACCATCACTGTTATAAAAAATTAATAAAAAGCATCAGTGTTTTAAAGTGGGGCCGTTTTTAGTGTGGTTTTACGTTTCAGCAATTAGACGGACCCTTTTAGCAAAAGAGAACAGTACTTAAAATAAATTGTTTTATTTGCCTCAATAAGCTAATAATTTATGATTACTAATATCTACCTGAAGTAACATTTTATTTTTTTAAATTTACATTACCAAGAAAAACTTCATGGTTTTCATCATTCCACTAACAAAAACACAGATTGAAACACTTGCCTTAGTATCTGTTTTATAGTTTTCCTCGTTTTTCACTTAATTTTGTTGTAAACAATATTTAAAAACAAAAACTGAGGTCATAAATTAGATGATTTTATCTGTTTTAGGGGTGTAGATTTAAATGCAAAAATTTTCAGCACACAATAAGGCCAAAATATATTTGATAAATTCAATTTCTGATGCCATGGGCAGACATTTGGGACTGTTTATAACAGATGTTTAAAGGTCACAGTTTCAAAAATATTTTGTCCCAGAACAATATTTGTCAAAGGAAGCCTTACAGCACGTGTCAGACCAAAAGCCTGGGGGACAAATGTGGCCCTCCATGTCATTTTATGTGGCCCAAAAGAGCATAAAAGGTTTTAATTTCTTAAAATGGAAATACAAAATTGGTGTGTATTTATTCATATCTAGGGGGAATCTGAGATGAAATATCGGATTGGGCAACTAAACATTAAGACTTTAACGCTGTCCATATAACCTAACCTGACAGAACCAAATCTAAAAGGATTTATGCTAGAGTAACAAGCAAACAAGTTTTCTATGGAACTGGAATTGTCACTTTAAAAAGTTATAATAAATAAATGATTAGTTATATAACATTAAGGAGTAGTGTCATTAATTTTTTTATTACATTTAGTTACATGTATAAATTATATCTGGCCATTTGAGAACAACCACTATGCTGATGTGGCCCTTGGTGAAAATGAGTTTGACCCCCTGCTCTACAGTATCAGTTTTTTGTTGCTGAAGGGCGCCCTCTACTGACGAAAAGTTGTTAGATATCTCTTAAAAGACGAACATTAAGTGTTTAACATGTTCTTGGGTTTTTCTAGGGGAAAAATATATATACTAAAAAACAAGCTTAAAACTGTAGTTTGAGTATTTTTTATTCAAATTGTTGTTAATCAGCAGCAGATGAAAATATGCTGTTTAAAAAAAAAGATGTCCACAAGCTCCCTGCTCCGCTCCGATGCATCAGAACGGATCCATGAAGATCCGTTTTCCTCCCCTGAGCTGGAATCTGGGTCAAAACTGTACGGCTGGATAGCTTTTTTGCTGTTAAGTTATTGGTGTAAGGGGCTGCAAGCCAGCGGGAGAGTTTAAACCGAGAGCTCTCAGCAACGGGAAGGGGGTACGGGATTGCTACATGCCAACAGTCCCCGCCCACAATTCAGAGGCAAATTTCGAATGACCTGCTGCCACTCTGCAGAAACTGTCACAGAAAATGACAGGTTTTTATTTACTATTTTGGCTAAAACCAGCATACTCATAATTAAAATGGGGACACTTCCAATAGATCAGATGATGACTAGAGTTTACTATAAAGTTTAAGAAAGTGAACCCCCCCCCCCAATAAAAAAACAAAACAGGCATGGTGTAGTTTTAAGGGGTTTAATAGGTGTGTGAATTGATTTAAAGGAAGTGAAACACATACAAAAATACCCTTTCAATACATTTTAGAAACAAACATCTAATCAACCTGTTTTGTTAAATGTTTCTGAAGAGCAAAACATGTTGGAACAGAATGGAGCAGATCGATTTCAAAAGACCTACCTGCTATGAATGCGATAAAAAAAAAAAAAATCACATGGTACAAATATGCAAATATAAATAAAGTGATAAGAAAACCCCTAATTCTGAAGAGTATGCATTTTGAAAAGGAAATGACCCTCTTTACGTTTAGTTTGGGATGCAGAAGAAAAACAAGAGAAAATCTAAAGAGGCCTGCACCCCCAACTCACTGCCTGCTCCGCTGAGGGGGGGGCTTCACTCACACTAAGAAGTATACACCCAGCTTCAGCGTGGAGAGGCGGGGCCAAAGGCAGACAAGGAGGAGGCACCCCCCCCCCCCCCCCCCACCAAAGAGTCGTCCACCCAGAAGATGCCTTTTAAGAACCTCCACAGGAGGCGCAGAGCACCCGAAACCAAGTGAGATCTCCCTCCGAGGCGCAAACGCATCCAGCGAGCTCGCACACACAAACGCACAACTCCTCTCATTCGACACTCTCAAACAGACCCGCTGCCCCGGAAGGGAGATGAGTGAGGGTGGACAGGTGTGTGTGGCGGTGGAGAAGGTAAGGTGTGTGATCCTGCAGGTCATGGTCAGACTTTAGTGATGGCGGCTCCAACACGCCATGAAGGAAACCACCAGCTGCTCAATCTGACATATTCTGGTACACGTCATTCTGCTATGATTCTTCACATTAAACATCAATCATTCTTTAAAAAAAGAAAAAAAAAGGAACAGCACTCCCAGAAAACACAGATGTTGCTGTTGACATGAGGATGTTTTTTTTGTCATTTTTAACCGGCACCTGAGAAGCTCCAATCATCTACTCACTGCAAACCCACGGCTGACCTGGAGTCCTCCTTGGGGAGGTCTGCTCCCTCCCACTGCTTCCACACAATCCAGCGTCTTCACAAGTCTCCAGGGCTGGACGCATTTTTGTTGTTTTTTTGTTGTTTTTTCTTTTTTTAAACAAGTAGTCGAGAGAGGAAAACATTTTTTTTTTACAATTTTTTTTAAACTATTTTTTCATTTTTAGATAAAACTACAATATAATGATCAAAAGACTTCTCAGAGATCTTTTGCTCTTCTTAAGACAAAAAGTTATGCACATCAACATTTACTGTACACATTTCTGCTGAGGACCAAAGGAAACCAAGAAAAGAAACCGGCTTACTCCAGACGGGAGAGCAGCAAGCATCAGGAACTGATCTTTTTAAACGCAAGGATTGAAAAAAGGAGGAAAATGAAAGGAACAGCTCGTTTTCCGTGTGTTTACACAGAGGGGGAGGAGGCTGTTGCTGCTTTAGTGCTCTGCCTCGTCTCCAGAGCTCGAGGGTTCGACGCCCAAAAGCTGAGAGCATGGCAGCACTGAACAAACCCGCGGTCAAACCTGGAATCTGAAGGATCTGAGCTGAGGTGTCGGTCCTGCGGTGTCAGGAGGCAGACCGAACCGACCCGGAAACGCTCCCAACCGTGTGTCCTCCTCTTCCTCCTGCTGCCGTTTGGCCAGCGAAGCCCCGCCTCCACGTGAGAAAGAATCCTGTCCGTTTGGTTTCTTCAAGCTATGTGGATTCTGGCTTTCTCTGTTTCCTTCAGCCGCTTGGCCTGCTCCTCCAGAGAGGGGGAGTGGGGTCTTTTTGATCCCGCCCCGTTTAGGGGGTCCACGACTCGACTCACTAAAGTGGGGATGGAGCTGCCGACGGGGGGCGCCGCGCTTTTGGGAGCAACATGTTCTGCAGCAGCAGCAGACATAAAAATGAGGGGAAAAAATTCCATTTAGTACTTTGGTTTAAAAATATAAAAATAAAGAGTATTTTTTGGATCTGTTTATTCTTGAGGTTTAATTTTCTAAAATCTGTTTTTGGTTTGTACAGTGGTTCATTTTTTAGACATACCTGCTTATAAAACCACTTTTCACAATTAACAGCGCTTTTAAGGGGACTGTAAACAGTATAATGACGAATTCTTAAATTAAAATTAAAGAGAAAAGCAGGTTTTTCACAATAAAATAAGCAGGAAATGCATCAAAAGTTTGTTTAACCCTTCACCATTGATTTACCAGAACTCGTCACCCCTTTAGGTGATTAACGTAAATCCTACAATTGATTAACATAACTTCATATCAGCTTTGCAGCTTTTCTCCACGACAGCATCAGCTGGATAACGTTGATGGGGTATACAGGCTGCCGATTACTATAGCTCCATGTTTGCTTACCGTATTTTCCGGACTATAAGCCGCTACTTTTGTCACAAACTTTCGACCCTGCGGTTTATTCAATGATGTGGGTAATTTATGCTTCTTTTTAGCGGCCACCAGGGGCGCTCCAGCAGTCTCAGAGTGGAGACTGCCTGCATAATTCTACGTCCAGCAACAGGCGCGATTGCTTGAATACACACTCAAGCAGCATGGACCTAGCTTCAGCTCTTAGACACCTCAGTCATGGTGCAATAAAAGAAACACCCATGCTCAGACGCATCCCACTATCCTTTGGTGCCGTTAGACCCAACGTGCATGTGACCGCCACTACAATATATCGCGGCTTTCGAGTTAAAAGCAGTGTGAAAAAATCCACCATCACCAACGGGTTTGGAAAAGCCAGTCTGTTGCGTGTCAGAAGTTTCCTTCACTGTTGTGGAAGGAAACTTCTCGGCACAGCGCGCCGCGCAAAGCCTGGTAGACCGTGCATAGGCGCGTGCCACGCACGCTTATAAGTCACTGCTGCTCTCTTTTACTGGTATGTTTTTTTAACCAGCCCTGTTATTTCCACATTGCTGCTGTGTTACTGCCAGAAGGAGGGGAGAGCCGCTCTCGCGTTCCGCTGCAGCTCCATGCTCCTTCTTAAACACGCACGCGGTCTCAACACATCCTCAATCTACAACACAGTGTGGCGAACCGGGGGTTAGCCCAGCCTTAAACCCCTAAGACTCATGGGAAGTGGGGAATCTGAGTGTGAATTTCCACACCATAACTGAGGGAGCTGTTAGCTGAAGGGAGGTTCATGTTGTTTGGCAGATGTGGGTGTGTTCAAATAAATAGGAAACTCTACAATGTCCTCCTCCCTCTCTGAGACTAACGTGGTCTCTCATTAATTGGGTCAAAATATTCAGTGATGAGCCAACTGAGTTGCCATAGCATATGGTTTGTGTACATAAAAAGTGAATTATCCTCATTAAATTGGGTGGGTGTGGCTTGTAAATAGGTGCGCTCTATAGCGAACCTATAAATTATGGTACTTGTATTTGTGTTTTTCATTTGTGTTCTCTCTTTGTTGGCCTGTTTTTGAAGGACATGGACTTTTTCTCCCCAATCGTAGTGAATGCGATGGCATTTCCCCCAAGTCTGGGTCTGCGGGGGTCTGCGGGTGCATCGTTTACATCAGAGGTCTCCAGTCTTTTTCAGGCCACGGACCGGTTTAATGTCAGACAATATTTTCACGGACCGGTGCAAACTGGGCCGAAGTTTGCGTTTAATATTTTTAAGCTTCCGGTTTCTGAAAAAACAATTTTTCAAATTAAAATGTTACAAGAAATTTAGTTTTTTTTAAATCTGAAAACATTAAGTCAACTGTTTTACTTTTCACAGATGACAAAGATTCAATGAAACAAAGCTTCCGATTTGTAAAAAAGTTGAATAAAAGCAAGATTACAGGCATTTGCTTTTAAATAGAAGACCATTATAACATTGAGAACTCAACTCAGTGTCAGATCATCTTTCAGAGCAAAAAGATTGATCACATTTTGCTTTTACATAAATCATGATTTATTGTGTATTTTGTGCCAAGGTTTCTGCCTAGATCACTCTTGCTGTAGGAAAATTCAGAATTGTTCAGTTTTCACAAATCTGCAACTTTATTTGATTGAATCTTTATTCTCTGTAAAATGTTTGCGGCTGGTTTAAACTTAGACTTTGGGATGAAGAATTTCCAAAGTGGTTGCAAACCACCGGACGCCAACTTAAACCGCAAAATAAAATGACAACTGTCGTAAAACGGGTGTTTTCTAAATAATTATAAACATGAATCCATCGTTTCTGCATCTTTTTTGGTGAAACATTCAAGTCAGTTGCTGCATTTATATGCAAAGCGGCTGTCTCAATAAGACTCCTGGTTCTGTCTGTAAATAGCAGCTTTATGTTTCTTTAAGATTGAAAGCTTTTCTTTGGTTTCCTCAGACTCTTTTCTCCCCAAAGAAACTTTCTAAATACGTAAAGTTTTTTGTTTTTTAATGAGCTTTTTCTTAGCCTTTAATTAGCAGGAGGATCTAATGAGGACTATCCAGGAATTCTGAACTGATGAATGAAAGTTTGCATCTCTATGTTTGAGGAGAAGGCAGACCTGCTCAACAGCCACAGCTGCTCATTTTCCTTCAGAACGATCAAATCTGGTTTTGCTGACAAACATCAGGATTTAGTGCTGTTCTACACACAGGTCATCACTGATGTGGGGTTAATGTCCTTCATTTAGCCCAGAGCTCCTCAAACCTTTAATGTCAAACATTTTCACAGATCTGTATGAAGGAGGACGGAGCTGACATTTCATTTTTTTAAGCTTAAACTTCAAATTAAAATACTACATTATAATTAGATTAAAAAGATGATTAAAACTGTCTGTAGAAATATGACAGAAGATGAACATTCAATGAAACAAAGTTGTGGATTTCTTGATGTTTATGGTTTGTAACAGTAGAGTCAGGTGCCGCATTTTCACTAATTTAATTTATCAGTCGCAGCAGCCGCTTTAAGAAGGTAGCAGATGTTTTTCGGACACGTGATCGAGAAACGACTTGACATGCGTCAGGAGAAAGTCGGTCGGACGTGGTGGACGACAGACTCCGGCGGTTTTCCAAAAGAAAACGGCTTTCAGAATCAGAAAATAAACAGAAAGTTACAGTGTGTATTTGTCTGGTATAAAGCGGTCGTTCCCCTTCACCCTGTCACACTGCTTCATCACACTTCTACGTTTATTGAAAAAACTGGTGTGTTTTTTTCACAGTTTGAGCACTGTTCAGTTACCTGAACCCTTTTAAAAGTACAGATGGCATTCCATAAAATCGAAACGGTACATTAAAATAATGTGCCTTAGTATTTCTTCACTCTTTTTTGCTAAGGTTTTCTTGTCACGGTGAACAAACTGATACTCACTGGATCCGATGACGGGGATGGACATTCCCTTCTCCTCGCTGGCAGGAGCAGGATCGCTGGAGAGGCTGTCATCAAACATCGGGGGCTTCGGGGGTGTGATGCTATTTGTGTTGAGACAGACAATGACACATCGGACAACCCCCCCCCACCACCTGTCGCCAAAATGTATTGGAGAAAAGGCGCGGCTCACCTGTGGCGGTTGAGCGCCAGCTTAATGGAATTTTTCACGACCCGACAGCTGTTGCTGGCGGGGAGAGGAGACGAGGCGTCTGGCAGCTCCATGCTGGGAAGTCTCTGAGATACGAAACATGCAGAGTTTAACCACGAAACAACTGAAAAGTGATGAGGGCTGGAGTTCAGGCACACCTGTGTTCTTGAGGTATCGATGGTTGGAATGGGCTTTTCCTTGGATCCAGAGTGAGGAGGCTGTGAGGGGACAGAGGCGTCATCCTGGAAGTTTTGCTTTCTGCTAACAGAACCGGCAGTAACACTCACGGTGCTCGGTGCGTCTCCGGCTGGATGGGAGTCAGAGGATGGTGGATATGGCTCTTTAAATGCAGCGTCATCACTGGACACCACCTGCAGCAGAACACCACGTCAGTCATCTGAGATCCGTCCAAATTTCCCACAATCCTCTCTTACATCTGTGCTTCTGGGCTTTTTGGCCAGGTCCTCTTGTGTGGGGGAGTGCGGCCTCTTGGTGGCGCCTCCGTTGACGGGTTCCTCCAGGCCGTTGGGCTCCTCTTTGGGGCTGCTGGTGGCGCTGGGGATCACGTCCGTGCTCTGCACTGTGTTGATGGTGCCGCTGGCGGGTGGAGAAGGAGGCTTCGTCTTGGAAGGAGGCTCTGAGGAGGAGAGTTTGAACATTTCTCAACTATCCTGCGGAGTCCATTCCTTTATTTTTGAATCAAATGTTCTCGTCTCACTTGAGCCGATAGCCGGCAATGACATGCCTGGGTCTCCAGCAGCAGCTGCGGCTGCGCTGGGTGTGGGGGGGCTCTCCACAACCAGCTGCTTTGGGGGACTGACGCAGCAACATGCAAAGAAAAACGGCTCAGCGTTACGGCATCATCACCCAACTGGGAAACTTAAAGAGGTGATATCAAACTCTTACCCGTCGTCTGGATCTGATGGAGGTTTGAGGGCCTTGCTGGTCGGAGAGCTGAAGGGAGTCCCTGAGTCTGTGTCTCTGGAGCTGTCCAGGTGACTGTTGTCCAAAGACAAGCGCTTCGGGTTTCCACCGTTGGAGCCACGGTTCACCTCTGCTATGCTCTGCAGGAAACCGGAGAGGTTTGGAAAAAAAACGGCACAGAAATGAAGAAAGAGAAGAAAAGCCTGTCTAACCCTTTTCTTCCTCTGGACCAGCTCAGGAGGCAGATACTGGTGGAGCTGCTTCTTCTTCACATGCGTGGCTTCAATCTTCATGCCGTCCTTCAGCATGTTGATGTTGTTGGCTTGTCTGTAAACTGTAGAGAAGAGGGTTAAAAAACTTCAGAGGAGTTCCCATCTGGACAGGTGTTAGATTTGAGGTTTGTGTTGTGTATGTGTGAATGCCATCACACAAGAGAAATGAAACCTCTTCTAGTTTAATCATTGACTGCATATGAGAACTGGACCGAGCGATTGTGCCGTCCCCCAAATTAAGTAAATTCAGTTATTTTTTCACGATACAGACGTTGCCATGATGGAATCAGATGACGGCAGAAAGCAGGGATTGGTCTGAGTCATTGTTTCTATGGCAACCACTCTCGAAAATGCAGGAGTGAGCTTATTGAAGGTTTACACCAGGGGTTGACTGATTATCGGTGCAGGTGTCTGTTATTTTGACAAACATTGGCATCTGACGGTCTGATTGTCAGCTGGTTATTCTGGCTCAGATGCAGTCATACTAAGCTGTCTCCGGCATTGTCTCGCAAAAAAAAAAAACAACACAGCACAAGCACCTCAGTTGCTCTGGGCGTGAGTATAACTACAGCCCTGAAAGAAAGTGTCTTTGTTCACCATTCTCACATGTTTGAAGAAAATGCATATTTAGCGAGGTCTCTGCAATTTACAAGCCCAAGAGAAGTCGTTTCGTTGGAAAATACAGAACTTTGCTTTTTGCAGCACAATCTCATGCTGCTTACCAGGGATTACTGACGATTTAAAAACTTACATGCTCTGTTTTATTTACTTGATAAAACTTCATGGAGCTTTTTAATTTACATTTACAAGAAACCTCCGGCACATTTCAAGTTTTTTTTCCAACTCTTAACAAAGTTAAGTGATCTAATTTATATTGAAGGTGCATTTACTATAAAAAACTTTCAGGCAACTGACCGTTACTCCCTGCACTTTTGGGAGCTATTCATTTGCTTTTTTTTTTAATGTACCCTATTTTTAAATAAACCGAGTTCATTTTGTATTTGGTATTATTCTAAACTTTGGTGCTAATATGTTAACTTTTTTCTGCAATGAGCATCAGCTCTAAATATCAGTTATTGGAATTCTTGACCACCAATATTCATCATCAGTCGATCTGTAGTCCACATCCCCACCACTTGAAAGTGGGCTTCATCAAATCTGTCTAATAGTGGACATGGGGGCCAGCAGGCACTACATATGTTTATTCAGGCATCTGATTGGACAATATATAACTTCAAACATAAAAAGTACAGAATAAATAATTAGAATGATCAAGAATGGTTGATGTGAGACCACATACTTTTATTGAGGCATCTGATTGGTCAGTTTATAACTTGAATAACTTGCAATAAAGAAAAAATATAAAAATATATAAAAAAATTTTTTTCTAAAGTATCAATTAGGAATGGTTATTCTGAACAATAAAATGACTATTAGCTGTTTATTTCTCTATACAAGTCTACAGGATTTTGGCTTTGTGGAACTAGCGGGTACTTCCTGTTTGGAAGGCGAGGGGGCAGGGGGCACTTAGTCAATGGGTTTAGGTACCTGGGGGTGTAAAGTTTTCCGTGTAGTAAAAAGAAAACTACAATCTTTAAACTATTTCACATTTCCTGGAAACAATCTAACCAACTCTGGCCCATTTCCTGACCTACCAGTGTCTGTGAAGCTCTGGATGTCGTACGTCAGGTCGATGTTCACGCTCTCCGCATTTTCCACCTTTTTGAAGATGATTCCAATGAACCACATGCAGACAAAGTCATTCCTGTGACCACAGAGGTGAAGGGTTAACATCAGCAGGACAAGGGAAGTTCTGCCGCTGCAGCTTCTGAACGTACTCGCTGCGGTTTTCTTTGGAACCCGGAAAGGACTGAGGGTTGACATGAGCCAAAGTTATGTACTCGTTCCGTTCCAGGTTCCCCACCAGGACCCGGATCTTTGACTCCACCAGGCCGACCCTGCAGAGGAGTCGCCAAGAGTAAGCTTTGAGACTAAAAGGCACGACACGGATGGAGCTCCAACACTCACCATTCTAGGTGGTTTTCCTCTGTCGATGCACTTGCAGTCAGAACAATGTAATGCCTGCAGACAGAAAGCAGAACCAGACACCGTGTCAAACATCTTATTCTATGGAAGAATAACGGCTCCTATTGTCTGTCAACCCTTTAACACTGAAGCTGTTGGTGCACTTCAAATTACTGCAACTCTTCAAGCATTAATGCGATAAGTGTCATTCTAACAGATTCTGAGGCTGAGAAGTGCGAAGAGTTACGGTCATTCAAAGGAGGATGTTCATTCATCCCTAGTGCTATCTTGTGGGGTCCAGATGACCCTACCCTGACATTGACGTGTTATCCCTACCATGACAGAGGTGGATAAAGGTGAAGAGGATTTCATGTAATCCATGGACACCAGTGAAGATCACAAATCATTGAAGAAAAAAGGTTCAGCACACTGTCTAGTGGGGTCCAGATGACCCCACTCCCAACGTTAACGTTGGGATTGGGGTCATCTGGACTCCACAAGACAGCACAAGGGTTAAAGGCTCAACCAAGGTTCTTTTTAGTTTTTAAATTTTGGATAAGCGACTTCCCACCTGCCAGGAAAAAAACAAACTGAGCCTAGCTATGACATCATCTCACATATCTTTCAGTAACTCCTGGGAACCAACACGTACTTGTATTTCTGGAAGAAGCTCGGAGGCTCGAAGAGCTTGGGCCACTCTGCTTTGCCTTGAAGGATCTCATCTGTGACACTGAGACCTGACGGAAACATGCCGTTAGTCCTCAGAAACATCCGCATACACGCTGGGCTGCACAATATAAGGAAAACTTCCATGTGCAATATTAGCAAATATTGCACATTTGAATTTCACTGCGATAATTTTATTGATTTATTATTCAAGGAAACACACTAGAGAAGAATTATCTAACTTTCTGGTGGTACTGGCCAAAACTAACATCAACGAATGAAGAACAATGTAGGCAGTGTGCGCTTGGACTTTTATGAAATTATAATGGTTTCTCTGTCTATGTATCCTTCCTGTGTGAATGTTAAACTATAGTCAGTTCTTGGTAAGGAAAAACATGTTTACTCTGCAAGGTTTAAAAGACACACACTAAAGACAATTGTGTTTTGGTTTGTGTGGCCTTTTTCGTGTGGTCTTTCTTAAATTACAATTCTGTGGTATTTCTTTATTCAAATCATTGTGAATCAGGAGCAGATGAAAAAATACCATTTAAAAAAGGAGCTTATTTGTTACATAAAAAAATACACGGGGCGGGCCACAAGCTCCTCTGCTCCATTCTGATGCATCCACTGACAGACAAATGGATCCATGTACGTCTTTGTTCTCCTCGTCTGAGCTGGAATCGCGCTCAGAACTGTAAGGCTGGATAGCTGCAATTTTGATTGCCATTTTTGTTGCACCACTTATTGGGAGTGTGAGGGACTGTAAGCTAGCAGGAGAGCATGTAACCAGAGAGCTCTCAGGAGTGGCAAAAGAGGGGGAGGGAGAGAGAGCTACATGCCAACGGTCCTCCCCAGAAACTAACTCCTAGAAAACAGACAACGACATGATCATAATTAAAAGACCTCTGGGAACACTCTGAAAATAAATATGTACGTTGACATGTCACTATGTCAACCAAGTCTCTGAAGGGGAATTACTAGCCGGTATGCAGACACTTCCTTGCAAACTTGTTTATATGTGGGATTTTTATGTGGACTTCCTCACTTTTGCGCTCAGCTTCTACCGTTTGTGACAGATGCATAACAGAGGGGTGGGGCTGTCAGGAAAAAAAAAACTGTCCAGTGACTTTTTTTTTTCCATCTTCAGGGGAGCAGTGGGTGTTAAGTTGAACCATTTATTGCAGTTTACACCGTATTGCAGTGATGATACATTTTAGATTATTTGTGCCGGCCGGATGAGGTTTACCGTATTTGAACTCTTCGCTCATGATGGTGCGCGTTGATGTGGAGACGTTGTAGGTGGAGTTCTGCTGAGGGTAGGCAGGTGTGATGATGGGCATCAGGTGATATCGGTCAGACGGGTTCACCTGCAAGACAGAGCAGCAATAATGAGAGGACCAGCAAAAAACCAGAGACATGACGGCCGGCACTAAGCTGCTTTATCGTTTGTCAACTTCTACAACAACCGGTGAAGTGACGCTCTCTTAGCAAAACGCTGTGCAGTGCGGATCAAACAAGAAGCTAAATAACAGCTACAAACACAAGTGATGAACAGTTTCTTTGTGGGATTTTTAATTTAAAAAAAAATGTAAAAGTAAGTTTATGATAGAGATGAGATCTAAAATTTAAACTTTTAAATTGTAGAATATTAAGTATCAGAGCTGCTTAAACTCTGGAAACCATCTGCTACACAGTAAAATTTCAAAAATGAACTTTCAATTTTTAGTATAAGAAATTAAAAATACGACAGAAGTTCCAAAGAATTCAGAAATCCTTAGATTTATTTTTAAAAAGCCAAACATTTACATTACAGTTGTGCTCAGGGGTAGAAAGTGTCGACTCATAGCATTGCACTGCAGTGCCCCCTTGTAGTATGTTAAGCTGCAGCAGTACATGGTCCCTGTACAGAGGGCTTCCAGAAAATCAAAACATGCAGTAAATAAGCACCATCTCGGCTAAAAGTCCTTCAATGTTTAGACAAAAACATCTTTTTTATGCTTCAAAAACAGGTGAAAAATATATTTCATCATTCTGTGCTCACCAGCTTTCTCTATGGTGCGGATAAAGTCCTTTAATGTTTGTCAACTTCATCAGTTAAACATTTCCTTCGAATGCAATTATGCCTTAAAATGAAGCTGCATTTACAAAGTGGGGGCCATGATAAAAAAGGCTTCAAGTAAAAAAAGTGCTTTGGTAATGTCCACCTTCCTGCTTCAATCTGCTCTGGAAAACCTTCCTCCCACCAGAGTTGAGCGACCATCACAAGAAGACAGTTTTGTTTAGATGTGAGCTGCGGCCCATACTCACTCTGGGATCCCACACAGGTAAATTCAGATTACTGTCTTCAGGTTGTTTCAATAGCACCGGATTAGGCCATTCCCTGCAGACGAGAATGGAGAAGCGTGTTGGATACATGTGTCCCTAACATCTGAGACGTTAAACAAGCAGAGAATTTACATTTGACCTTTTGTTTTCACCGATCCTTTACACAATCACAACAACAAACAACAATCACTATTCAATGTTATATGAACTGTGGAAGTAAACCATCATCTGGGCTGGCATTGAATGTCGTCACCCCTAACCGTTGGAACAAAACAAAAACAAAAAAGGAATTTGAATTTTACTTTTTTGAACTGGGATCTCCTTGATGTGATCACTGAACCCAAAAAGCTGAACCACTGACAGTAGAAGAGAACTGGACTGAGTGTGACATCACCCATAGAAAATGCCTTACTGCAATAATCTGACAGTAATGATTCTAAACATCCAGAAACATGTTGCTTTATGCTGCTTCATGGTTGACCATGAAAGACCACATAACTCAAACTTTCAAAGACAAAAAGTCAGGAAAAACAATACTGATACAATAAAAATAAAACAACAAATAGTGGATCCTCTCCATCATTTTCCTGCTGAGACTTTGAGGGCTGCAGCTCCTAACACGTCTCACGGTTTGTGCTAAAACTGAGCAGCTGTGTCCTGTTTGTCTGTTTCTCATCCAGTAATAATGAAAACAAGCAAATGTCTAAGGCCGCCTTTACACTGCATGGTTCAAGTGACCCTATTCCGACCTTTTCCTCTCTTGTGGCACAGATCCATATGCCCATGAACGTGTAAGCAGGACAAAAGCGCATGGATTCCGTTTTTCTCAGATTGGATACAGGCCTCTCTCATATGTGGAAATAAATCGGAAACAAATCGGATACGTGCATTTGCGTGTGCCATGTAAGCAGACAAATCGGATATTCCCCAGTAAATGCGAGTCGTACGTCAGTGACGTCAACTCAGGACACCACCAACTGAGATCACATGACTTTGTGTGCTGATTTTGCTGTTCGAGGACAGCTGGAGCCCCATCAGCGCGTTACCTTTCAGCCTCAGGCTTCGTTATTTCCCGTCCGGTCCCGGTCAGGACGCAAACTGTAACTATTCAAGCGGGACACCGTTGCTCTGGAACAGTTTAGAAGCCGTTTATTTCTTTGCTTGGATCAAACTGTTAGTCCAGCACGTCTGCAAACAATTCCTCATTCAAAACTCAGAGAGAGCACATAAGCCGGCCGAGCAGCCCTCCTTTTTCCTCTCCCGCGCATCCCCTCAGGAGCGCCCAAGGCAACGCCTCCTTCCGTCGCTGCGTTGCCTCCATGACAACCACAATCACAAAAGTCTGAGGGAGGTCCGCGGAAGGAGGGAAAGCTGCTACGTAGTCCTCAGAATGTCTGTTTGATAGTTTCAGCATTGAATAGTGTAAATGCATAAATCAGATACAGGTCACTTTTTAAAGCTGATGTAGGCGGGTCGTCAAAAAAAATTGGATATAGTCATGAAATCAGATTTGGGCATCAAGACCTGCAGTGTAAATGCGGCCTTAGTCTTCTGCTGCAGCTACGCATATATCTGCGTTACCTTTTCACCAGTACAGAGTTCCTCGTTTATTGCAGGAGTTATAAGTTACGTTCTAAAAATAACCTGTGATCGGTGAAATCCACTGAATCTGATTACAGACGTCTATGGCAGTAAAACTCCTCACTGCTGCACACTTTCTACACTTTTCTCACACAGACATAAATATTTTCACCCTTATCTCTTGTTTAAATTCTCAAAGATCAAACTTTCATAGAAATGAAGTCCCGGATCTTAGAATGAAAAAGATCTGATGCCGATCAAAGATTTCTGCAGATCTGAAGAGCTTCTGTACAGGAGACAAGCTTTTCAGCCAATCAGCCGCGGGCCGTAGTTTGCCCACCCCTGGTCTAGCCCTAAAGTGCACCCCAAGAGAAAACAATCCAAAATCCACTTAAGTGTTTACTCAAAAACAAATCAGCACTAAGAGTAGTGCTGCCCTCCCCCCCCACCGTTTCTTTTCCTACTGTGAATCCTAGAAAAGGATGTTTTTACCATTTGGAGAAGACCAAGAAGAACTTGTGAACAAGCGTGGCAGCCACAGCATTGGGGTAGAGCTGGCAGGTCCTGGCCACCAACATGGCCCACGATACTCCCCCGAGAAAGCCCAGCATGTTGGAGTAGATCCCTCGACCTGCAGGGAGGGGTTACCACAGAGTTTCAGGACAGGAGGATCGAACATTGGGAAAGATTTATGAACCTTGCTTACGTTTCGCCCACAGTTTGATGGCTCTTAACGTCAGTCTAAAGTTCTCTTTGTTTGGCACCAGGTACAAAATTTCATCTGTAACTCGACAACCTGTTTGGGAAACATTATTTAGTTGCTTTTGATAATACAGCCCAATCTGCTTAAAGTGAAGTACCGTTCAGGCTGCGGATACAGCGGATGTCCAGGTTCTTCAGGATGGAATCTCCTCTCAAATCCAGGTTATCAGGAATGGACTGTAAGGCCAGTCTGGCAAATAGCAAATCAATCTGCCCATATGGAGACAAAAGTCTCATTACAACAGTAACAAGCCATTAAACGACCCAGTGATGCTTATGACATCTAACTGCATAAAAAAGCAATTAAAACTCATTCACTCATCTAAAAAAACAACAACTTAAAAATCAGCACAGACTGTTAAACCCCGTTCGACCCGACACGATTACAGGACCGATGTTTCTCATTCTTTCCTTAATAACATCAACTCCACTAGATTCAATTGAAACAGGGGCGTCTATTAGCAGGAGTTTGATGTAAAGATAGCAGCAGAAAAATACAGAAATGATTCAATATGGAAAATGTTTTGGACTTTTGTGATAATAATGCCCTACTTTACATCAAAATATTCACTGTCTTTTCTGATTTAAATATTCTGTAGGCAGAAAATCTAAACAGGCACATTCATAGAACTCAGTTCAGATGAAAAGCCAGGATTTCCTCATCATAACCGTAACCCTACAGCTTAAGTACGAGTATGAAGTCAAAAAGGTGTTTTTTATTTAAATGCACACACGTCTGCATGGGGTCTCTGCTCACCTCAATCCCATCAAACTTGAATTTTATCACCGGTACAAATGCGTCCTCAACAGCCTTAAGAGGAAACCAGAGAGAAAGCATAATCAGAAACCATCCATCAAATAAAACAGTGAAAGTTGCTGGAAGGCTGAAATTTACCCTGAGATCTTTAATCTCTTCATGTTGTTTTAACTTCTCAAAGAAAGACTGGAAGAAGTCGCTTCTGTCTACGTGGCGTGGAGCAACACATAAGGCGTCGATGTCGGCTCCTGCAAGCAGGACGGACCAGAAGAAATCCACAACATTGAGTCGGTTTACCACACGGGATTTAATGAAGCACAAAAACTTTACAGTTCCAACCCACGCCCCCAAAAGAAGAGAAAATGTAAAGGAATCTTGGAAAAGTGTTGCTCAACACTTTCCTACAAGGAAGTCTGTCTGTTTTCAGACTAAATTGCAGGAGATGGGTAGAATGGGGAAGTGCTGAGAGTTAACGCAGAGTGCTGCAGGTTTCAAACCCAGAACTCGTTCCGTCTTTCTTCTGATGTTTGAACCGAGTTTCTGTTCAAGACGTTTCCAGAAAAATTGGTACACATTCTGCAGATTCCATTGCATCTTTTCTCCCAGCATGCCACTGTAGCCCGAGTTTTCCTCCATAAAATTCAGCATAACAATGTTGACAGGTTGTACAGAAAATCTAAACTTTACCTTACAAGATCCAAATAAAAATTTAAGAATGAGTCAAAACTGTGTTTAAACTAAGAAATCCACATTTGTTGGCATTTGCCATCTATTGTATTATTTTCTTTTTGTTTTGAGAGAAGGAAAAACTGTAAAAATGACTATTCATTTGCGGAAAAGGGGTGAAACCATCCATTTTTCTTCTTTTTGTTTCCATTTCCTTGTCACATTAACTTTTGTGAATTGTGTTGTTTTGGTTTCGTAAATATTTTTTGGGAAACAAATGTTTGTTAACAACTCCTCCTTTTAAGAAACTGACTGCGATGTGTCGGTGCCTCTAACATAAAAAGAATAAACTCATCTGGTTGGACAATCATGACCTGTGGAGTAGTTTATCTCTTTCTTTTTTTTTTTAATTCAATGTAAAGGTGATCCGGCCGTTTTCCTCCTCGTCCTAAAAACCTCTCAGAAGTGAGTGTGTACCTTTTGTGTGCACTCCGAGTCTGTAGGAGCCAAATGTGAATATTTTGCCTCCGACACAGCTGATAGCCGATGGAGGAAGGTTCTAGAGGGAAAAAATGAATTAGAAAAAGATGACAAGATTTCTGTTTGAAAAAGAGATGATTTAAAGAATGGCATAAATATAAAGAAAGCTATCAGACAAATTTACCTTTAATTCACTGATCTCTGCGATCCATTCCTTTACAAAGTTGTTCAGTTTCCCAAGAACAGCAAGTCTGGAAGAAAGAGCAACTTTTAACCTGTGACTCCTTTAAACCTGCTCCCACGCTGTCATAACAGGCTTCAAGCTGAGTTTTTAAGAAGCTGATAATAGTTTAACATATAGAAAATCAGGTCAACTCCCTAAACATGAAGGACTAAACTTCAAAAATCAAAGTGGACACCAGGAGACAGAAGGAAACTGACAGAATGAGAACAGAGTCACCAGAAAGTGTCTGTTCTAATTAAAGCAGGACTATTTCAAGTGAGAAACATACGTTTGTGGCAGGAATAAAAATTCAACTGTACGTAGTTTTACTTGTGGAGGGAACTATGGAATTGTGAATTTTCTGGGACTTGAGTAACAAATTTTAGCTTCAAAAGGAGCAACTTCAGAAATGAAAAAAAAAGACGACAAAAAGAAAACCTAAAAAAGGATCTTCTAACATCAGTGTATAATGAGTACTGTAAAGCAGTTTTACACTGAATCATTTTCAAATGAAAAGAAAAAAAAAAGACAAAAGCACCAACCAGACGTCCCAGCAGCATGTTACCAGCACAATGAAACTGGAAGACTATCATTAGATGCATTTACATGAACTGATGCAGCTCTGTGTAAAAACAGAACAGCTAAAACAAAGTGCAGGGTTTGTTTTTAAGTGGTTAACACCAGAACTGCAGGGGAGAGTTGACAACCAAAGATGAATGATGAAACTGATAGATGATGTGTTTTTATGATGAAAAAGGAGAAATGTCTTTAGAAATGGGTCCTTTCAATGGATAAAAAGCATTTAACAATTAAATATCACATCAGGGAAACACATTCACATCATTTAAATATTTTTTGGGGGTATTTAATAAGAAAATCTCTATAGTGACTCACAGCAGTTATAGAAATACTAATTGTATTATTAGTATTGGTTTTGGATTATTTAAATCTATTCAATACACCAAACTAAAGACAAAAACACCAAACATGTTGAAGGTCGGTAAAAGGTTGATAAAAGCAAAACCATCAGATAAATTGATCAGGAAAATCCATCATGATTTAAATACATTAAACCAGTGGTCTGCGACCTTTTTCAGGCCACGGACCCGTTTAATGTCTGTAAAATATCTGCAGCTGCTTTAAACGAACCATGAAAATGTGATATAGATTTTTCAAACTTTAAAAAATAATGCACGCCAACTTTATCTTCGTATGACTTTTAAGATCCAAAGGATAGGATAAACACACAGAAATGGTCACTAAAACTGGTATTATCTAAATACAATAATAAACGTGAATCCAAAGTTGAGCAACTTTATCAGCAGCATCCTCTTAACATTTGACAGCCAGTTGCTGAATTATATCCTTTATTATTATGGTGTTTGGGAACAACTGTTGCAATAAATCCATATTTGGAGTAAAGACTCCTGGTTTTTGTCTGTAGTGGATTTATTTTCAACACGAGACAGAGAGAACGTCAAAAATAAGTAGGATGTGGTGGAGAGAATCAAGAAGTTTTCCAAAATAAAACTTCTAAAAATGAAGGTTGTTTTTTTTTCCTCTGCAGGCCAATACCAACTTTTTTACGAACTGGTACCGGTCTGCGGCCCGGGGTTTGGGGACGACTGAGTTACAGCGTATGAAATGGTTTTCTTAGTAGGGAGAATAAAAATAATTTAAGAATAGTTTTTTATTTTTTTAAAAAGCTTCACTTTACATATAGCTGGTTTACTTTAAACTACTGTAACTACACAGTCAGATGGTTTTGTGTGTACTTGGTGGTAAAAACTTTTGAAACAGCACCAAGAAAAACAAACCAAAAAAAGAACAAGAAAATCTTTTGTCGGTTCATTTTCAATTGCTATCTAAACCGCAAACCCGGACGTCAAAAGGAAGACGTTTTCTTTTTAGACCTTGAAAGCTCTGGACTGGCTGTACAGCATAAAATAAACACTTGTGTTATCTACAAAACTCATTAAAAGGAACTCAATAAATTAGCTTGCAGAAATTATTTTTTAAATGACAGCGAGGAGACCAGACAAGAAGAGGAACAGACTCAGTTTGAAGGGTTTGTTCCCAGTATAATCCCTCCTTTGGTGACAGTACGGTAAGCACTTTCTCAGAGGACATCAACACGATCCATCAGGCAACTAATTTAGTGACTTTTACCACACAGTTTTTTAGAGGAATCAGAACCTGAAACTCCCAGATCATCTTTTCAGAGGATGAACCAAAAAGTGCAGCGTAAAGAGAAATCCTGTGGCATTATTGTGATAACGAAAACCATGTTATCCCCAATGCACACCAAGTTAAAACACTAAAAGTGGTTTAAAAATGGAGAATGTATTAACTGACAAACTTTTATCCAACTACTGAAATGGAGACTTCTGCAATTTTAAGACATCTGAATACTCAGATATTCACCATCTTTTCTAGAAAATTTGGCTATGGGTGTAAAAAAAACACTTCAGGCAACAGTATTAGATTTTAGGTACTTAAATTAAAGAAACCAAAAGCACTACTGACTGTCACAGGAAGTATAAAAGTTCAAAATAAAGAGTCAGTGACGCTTCTCATTTTCAAAGTAAAACTATTTAGTGTTTTAAGTAAATAAAAT
Source organism: Oryzias sinensis (assembly GCA_037389245.1). Lineage (NCBI taxonomy): Eukaryota > Metazoa > Chordata > Actinopteri > Beloniformes > Adrianichthyidae > Oryzias > Oryzias sinensis. Next base: position 22,517,532 of record CM074500.1, read on the forward strand.
AAAGTGTAGTTTACTGTAATAAATTAACTCTAAAGACGAAAAAGGTGTTTGTAAAACATGTTTATTAGCAACACTGTTGTCAGTTTACAAGAATGGACTGCGAGTGTTTTCAAGGTGTCAATTTGAAGTAGATGGAGCTCTTTTACAATCTTATTGTCATCTATCTTCTGGAACAGCAAAGTCTTGAGGATGGAAAAACTATGGAGAACATTTACGGGATTTTTTTTAGGTGATAGAAAGGAGCTGTAATGTTTATGTTTTATTTACTGCTCAAGTTAACTATAGAGTTGGCAGAAAAACTTGCTTAAATTGTTAAATATTGTTTCTTTGAGACATTTAGTTTAAATAGTGAGAATTGTGTTTCAATGTGCGAATCGTCGATCTTGATTCGCGAATCAGAGCCATGGCAAATTCTGTGCTACTTTCACGCAGTCAAATGACACATTCAGCTGTAAATAATGATCTTTACATTTTAACTGTGAGATGTTCAGGCAGGATAATACCCAGCACACATTGTTGGGAGTCCTGAATGGTGGCGTTCAGGTGAGTCCTCACCTGTGGTTCAGCTCCTCCTCATCTTCAAAAACGCCAAATGGTTGCATGGCGTCACAGAGCTTTCTGGTGTACTCGTGGTCAATTTCTCGTGGGGGAGCGAGACTAATGGCAGAGGTGATCCCATAGTGTTTCTGGGGCGGCTGCTGCTGCCCACTAGGCATGGCGCTGCAGGAGAAACAAGTTGAAATGACAGCCTCTGTAAACCAGGACAGCTAACGTGCCATTATCAACACATCGCGGGTCGCTTTTTTAATTTTTATTTCTTAAACACTAGAATGAATGAAATGTGGCTTAAACACGTTGAGGGAACACCGGTTGTTGTTGCTCGTCTCAGCAGTACGGCCAGTGTGTAAACACTCCACTGTGACAGCAACAAACCGCGCGTGTCAACACGCTTTCAAATTCAATGTTTTCACTAATGCAACTCCAGAAACAAACAAGACAATCCAAACATATTTAAACCTCAACGATATCAAACATCAGCCGGGGCGCAGAGAGCCTTAGCACAACTCATAAACAGGTTGGTGCCGCTAACAAATGAGCTAATTTAGCAAGTTAGCAGATGCTAGCAATTAGCTTCGGAAGAATCTGTTTAAGGTTTTTCCCGGTTATATATAATGATAAAGGACACAATAAAACGTAAAATTATCAAACAAACATGTTTACTATGAGAAGGAATAAACGGTGTGTGCTCACAACAACCTGTATGCCAGCCAACATCCGGAGGCTGCAGGCCTTGTTGTGACAGTTGGCTAGCATTAGCCTTTAGCCTATTCTTCAGAAGCAGCTAAAAGCAAACGAAAACCACAAGTTGAAAAGTTGCCAGGCGCAGAACTCACCTTGACATTTCTTTCATGACACTAAAAAAAACTTGTGTTGGTTCTATATGGTGTTACTAAGTTAAAAAAAAACTAAGAAAAGTCAGTAGGTGGGAATGATAACAGCTTCGACCTGATTACAACAATGGTCACTTTCCAAAAAGCAGTTCAAACCTTCCCAATGAACCGGAATCACTACTTGGAAGACAACGAATCAGCTTTAAACAACACCGTTCGTGTCACTCTTAACGTCAAAAACGCGACATTTCTTCGGTGTTGGCGGTGAAACGGTCGCTTAATGCCGGCTTTGGGTTCTTATTTGTCATTTTGTGGAGCAAATAATAAAACACAAAGTAACCTGTTTGTTAGATGTCTGCTAGCACCACGCTGAACGACCATCGTCAGAGGCACCGCCTTGCCAAGGACGTACGTCACGTGACCAGCCGGGCCTTTAGCTGTTTACTACAACACCTTAGCTGCACAACCCGCGCCTGTTAGCAAAGCCGGATTTACACGTGTTTCTTGTCAGAACAGCGACCTTTTTAACCAAAAAAAGAATCAGAACTTACAGTTTAACCAGTAACGGTGACGAAACGGGGGAACGTGGAGATATATGTGTCTGTTTTTTTTAAAATATGTCTAGTTTAGCAAAAATAAAATATATGAGCATAAAGTTAAGAGTGGTGTCAGATAACCCTAACCCTAAAGGAAGTTGAACAGTTTTAAAGAGGTTTTTTAGTACGGCTAAAAATCATTTTTAAGACGTGTACACAGGCAAGGTTTACTTTTTACTAAATATATGAAATTCAATACTTATCTGCTTTGAGTAGCACAATTTAATTGCTTAAAAAACACCATAAATGCTATTTTGAATAATTAATATTTCAGGTAAAAAGAGAAATTAAATAATTTATAGCAACTTTTAAATTTTTAAAGTCTTTCTTACAAATCCTTCTTGTTAATAAACTGAGGCCAGATGGAATTTAGTAGATTTTGAGGATTTTTAAGGCATTACATTAGTTTATTTAAAGTTTAAAAAACACTAAGGAGTAATATTGTTTGCAAATTGAGGAGAATTAGAATAGAAAAGATTCTAAAAATTAAAATTTTAAAATGAGTTTATTAATATTAAATGCAGAAAATTTGATTTAATTAAGAAAAAAATGCAAAAAAAGATGCATAAGTTTAACTAAGACTCCATGCTTTCTGATACCACTCTGGTCACTGCAGGAACATTTTAAATCGAATGTAATCTGTGATAAAGATAGACCGGATGCCCATATTTTTAAGGTTTGTAACCTAGTTTTTTAGGCTAAAAATATATGGAAAACAAGGAAGCATTTGGAGATTACTACTTGACTTATACATATCACATATTTGTAAACAAAAGCTTTAACAATTTTTTTGTATTGATCTGGCACTGAAAAAGTCATTCTTTAACAAGATTAATCCCTTTTAAGTTTCCATCCCTTCTGTCCAAATCAGACATTTTACTGTTCATTCAGGAGCCAAATTTGAGTTGCAATGCATTAGTATTCTGACCTAACCATTAATAAATGGAAGTACTTTATAAGCATTTCTTAACCATGGTTAATCATTTTTGAATGCTTTTTGGACCTTTATTGTGAAGTGTAAACATAAATCCTTTGGGCAACACTTAAGGAATGCTTGATAGTCATATAATCTGTACTTAACCGTAGTTAGTCATTATTGTGTCCTTATCATAAATTGCAAACATTCATCAATTAAAAAATTAGTAAGAAATAATTTTTAATTATTTATGATCAGTTCAAGCACTAACATATCAAGCATTTTACACATTTTTTGATGCTCAAAACAGATATATAATAATAATGATAATAATGTATTATTTAAAAAAACCTCATTATTAAAGATACACTAAAATAATAATAACTATGTTAATTGATGCATAGATAAAACTAAATAATTTAAAATAAACATATATTTTTTAAATAAGTTTTATTATGTAAGGTTGGTAAATGGTGTACACTTGTATAGCGCTTTTCCACCCGTGACTCTGCTGCCGAACACTGGCACCAACCTTCCACCATTGGCAAGGTGAGGTTCAGTGTCTTACCCACGGACACTTCGATACATTGGCGGGCAAGGCGGGAATCGAACCCCTAATCTTACAATCAGGGAAACCTCTGATCAGAATATTAAAGCTTCGGTTCTGTCTGAACTGTCCTTGGGCTAGACACTGAGCCCCACATTTCTCCAGTAATGCTTACTAAAGCAAAAGTAACGGTAAGTAATGCATTCAAGCAGTTGTTAATACTTGATTTAAAATGTAATTAATACTTTATCTTGCAGTTGCTAACATTAATGAAAGCAGGATTGTTATAAAGTGTTATCATGGATTTTTCAGATTTGTTTTTACAAAAGCAATATTAGTTTTTTCTTTTTTTTTAAACACTCAAAAATCTAATTGCAGGAACATTTACATTTACAAACTTCTCAAGTACGGAGGGGAGTGGTGATGATTTTGGCTCACCACTTGCAAAACAGTGTCTCAGATGTACAAAAGAGACCTACCTCTTCTCAGACAGTTCAAACAAGGATGCTCACCAAGACATTTATTCGGAAAACAACTGCAGATCTATAATGAAATCAATTCTTTGTTATTGTACAAAAGACGCTTCATCCCCATATTATACGACACTCTGACAGTCATGCAAATGTAACGGTATTGTGCTGCTTTGTTTTGTTTTTTTACAAACTCTGTAAGTGTGGAACAAGATTTGACTGGATCTGTGGATACTGCAGCACCACCAGTAACACTGTAACTGATTACGCCAGTAAAGGCAACCTTTCCCCTGTGAGGCAAAAGAGAACTCCCCCTTCAGAGGCACTTCCGCTTTTTCACTTTCTGCATCGGCACATTTAAAAAGCAGGAGGAGAACAACGTGTAGGACTCGAATCGGTCTTATTTGTGAGAATCATGAGTGATCAACCTCTTTTGGTGAATGTGGAAACATGGATTACAGAGAACCAGAAAGCTTTTTTACCACCGGTATGCAACAAGCTCATGTGAGTAGAAGGTTTTTTCTTTCAGTGTGTTATAAGTAGGTCATGCTTTGCCTCTGCAGACAATAAATATCAGTGTACACTGTTTAATTCATAAGACTATAAACACAGTTTGAAATACAAACAAAAAACGTTTTTTTCTGTTTAAAAAATGAATATCAGTCTCTTGACACAAACTTACTGCATAATGTTTTGTTAATTCCTCTTTTTTTTCAGGCACTTTTCCCAGCTTCAAATTATGTTTGTTGGAGGTCCTAATACCAGGAAGGATTACCACATAGAGGAAGGAGAAGAGGTGAATGGGTTCTACCTGAAATGTGCAATTTGATCATTTGAATGAGTTGTTTCAGAAAAACTCCTTTGCAATGCCGATCACTTCATGTCATGAATTACATTGAAAAGTTCTTTCTTTTGATTTGTTTCCTCCCTGATGTTGACATGACCTTTGAAGTTTACTGAGACAGAGAATCTGATTTCAAATGGTAATGACATGGAAATGGTTCAAAGTTCGACTAAGATTCTCTAGTTCTACAACAGTTTGTGTTGGATTGCTAAATATTTACCATATTAACTTTATTTTGGTGGGAGGGCTAGTAAATAAAGAACAAATACTGTTGGAAATGACAACTATATATATATGCATGAAGTGTTTAATAAGGACTAATAGGCATCTCATGTATTTAAACAAAATCCTCTAAAAATAAAAGTATTTATCAGTCACTGACTCTGCAAATTGTCTTATTTAAAAAGAGGAAAGATGTCAGTATTGTTCATCATAGATACACATTGACGGAGAGACACAATGTAGGAATGAATCCAGGAAATCACATTGTACGATTTTTAAAGAATTTAATTTTATAATGATGCAGAAAATAGGTATCGATCTACTACAAATAAGCCAGAATTCTGTCCTAACAGACCTGTTACTTCTTTAAGAAGCTCTTCTATCCTCCACTTTTTACCTGTATTAATGACACCTGTTTGAACTGGTTATCCTTATAAAAGACACCTGTTCATGCCCTTAAACAGTCTGATTGCAATTATTAGACAATGAAAGAAATACAAGATCACTTACACCTCCACTAGCCCAGAACTAAACAGGGAAACTGGTCTATGACCTGGTGACATCTAGGTCCGCAGTATCAAAGATTGTTATAACCCTAACAAATTCAAATCCTACACAGCTTTAAAGGTTCCCGTCCTTAAACCAGCACATGTTTGTCTAAAGTTCTCCAGAGACCATCTGGATGACCTGGAAGTGGACGAAGATACATGTGATCAGATTAGACAAAATTGGAACTTTTTGGTATAAAAACCACTCGCTGTGTTTGGAGGGAAGGTGCATTCCAAAAAACATTATACACTGTGAAGAACGAGGGTGGAAACATCATGCTTTGGAGATGCTTTTCTGCAAAGGGGACTAGATGATGGATCTGTATTAAGTAAAGAACAAATGGAGCTGTGTATGGTGAGCTTTGGCGCAAAAAACTATTTCCATCAAAGCCCTGAGGATGAAACATGGCTGGAACTTCCAGCATGGCAATTATTCCAAAAACATGGCTAAATAACAAGGATTTCAAGGTTCTGGAGTGTTACAGCCAGTCTAGTCCTCACACCTCATGCCTCAGACGCCTCCTGGCCATCAGGTGGCAAGACAACGTCCCTGATACCGAAGTCCTTGCCCATGCTGGCCTGCCCAGCATCCATACCATCCTGATGCAGTTTCAAATACGTTGGTCAGGCCACGTCGTCCGCATGCCAGACCACCGGCTGCCAAAGAGACTCCTGTATGGTGAACTGTTGCAAGGGAAACCTCTGTGGGATGTCCCAAGAAACGCTTCAAGGACACTCTGAAATATTCCCTGAAAGCCTTCAACCTGAACCCTGCCTGCTCTGAAAAGGACGCCATGAACAAAAGCAGCTGGCGCTCCCAAGTCCAAAGAGGTGCAGAATGGTGCGAAGCAAACAGGACAGCTGCTGCTAGACTGCAGCGCCAAGCCAGGAAGGCCCGTGCGGCTAATCCCCAAACCACAGCCTCCATTCCCTGCCCTCACTGTCCCAGAACCTTTCGTGCGCAGATTAGACTGACTAGCCATCTGCGCACCCACGCTCCCTTACCCAGATGATCTTAGATGGTCCTCATCGATTACGATGGACGAACGACGACGAGTCCTCAATCTATTAGAGAATCAGTGGAAGGAGGTGAAAGTTCTTTTTGCTCAGTCACAGCCTCAAAACACACAGCTCTTGAGAAGATCTGCATGGAAGAATGGGCCAAAATAGCAGCTACGGTGTGTGAATGCCTGCTGAAGACCTACAGGAAACCTTTGACCTCTGTCATTGACGACCAGGGTTAAATTGCAAAGCATTGTGGTGAACTTTCGTCATTGACTAAAGATTCATTTTTTGAGTCATTATGCAAATAGACTCTTTAAAAATTGCACAATGTGATTTCCTGTATTATTCTTTTACATTCTGTCTCTCACAGCTGAAGTGTGTCTTTGATAAACATTACAGACAAACTCATCTTTAAGCAGAACAACTTGCATAATCTTGGAACTGACAATCATTTATTACCCCACTGAGTTACTTGCAAAAAATCGGCAATGTAGTCATGAACTGTCCTTTTAAAAACATGAACTTACACATTTTCAACAAACAGGTTCAAATACCATTTTCTATTGTATTAAACATCAATATTTTACATAAATTAAATTTGTTTTTAATGAGTGAATGAAATACTTGATTGCATGTTTGGTTACATTTTTGCTTCTGTCCAAACTAGTATTTTATATTTACAAAAAGGCTTGTATGATAAGTGCTATATAAATAAATACGATTCATTTTTTCAAAAGTTTTAAGTAATGTCCAATAGAATTTAGTAGGTTGTTTTTTTTACTGGAATCTTTTGGTGATTTAAGTGTTTACTCTCAACTTTGTGTCTCTGAACTGCTTGTTTTGGCTTGTTAATCAGCAAGCCTACAATTTTTGGGGCGAAAGCTCTGCGTGGAATAACGTGGAGCAAACATTTTAGGACATGATTGGACTTGGTTTTTTATAGCTTCATATGTAAGAAGAACTTTTAACTTCATTCTGGTTTCAACAGGAAGCCAATGAGTGGAAACTGTGTTTAGGGATGTACGATCTTTTCAGATCTCTAACTGCAGCCTTTTTGATAAGCTGCAAACTTTTGAACAAAGTTAAGGGACCGCCTGATAAGAACCACTGAGATCATGTGCTGTTTCACACAATGATCAACTCATCAACTCAGTGAGGAGCTAAACTGACCTAAATCAATCAGTGGGTAAAAGAAGCAGAAGCTACATCAGCTCAGTCACCTCCCAAACTAAACTGCAGCGGATTTCTTGATTAAGTCCAATAAAGTGAAATTTTGTGTGCATTTTTAAAGCATGCAGTCTCAACATTTTTCCTTTTTGACTCTTCCTTTACATTAGTTATTCTACCAGCTGAAAGGTGATATGTGTCTGAAGATAATTGAAAACGGCAAGCACAAGGACGTCCACATCAAAGAAGGAGAGGTCGGCTCTACTATTCTTGTTCACTTACAGTGTTGTAGCTTGTTTTATAACAGTAGTTTGTTTAAGAAACTGTTGGGACATGGTAGTTTGATTAGCTATGTCTAAACAGCATGATTCTTACCCACAATCCTCCTGTGAACATTTTCAGATATTTCTGCTTCCAGCTAGGATCCCACACTCTCCTCAGAGGCAGGCCAACACAGTTGGTCTGGTGGTGGAAAGGAGACGCCTGCTGAACGAGACCGACTGTCTGAGGTACACATCAGCTCCTGCAAACCCCCCCCCCCCCCAATCTCTTCTTGTAAATAAAGATGGCGTTGCTTCATTGATAAAACAACTATCTTTCCAAAACTTTATTCCAAAACTTTCCGGAAGAAAATATTTTAAAAATATATATAAAAAAAATCTTAAAATAAACTGTGATGAAGTTGAGATTCAAATAAAATAAAACATTCCAATTTTATCAGTTGTAAAAGCTTTCCGAGTCGTCTTTTAATTATGATTACACATTTTTCTTTGGCCAAAAAAAAAAAAAAGCCTGTGTTGTTATTTAGGACATAGTTTCTGCAGAGCAGCAGAAAAGTTGTGGTTGGCACAGATGGCGTTGAAGTGACCCTCCACTTATATCCCACGATCCCTGTGTTTACACTCGCCCACTAGCTTACAGCCCCTCATTACCCCAAGTTACATTAGAGGTGAAGCAAAAATAGCGAGCAATATCAGTATCCAGTGGTACAGTTTTGAGTCAAATGCCAGCTCAGATGAGGAAAACGTACATATACGTATTTGTCTGGATGCATCAGAGGCATTTCAGTTGTTGTGTCACAACTAAACGCTTTTTCAAACAGCATTTTTAACATAATACTGATTCACCGTGAAAAAACAAATACCCAGAAATGCAGTTATGAGCTTAAATTGTTTTATTTATTTATTTTAAGTTATCGTATTCAGCAGCTGAGCAAACAGATGAGAGCGGAAGGCCTTTTGTTTTGAACAGATTTTACTGCTACAATACTGGGTTGTGAATCTTCAAACACACACAATAAGGTGTATATTTGAATAAACCTCTTTTGTATTTGAGGCTAAACTTTATTTACATTAATTATGTTTGTATACATTTTGTTTGTTGGACTGGAAGGACACGACGGAGAAAAGAAGAGAAGAGATGCTAGAGATGGAGGATAAGGGTACAAAAGAAAGGGGGAAGGAAAAAATGGGAGGTTAAAGAAGTGTGTGTGTGCGTGTGTGTGTGTGTGAGGGGGGGCTAGAAATACAAAGCAACAAGTTGCTGGGGATTTATCATTATTACTGTGGACATCAGGTGTACATGTTAGTCAAAGGGCGGTCCTCCATCTTGAGATAAATGGTACAAGAACATGTTAAAAACACCCAAAACAGGATTTTAATTGTGGTGGGTCTTTAATTTAAGAATTTTTAAAGTAAATCAAATTTTTTGTCATTTTCAGGATTTGTCATATAGATTACATTCAAGGACCCCTACTTTGTTTTAAAATAGAATAGATTTAATTCTTGCACACAGATATATATATTAAGTTAGGCATATTATTGAGCCATAATGAAAAACCCTCAGCATTTACAAAGTGAAACAGTCTTTTTGTGTTGCATTTTGGTGTGGAGGATTTTTTCTGATGTTTGCCAATTATTCTCCAGGATCCTTGTTGACACTTTAAACTCCTTGGCATTGATTAAAAAACTGACAGTAAAGACCAATACATCAAGTTTCTTCTCAGAGTCACAGTTCATGCCACTTAGCCTCCAGCTGCCAGCACACTATTGACTATTGTATGAAGAAACTCGTTAATTTAATGTTTCTTCTGGCACTCTCACTAAAATGTGGGCTTGAAGCCAGCTCATTGGCTTGGTGGAGGAGTGTCTGCCTTGGGAATTGGAATTGGTTTAAAACCCTTGTCAGGTCACACCAGAAACCTCAAGAAATGGGACCCAATGAGACACTAGGCATTAAGCGCTGGACTGGACGTTCCATCGCCTGACAGCATCTTGACTTTCTCATCTTCAAAAAATCAAACACGCTTTAGAAAAACAGGGAGGCCTCTTGATTACGAGACTTCAGAAGCAAAAACATAGGCTTCAAATGATTGAACTACCTCTGCTATTGAACAGATTCTTCTTTGCAACATAATGTGAAAAGATGTCCAAAGCCTCTCATGTAGAGAAGCGTATGCTTCTTGTTCCAGGTACTTTGTGGACAACACCACTGACATTCTGTTTGAGAGATGGTTCTACTGTGAGAATCTGGGAACTCAACTGGTGCCAATCATCAAAGAGTACGACAACCTTTCTTTTATCCTGCACAGCAATTTCTCAATGCAATCACCTGAGCGGGTGTTTTGTTCTGCCCTGCAGATTTATGGCATCAAAGCAGTTCAAAACGGGAAAACCTGATCCAAGTGAGTTTTGACGTCGGTGAGAGAAATTCTGCCTGTTGGGGGAGCTGGTGTTTTAACTGCTGAACGACTGTCTTTGTGTGACTAGATGAGGTCTTCAGAGAACCTCCTTTTCAGCTGAGCACCATGAACGTGATGACACCTTTCTCCTTCAAAGACTGGCTGGAGAGGCAGAGGCCGTCCCTCTGCAACGGCCATCCCATCGACATGTTTGGAGCTCAGTTTGAGACAGAGGTGCAAAAAGACAAAAGGAAAAGTTCAGTTTATGCTTGTTAAAGGCCCAAGCCAGAGAAAATATATAATCAGTTCTTCAATAACACATCAGTCAGATTTATATAATCAGTTTTCGAACCTTTTTCTGAGCCACTGAAGAGTGGGAGTGCCGATGCATTAGGATCAATGTCTGCGTGTGTTACAAGTTCTTGGATAACAAAAAGGGACACACAAATCAGAATCAGAAGTACTTTATTGATCCCACACATGGGAAATTTGTGCGTTACCGTAGCAGTTAGCATAAGAGAAAATAGAATAATATAAAAATAATCATTTAAAAAAACAAAAATGTAGCAGAAATGTAAACAAATAAGGCGGTAGAGTTTAAAGACTATTTACAAACAGGTAAAAATGTGCAAAATGTGCAAAATTTGCAACAGTCATCTGTTACACTGTGAGTTATTGTACAGTTGAATTCCTGTATCGGGCAGTTTTGGAGCGCAAATGGAAGGAATGTCCTAAGAAATGGGGAAGTCAATCCTACAGATATGTGAAAGACTCACAGGTTTGCGCAAACACCCAAAACCAGATGTTGCTGCCAAGTGTTAAGAACAAAACCATTTTTTTAAGAAAACAGCCTTGTTCTGGGGAAAGCAAGTTCAGACTTTTTTATAACCCTCTGACAAGGAAATAAAACTCCAAAAACAGCACATTTTGTAAGCTCAGGTTATCCCCAAATGTAAAGTTGGTTAGGACGTTTTCAGTAAACAACTTTAGAATGATTCCAGAGACTTTGGAAAGAGAAAAGTAAAAAACGGTTGACCTAAAAGTTTTGACGGCACACAAAAACACTAGATCTCTAGATCATCAATGTCTCATTTCATGTTACCAATCCCCCCAGTAATGATCATTAACGACACATTGTTGCTTAACTTCCAGTCAAAGCAGAACATTATTTCCTTTTGAACAAATATTCATTATCTAAATATTTATTTTCTTTTAGGCTTTCATAATTTTGTTCTTATGCACAGAGCTTTTTTTCCTGCGTCACTGAAGAAGTTTGATGTAAAGTCAAATCGTTCAGACCAAACGGTCCGCTGGACTAGATTTGAATACGAATGGTTTTTATCTGATTTGTTTTTCTCTCATGGCACGCTCAGAACAAAGCAAAGACTAAAGACTGGCACAACCACCCAAGTCAAAATGCTGTTTATTCAGGGAAAAACGCGCAATGATGAAAACCGTCCCTTTAATTGTCTGATTGTCAAGCAGTACTAAAGAGGGGCTGTGGTGGAGAGGCAGACCGGCTTATAGGTTGAGGATTGCATGTTCGGTGTTTGACTTGACCACCAATGTGTCAAAGTGTCCTTGGGCAGGTCACAGAACCCCACATTGATCCTGGTGGTTGACACTGGCGCCATTTTGAGCCAGCATCAATTCCTTGCTGTTTTTGCGATATAAAAAAAAGAATACGCTGGGGTGGGCCAAGCTCCCTTCTCCACTCCATTCTGATGCATCCATTGGCAGTTAGATCCATGTACGTTTTTGTTTTCCTCGTCTGAGCTGTCATCTTATTCAAAACTGTAGGGCTGGATAGCTCCAATATTGCTCGCCATTTTTGTTGCACCAGTACTGTTAGGTTGGGGGTGTAAGGAGCTGTATGCTAGCAAGAAAGAGACCTCTAAACAACAGGACGGGGGACGGGCTTACCCCACAGTTCTCACCAACAGTCCCACAGTCAATTTCTAATTAACTACAGCCACTCTGAAGAAACTATGTCCCAGAAAACGACGGTTTAAAAAAAATTGGCTAAAAACAGCTAATGAGCCACTGGGAATGCTTTTACAATAGCTCAAAAGATGATTGGAGTGGATCTTGATATAAAAGTAGAAAAGAGCTAGATAAATATACGTCATTTGCCAAATGTACCTATGTCTTCTTTCTCAATCCCATTGACTCTGTTTCCAACTTCTGAATGTTCCGCTTTTTCAGTTTTTATGCTGTGGAATTGTTGTTGCTTCTAAAAATTCAGTGCATTCACATAATTTACTCCCTTTAGCTCACTTCCACATACCGTGAGTTCGTATTGTCCATCTGCATGTACAGCCACTGAGCAAACCGAATGGAGGTGTGAACAGTGTTTTATTCACTCCAAGACCAAGAAATCCTTGTGATTTGAAGGCACCTCAAAGGTGGTCTTATAAAAGTCTTCCAGAGAGCTTCACTTAGAAGTACAGATGTAAATATTCTGCAGGAGTAGCATCAGTGAAGAGAGAACAGGATGTACAGTGGTCCAATAAAGTATTTAGTTAGCCACCAATTGTGCAAGTTCTCCCATTTAAAACGATACAGATTTTGAGTGAAAACCTCCTTTCAACAGCAAAAGCAAGGTTGTTGAAATGTGGCTGGGTGTTTTAGCATGACAATCAACCCAAAACATTACCGGCTACAGTTTGGGCAAATCTGGTGAAGACTTACAGAAAACGGTTGACTGCTGACATTGTCAACAAAGGGTATACAGTCAGTAAACCCTTGTTTTTCGCGGGGGTTACGTTCCAAAAAGAACCCCTGATAGGCAAAATCCGTGAAGTAGAAACCTTTATTTTTTTAACTATTATTATACAATTAAATACTCACAAATGAAATTACTTTATAAACGTTTTTTTTCAACAAATAACTTCTGTACTGTACAGTCAAATAATAATTTTAATCATCGATGTGAACAGAGGGCTTCAAATTGCGGATATCAGCCCCGCCCACCGCGACCCGCGTATTGGATTAAACAGGAGAAAATTTAAAATGATTATGAAAAAATACAAAGTACAGTCGGTCAAATAGTGACTCAGGTGTATTTCACTGCTCTTCAGAGTGAGCCGCTGCATCCTGACTCTGCTCTGCAGTGTTTTGTTCTTCTGAAGTCCGCGGTGCAGCTGTGTGTTTGTTCGGGAGAAGAACATAGTCAAAGTGATAGGCAGTTTTTGTCGCTCTTTTTTCTGCTTTGCAAAAAGATCCTTATACACCGACATGCCACCATCAAGAGAATTTGCGCGAACGTAATGTAAGTTTGGCGAGCTGTTTTACGTACGTGTACATATTAAACTGCAACGTTATTGACGCACAGGTAGAGAAGAAGCGGAGTGACTTTTTAGCCAATCAGAATGCAGAACACAATGATGCAAATCCGTGAAACCGTGAAAAGTAAACCGCGTTATAGTAAGGGATCATTTATAACAATATCGAGTTGGACTTTTGTTAATTTTCCAAATACTTATTTTCCACCATAATTTAGAAATACATCCTTCTAAAAATCCGACCACATGATTTTCTGCTTTTTTCTCTCATAGTTGAGGTATACCTATGAAAATGACATGCCTCTCATCTTTTCAAGTGGGAGAATTGCACAATTGGTGGCTGACTAAACACTTTTTTGCCCCGCTGGTTATGGTAACAGATAAAGATTACTTTTATTATTCTGACAGGTGATGGTGTTTGGACCTGGACTGACAGAGACATCAGGGCGGCTAACTGACGTTTGGATTTGGCAACTGGTACGTGGGAAGCTTTGGACACACCGGGCACGGGACACGCGTTCAATCTCATGAACCTTTTTCCAGGCTTTTTCTTTCACAGTTCCATTCCGAAATATGAAAGACCTGGTGCCATACAATAATGTCTGGGCAGAAACTGCAATTATTAATCAATTTTTGAACAGTTGGTACTTCTATGAATTAAAAGGGATGCCATCCATAAGTCACTACTGAATCCAGATTGGTCAAAGTTCGACCTGATTAAGCTTTCAATGCGCATTCAATGGCTGAATGTTTTGTCCGTAGAGCCCGAAAACATTTGTAGTAATTTGCATAGCGATGCGTAAACAAAAGAGTTTTTGCATTTATGCTTGTTTACATAGACTTTTCATTGGAGGAGGCTGCTTGAATGTGTGTTGCTGAGGATTACTGTATGTGAAAAAGGTATGCAGGGATGCTCCTGTCTGTGTTCTGAGTGCTACACATTTTTGCTTCAGCTAAACTTCCATCTTCCTCTTCTTCTCTCAGGAGGGACAGTCAAGAGTAACTGTGGCTGAACAGGAGTTTAGCCTGTCTGCTGGAGATAGTGTACTCATTCCCGAGCAGAGCAAGTGAGTAAACACGAAGCAACAGAGTCTTTAGAATCTCCAAGATTAGATTATTAGGCAGAAATCTGATCCCAAAGTTTGGAGAAAAAACAAACATGCTTGAGGCTTGTTGTTTTGCAGATACCAGTGGCAGAGAGAAGATGGCACAGTTGCTTTGTTTGTCGTCCAAAATCCAGAGCGGAAGAGATCCTAAAAAACACCCTTGAAGACAGTCTTTAAAGAGGCATCAATCATTCATTAAACGGATGTTAAGGCTCCATACTTCCTGAAAATATGTCCTAATCCTGCTATCTATTCACCTTTGTTAATTATTAATGGCAAATAAGCCTTTTTCAGAAATATTAGCACATTCTTTTAAAGTGACTGGATGTATGAAGTATTTTGGGGAAACAAATAAAGATGCTTTTGTTTGTGTCAATCCCTCCATGGCCCGACATCTGTGAGACTCAGGTTAGAACATGCAACACGTTTTTTATTGTCAAAACAGACATGCTATGATCCAACTGTCCTTCTGCATATCCTGCATGATCGAGAGATTGTTTTCCTGAGAAACAGACAAATGAATTAGGAGACAGTTTTTTGCCTTGAAGGCATCATAAGAGATACATTTATATCCCCAGTGAGAGCCAAATCCCCCCCCCCCCCCCAGTCACAGACGCTTCGCTGAAAAAGATTCAGAGGCAGAGTTTCAGGTTTTCATAGCTTAGTTGAGCAGCCTTATCCTTAAAGTGTTCTTGATCACATGCTGCTCAGCTATAAATGCTGCCACAGCCCAGGGTAGGGCGTACTCCAGAGTCACCAGCCCTATGAGGTTGAATCGGTAACCCGAATAGTCCCAGGGACAGGCCCCCAACAGCCGAAGCCCCGCTCCCCAGCTGAACTCCCACATATAGATGAACGAGGTGTAGACCATCAGTCGCACAGGCAGCGCGTGTCCTAGCAGCCGGCCCCTGAGGACCTCCATGAGGTAGATCGCTGTGGCGTACATGGGCAGCGCCCACAGGCTGCTGTGTCCTGTCAGCCTCCTGTCCTGGGTGGAGGACCAGTCAAGCAGAGCGGTGAAGGCCACTTCGCAGAGGCAGCCGTGCAGAGCGTACACATAGAGACGAACGAGGGAGGAGACGGGAGAGGCGTCTCTGCTGTTGGGACACTGATCTGCAGCCACAGCAACAATTTCTGCCACAGAAAGAGTCATGAGCTTAAAAAAACAAGATTTTACAGAAAAAAAAATCAAGATTTACAATAGAACGTGTAGATCCATCTGAATCTTTCATCAGATTTCAGTCTACCTTAGTTTTTCTCCTATTATGGTGCATTTTTTTAAGTTAAGTTAGCTAATTATCCAGCTAAATAAGTCAGTTTAGACTAAGAACAAGCTGCAAGATGCAAGCCTCAAGTTCCTGATAACCAATAAGCTCAAATTTAACAGAAACCCCCCCCATATATTTAAACTTCCTTTCACAGCCACATGAAACTCAGTGATGAAGTAGGTATACGTACTGGATTTAGCTAAAAATCAAACTTGAATTTTTTTTGTTCAGTAGTTTTGCCCCATTTTTTAAGTAATCATTTTTTACACTGTGTATCGGATGTAATGCAGGAAGTCACAGGGTCTGACTTTATGTCATTGTTTTTTGTTACATAAAATAAAATAAAATTCATTTCAACATTTCCCTATCAACAAAACTAAAAGTATAATTTTGCGAATTGTTTTGTAAATAAATAAATAATTTAGATGAATTATTTACAGTCTGAAATATAAAATGTTGTTCATTTTAGCCAAAAACTACTTAGTTTGATCTGATTGTAAAGATGGTTTAATTTTGTTGCAGTGTTTCTGCTTTATAAGACGCTCTTGTCCTGTATCCAGAGGAGCCTTTGTTTAGTCTAACATAGGGATTTAAAGGCTAATAGACCAGCTTAACAAATTAAAGGCTTTGGTAAATCCCTGTGGTAGAATACTGCCTCCCAATTCATTCTATATATTACGGCCATGATTTTTTTCCTTATTTGACTACAGAACTACAAAGGAGATTGGCAAAACTCTCAACTCAATTCCATTTTTTTAAAACTTTATGCAACTTACATTCAAATAGGAATAATGGAAAAGTTGGCCTAAAGTTTTGATGTTGCAGTGATCAAAGGTTGCAGCTCTCACCTGGTTCATTTCTCCTTTGCTTCCTCACTGTTAGTTTGCCCCCCGTCATCCCTGGTCAGTGTCTGAGTCTGTATGCCACTGTAATCCCGCTGCTTCCCTATGTGCGTAAAGGGGTGTGTGTGTGGGTGCCTGTCGATCTTCGGCTAAACATTAAGCTGCTCCGTGTTATCAAAGAGAGAGAGACAGTGAAGGCTGAAGCCCAGAATTGAAGAACCTGCGGCCAAACCTGGACCAATGTTGCCAAAAAAAAAAAAATCTAAAATAAAGACACAGACAAGATCAAACTAAAACTTTATTCACTTGATCTACATGGATTTTGTCAAGAGTTTGTGAATGAGCTCATTTATATGTTTTATAAGTCATATTGCGCAGCAGAATGGGGATTATCAGTTATCAGTTGCTGTAATGGGGTGTGTCAAAGGAGCTGGTCAAACATCTACATGCGCTGATAATGTGGCACTCCCTCTTATGCTTCAAATCCAGACTTCTTATGGTTATGGTTCCCCATTGTGAAGTAACCGTCAAGATCGGAAAAAAATAATAATTAAGGTCTAAACAAAAACATCTTCTTTGGAGTAAATCTGATCCGGTAGTAAGCTCAAATCTAATATCTATTTTTTTTTTCATTCCAGTGATATGGTTGTGAATAGGAGGCCATTCAGGTCACCATCGTCTTTAAAGACCCACCACGATTAAAATTGTTTTTTGTTGTTTTTTACATGTTCTTGTGGCATTCTCTGATGATGGAGGACATAAATGAAGAAAACCAAGATTAAAACTGCATTTCATTATTCAGATCATTGTGAATCAGGAGCAGACAAAAACAATGCAGTTTGAAAAGGCCTGTAGTTGTGACATGAAACTACAGTCAGCGAAGCTTCCTGCTCCGCTTTATTCTGATCCACTGCAAATAAATCCATTTACATCTTTGTTTTTGTCATCTAAGCTGGAATCTGGATCAATACTGCTCACCATTTTTGTTGTACGGGCAATGTTAGTTTGGATGTCTGAGGGACTTTAAGCTAGCACGAGAGTGTCTAAACAGATGGATGACAGGAAGTGGGGGCGGGTTTACTTTGCGCCAACAGTCCCACCTACAACTCAGAGGTCAATTTCTGATGAAAGCCAACAGCTCTGCAAAAACTATGTCCTTGAAAATGGCATAATCATAATTAAAAGTCCACTGGTAACGTGATTGATGAAAAGATGATCGTAGTGGGTCTTTAATACAAAACACACCTGTAATTTTAGAGGGTGCATTAAATACTTTCAGCAACTTTGGCATCAACCTTGACCCTAATATTTTTGCTCTGGTTTTCAATGGAAACAAGTTGACAAAGATCAACAGCAGTCTCACAATCTGCACGTAGACTCAAACAACAAAATTCAAAAATGCTGTCAGACAACTTAAGGGACTACTTTGCTCCAGGGTGTTACCTGTCAAACACTTTAAGACTTCTGAAGTGCACCACTTTGAAACTCAAGACTTTTAGAGTGCAATCACAGCATCTGTTTGAAAACAGCTGACAGTGTCTGCAGAAAGTAAAACATATCAGTAGCTCCTTTTGAAACTCTAAACTCAAAATCAAGAACATTTTTACTAGCCAACTATGCAAAGACAAACACGGATGTCAATTTCAGTACAATTGAAAATCCAGTTATGAACAGAAAAACTAGTTTAAAAAAAATTAAGTTAGACATAAGGTAAAAATAAAGGTAAAGTCTGAAAATATTGGTTGGTGCAAAGAATCAAAAAATGAGTGCAAAAAAGATATCCACTGAAAAAATTCAGCTCTGACGTGAATGAATGCTCTGACAAATTCATAGAAAAACCTCAGAAGAAACAATAGAAGATGATCTGCAGGTTCTGGCTGTTAGACCAATTGATTGTACCGTCTAACAGCCATGGGAGTAGATGATCAGGGGTCCTTGTTGGATCAATCTACCACTGAAGAAGCTGCACAGAGCCTTCATAGACTGAAGCTACCGGTACATCTTACCACCATCAGCAACGTGAATTCAAGCGACCACTTCCAATGAAAAGTCTATGCAAACGTGCGCTTCGGCCTTCCATGTCAGAAACTCTCACATTTACGGGTGGCCATTAAATGTGCATTGAACTTTGAACAATCAGTGACTCCGATTTGGTAGAGACATATGGATGTTGTCCTTTTTACTCCAAGGAATTACTTATCGTTTGAAAATTGATCGTGGAGGAGAAATCAATAATTGTAATAATTTGTGCCCGGCCTGAATTGTAAGACATTTTGTAATCTTGTATGACACCAAGTCGTAATGGAGCTGTGAAAGAAGCTTCAACATTTTTGCACCAAGCCATAGCCAACTGGTTGGGGGAGGGGGTAGTGGCACAGAGGCAGAGGCGGTTGATCTCCAACCAGAAGATTGCAGGCTCGCCTCCAGCCTTACCTGGCCATGTGCCACAGTGCCTCTGGGCAACACACCGAACACCACATTGCCTTTGGTGGTTATAGGTTGGCACCAGTGCTCAGCAGCAGAGCTGCAATCAGTGTGTGAATGTGTGTGCATGGGTGCGAATGTCGCACTGTTCTTTTCTAAACTGACAGAAAAGATGAAGGAGGTCAGAAATTGAGGAACTAAATAGCACAAAGTGCTATTTAAGTATACCGCTTTTCCCATTTTACTATAGGTGTTATGTAGGACATATGCTGGTAAGCGGTAGTAATAGAAAAAGAAGAGAATGAGCAGCAGCCCATACTTGTCCACCCTTGTGTGCCCATTCTCAGTACCATGCCGTTGGAGATCCGGCCCAAAGAAGAGAAACTGGAAACTAAAAAACTAGGTCAGACTGTCTATAAATCTACACCACTGTGAAACTATTTTTTGTTTTTCATGTTTCTGATAAGACAGCACAACAGATGCACACTCATGACTGCGTAAAGTGACAGGAGACTGGGATATGTGCTGTTCAAAGCATGTTTATTTTGGCAATAGAAACCAACATTTTGTAACTTAAAGTGATGACAGCATCATCTGTCCCTGTCTTACCTTTTGTTCCACCTCTTACCCACCTCTAAGACTACCACTGGAGTGCATCAGAGATGAAATGAAAGAGGTTTCAGTTCAGGGCTGCCCAACCCTAACGTAGATCTTTCTGAAGTTTTAAAATAGGTCTAAGAAAACAAGAAGACCAGTCCACAAACAAGTTTTATAACTTTAAAGCAGGGTGGTGCAGGGTTAATGATGAGGGTTTGATTAGCTACAGAGACGTTACAGTTATTGAACGGAGCTTAGTAAGTTTTTATACTTGAATCAACTGGATTTCAAATTATATCAAAAACCAAAACACTGCACTTGATTTACATAGGATTGACACAATGGACCTGAATGAAAACCCTCATTGATCAGTGAACCAAAGAAAGAGATGGAGGTGCTCCTTTGTCCTCAAGAAATTCTATCTAATTTGTTAAAAAATATGACAAGAACCTAATAATTTTTAAAACCTGACACTGGAATTGAAAATCTAACTTTCTTTCTGAGTCCATGATGTTAGTTTTGACGCTTTGACCAGTGTTATCGTCCAGCATCTCTGAAGGCAGGTGTCAGTCCTAAAGCTGCCACAGCTGTGTGTTTATTTAGCGCGCACAATCATAAAACAGTTGGTCTAATAGCAGACTTCTGGATCAGAGTCCAGCGATTCAGGCAAACAGATCTGCGGGTTTTTCTGAGGGGACTGAACCGTTGTCAGAGAGTCAGTGACCATAAAGTTATCTTCATGACAGAGGTCGGAAAACACAGGTACCGTGTTCTGTGTACTCAGCAAGAGAGGGTTTGACAGGGACTGTTCTCTGTACTATTTACAATAGTTAAACTGAAGTGAGACTCGCTCTGCTGAACTAACAGAAAAGATGCAAGGACAGCAGATAAAGGAGATGCTAAGAGGTCAGAAACACAAGAACTAAATGGCACAAAACCTTGTTGTTTTCACAGGAAGGATGGAGATTCACCTGAAAGTACAAAAGACGGTCAGCAGATGGTCGGCAAAAACGCTTGGGAAGATTAAATGAGTGGATAAGGGATACACTGAAATCATTTTAGTGACATGACATTGTCATGTCTCGTCAAGTTTCCTGTTGTCTCGTGTGGGGTTTCCTGTTTTGTTTTGAAAGTCTAACCTACCTCTCGTTCCAGACCTTCCCCTTCCTGCTGTGTCTGCTCCCCACACCTGTGTCTGCCTCATCATCCCTGATCATTCCCACCTGTGCCTCCCCTCCTCATGTATTTATAGCCTGTGTTTCCCTTTGTCCTGTGCCTGTTTGTCATGTGCTTTCACCTGCCAAAGCTAGCTTCTCTCTTGATTCAAGAAATTAAATCCTTAAGCTCTGCATCTGAGGTCCAGTCCTGTGTTCTGCCTTGTCAGTACAAACAGGCCAGAATGGACTCAGCGCAGAGAGTTTAACATCCATCCTGCAACGCCTGGAAGCCCGCCTTTCTCAACAGGAGGACTTCCAGAAGGCCCTGGCGTCTCATATGGTTCAGGTCTCTACCCAAGTTCAAGACCTCCGTTCAAGTTCCCCCTGGACAAACCCTCCTCCAGGACCCTCTGCTTCCATCCCAGTTCCTCCTACCTCCATGCCTGTCAGGAGCCAGGAAATCAAGCTCGCCCCTCCCGATCGTTACTCTGGAGAACCTGGACTGTGTAAGCCCTTCCTCACTGATTGTTCCTATTCATTATGAACAGTACCCCGTAATACCTTCGTTTCTGACAGAGCCAGAATTCGCCCTTCATGACTTCCCATTTAGCGGGGAGGGCTCGTGCATGGGCCATGGCTGAGTGGGCTCGCGACTCCCCGATCTGCTCGTCTCTCGTAGCCTTCCAGGAGGCGCTTCAGAACACTGAGCCTGGTGTCAACCGGCAGGATAAACCATTGAGCTCACCATCATCGCCAAGGGGACTCTGTCTGCGATTCGCCATCGATTCCGTACCACAGCCGAGTGGGTGGAACTCGGTGGCGCTGTATGATGTCTTCATGAAAGGGCTGGCTCGGCGCATTCAGGAGCAGCTCATTCCATTGGACTTACCTCAGGGTCTCGACTCTCTGATCGCTCTCGCCATCTGCACGGATAACGCGACTCCGTGAACCGTCTCCCGGCGGTGGCGGTCGTCCGGGAGGCGGGTCTTCTCCGCGGTGCTGAATCGTCAGAAGACAAAACCACACCGATTCTCAGCCGACCTGTGTCTCAATCCACGGCGGGCAGCTAGAAGCCATGGGTGGGATGTTGTGCTCAGGGTGTGTTTGTTGCCTGCAGGAGGGCAGTGCTTCTACTGTGGATTTTGTCATCCCGTTTTTCTCCTGCCCGTGAAAAAAGCAGTATGATGAGTCAGATCTCCGCTATGGACGGACGCATACGGGCCTCACGTCATTAGTGGTGACCCACCACGGCTCCTCCACAGCTCTCGTAGCTCTCATTGACTCCGGGGCTGATGTCAGCCTAATGGACTGGAAGCTGGCAGTCAGCTTAGGTCTTAAGCCACAGCCTCTGGACAGACCCATCCAGGCCGGGGCCTTCATGGGAGGGGTCATTTTAATATCACTCATGTCTCAGAACCCCTCAAACTGTCTGTAGAAACCATTCAGAAATCATCTCTTTCCACCTGTTTGAGGAGCTCCTCTAGAAACTGGTTCTGGGATTTCCTTGGCTGCGCGAGCACAATCCCCGGGTGGACTGGGCGACCGGGAAAATATAGAGTGGGGGCCAGGATGTAGCCGAACATCAAAGTCCCCATGCTGCAACAAGCAAGAACCATGCCAGACAACGCGCCTGTTCCTGTTCGTTCTGCTCCAGGTCCAGAAGGCCCCTGACCTGAGCACAATACCCTCATGTTACCATCATCTGTCTGAAGTCTTCAATAAATCCCGGGCTCTGAGCCTTCCACCCCATCGCCCCTACGACTGCGCCATCGACCTGGTTCCGGGATCCATCATTCCTAAAGGACACCTGTATTCAATCTCAGCTTCGGAACGCCAGGCGCTTAATAAATACATTGACGAATCTCTAGCAGCCAGGTCTCATTCGTCCATCCTCATCACATGGCAGGTGCGGGTTCTTCTTTGTCGGAAAAGAAGGATGGGACCTTACGACCCTGCATAGATTGTGCTCAACAACATAACCGTCAAAGCAGATATCGTTTGCGCTCATGTCCTCTGTTTTGACCAGCTCCAGCAGGCCAGGGTGTTTACTAAAGCTTCGATCTCCGTAACGCCTATCATTTGGTCAGGATCAGAGAGGGGGACGAGTGGAAAACAGGGTTCAACACCCCAAGAGGCCACTATGAATACCTGGTCATGCCCTTTGGACTCACTAACGCCCCCGCCGTTTTCCAGGCCATGATCAATGATGTCCTCAGGGACTTCTTGGATCATTTCGTGTATGTTTATTTGGATGACATCTTGATTTACTCCCAGACCTGGACTCTCATGTCTCCCATGTCTCCGCAGTCCTCCAGCGACTTCTAGATAACCACCTTTACGTCAAAGCTGAAAAGAGTGAGTTCCACGTTTCCACCGTCGCCTTCCTAGGTTTTGTTGTGTCCTTGAGCGGTAAAGATGGATCCAGCCAAGGTCAGCGCAGTCAGGGATTGTACGACACCTGAGAGCGAAAGAAGCTGCAGCAGTTCTGACTGCGAACTTTTATAGGCGCTTTATCGGGTTTAGCTCCATTGCAGCACCTCTCCATGCCCTCCGCGTCCCCAGATCTGGTACCGGTGGGCGCCTGCGGCGAGACAGCTTTCGGTAGTTGGCTTGGCCGCTTCACATCAGCTCCACTGCTCATTATGCCTGATCCACACCGTCAGTTCATCGTGGAGGTTGACGCCTCCAATGAAGGGTTGGGGTCCGTCCTATCACAGGTCGGAGCTGGATGGAAGAGTCCATCCCTGCGTTCCTGTCCGGCGCCTCGCGAGCTGAAGCCAGCTCGACATGAAGCAACCGAGAATGTTGGCGGTCAAGGTGGCGCTCTGGAGGAGTGGCGGCACTGGCTGGAGGGTGCGGAGCACCCCTTCATTGTCTGGACCGATCATAGAAACCTTGAGTATATCAGGACTGCCAAGAGACTTAATGCTCGCCAGGCCCGATGGCGACTCTTTTTTGATCGTTTTTCTTTTTCCCTTTCTTACAGGCCGGGGTCCAAGAACGTGAAGCCGGATGCCCTGTCTCGTCAGTTCGACCCCGCGCCTGTTACCAAACCTGAACCTATTCTTCGCGGGCATCCATCCACCTACCGTCCGGTCAGAGGTCACAGCTCGACCAAGGACCTCAACCTGCACGTTCCAAGTCGGAAATTGGCTCCAAGGTTCGTGGGTCCGTTTCCTATCTCCAAGGTCATCAGCCCAGCAGCGGTCCGCCCTTGACTGCGGTCCTCGAGGTCCCATCCCACATTCCATGTCAGCAGGTGAAGCGGTGGTGGACAGTTCCCTGATGCCTCCCTCGGAGCCACCCCCTCCGCCCAGAATGGTGGGGGGTGGTCCGGTGTACACGGTGGAGAAGATTCTGGCTGTCCGGAAGCGGGGCCGGGGTCGCCAGTTTCTGGTGGACTGGAAGGGATACGGTCCGGAGGAGCGACAGTGGATCGGGCAGCATTGTGGACAAATCGCTCCTAGCCAGTTTCTTTAGGTCTGGGCTCCTGGACCATCAGGGTGAGTCCTTAAGGGGAGTTCTGTCATGTCTCGTCAAGTTTCCTGTTGTCTCGTGTGGGGTTTCCTGTTTTGTTTTGAAAGTCTAACCTACCTCTCGTTCCAGACCTTCCCCTTCCTGCTGTGTCTGCTCCCCACACCTGAGTCTGCCTCATCATCTGATCATTTCCACCTGTTCCCCTGTATTTATAGCCTGTGTTTCCCCTTTGTCCTGTGCCTGTTTGTCATGCTTTCACCTGCAAAGCTAGCTTCTCTCTTGATTCAAGAAATTAAATCCTTAAGCTCTGCATCTGAGTCCAGTCCTGTGTTCTGCCTTGTCAGACATTCAAAACAAATGAAAGAAGTAAAGGAGAGATGAGAGATTCGGAAGACACAAAGCAACAAAAAAGCATAATTTGATGAGTTTTAAAAGAACAAATGCAGATAAGATGATATAACGCAAGAGTTGAAACAAGGAAGTGGAAATTCTAATTTGCTGCAAATGCAACAAACATACAGTATGTAAAATACAATGTTTAATCCTTGTTTGACAACTTATTCATACAATTATTTAATTTAGTCATTTCTTTGCACAGCTAGAAAACTTCAAACTTGTAACATAACATGAAAAAAAACATTGTTTTCCTTTACATAACAAGCATTTGTCATATGACAGAAAAGAAATAGCATCTCTTGAATAAGAGTGTCTTAAGAGATAAAGATCTTTTTTTTCTTTTTCTGAACCGTCTATGTCATCGTGTTAAAACAAGCCTTCTCAAAGACATTCAAAGCAGTCACAAACAGTTTCACACCAGAATACTTTCACTCTTGAAGAGGCGCACACCTTCATTTCCATGACATGAAAACACTTGCCACTTACTCTTGGTGAGTATTTAAACTTAAAAAAACATTGAAAAAAATCGCTAAAACGTTTAGCTAGAAAGCAGACAGACAGTAACCGATGAATGGTGCAACATGAGGATGACTGAATGTGAGATAAAGGTAGTAGTGGACAGTGAAACACTGGACAGTACTTTGAAATTTATTTTTAAATGTATTTCCAGTTTGTAAAACTGAAAAAGGAATTGAATTGTTGCTGTATTATTATTATTACTGTGCATTTTTAAATGAAGTCATTGTTTTCCACATCCATGTTTACAAAAAACATACATACAAACCATATATTTGATTTTATTTTGACATTCTCCTTGAGAATGTTTTAACCGCTAACACTAGAGAGCTTTGACTTTACTTTCTTTGACTGCCATAACACTTCCATCGTTGATGCAATTAGCGATATTTCCAGCGAATTCTGAAATTGGAGGAAAGCTGGCGCAGAGAAAAAAAGCAACATTTTATGATTGTAAAGTTTTGCATAACAGCGCAAAGCCAATGTGAAATGCCTTTTTCCTCCACATTAGTATCTGGTGATTCACGTTGCTTGCATAAACGGTTGAGGATTTATGGTAAATTAAAGAGCGTTTTTTATTAGCTGTCGCAATCGCGACATCTCCGGTGTTAAAGGGTTAATCAAAACTTGAGATTAGATTTGAGTAAGGGATAATGACCCAAGAAGCGTGCATTTTCAGAAATGAACGCACAAAATGGAAGCCTGAACCGTCCGAGTGCGGTTGCTTCCGCAAAGTGCGTTAATTTCTGTTATACCATGGTGGGGGTGAATACTCGATTCTGATTGGCTGCTGGGTGTGCGTTAAAAAGTGATATACCACAGGATAACCGCACGGGGAAAAAAGAAGAAAAAGCGATCCAAATTGGAAAAAAACAAGAATTAAGGACTAAAAACTGGTTACTAGTTATTTCTTTTGCAAGTGACCATGGTATAGGCGGGTTAATGGCCTTCAGTGTATGCATTATCACTTTTTAACCGTCCATGTCGCGGACAGTTCATGCCTCCACGGTTAAAAGTTTATTATTGTTATTTTTTCAGTTTATATCGCTTTTTTCCACAAAAAGCGGACTATTCGATAATTGGTGTAGAGTGTTGTCACGGTAGCATGACAAGATTGCCGGTGCTCGACTGCAGCGGCAAATAAAAGCGATATATACATGCTGATGATCCGCGATGGAAGTTTAAATAAAACTTGTCAGTTCACCTTTTACTCTTGTTTTTGTCCAGATGATGAAGAAAAAGTTTGTTTTAAGCCATTATCAATTATTCACCAGACTATGGTGTAAAGAAAGTTAAAAATGACACGGATAAAATGGAAACATTTGTTTACTGTTGATTTTTTTTTACATTGATCATAAAAGCGATTGCTTCTCTACAGCACAGATACTGATTAAAATATGCAACTTCCTGTAGGGTTATTTTCCTGTCTCAGTGCCTCAGTCAATCCTTTTGACAGTTTACGGAAAGAAGACAGCATAATTAACCGGAGATGTTAGTGCATGCTCAATTTGGCTCTTGTTAAAACAGCAAATGCATTGGCTCACAGAAACCTCCCTCACTTGTGACAGAAGGATTACCTCGTCTCATTTGACTATGATTAGATCAACATTTGAAAAAAAAATTGGCACTATCACTTTACTTTTTATTTTTATCATTAACTTTTGACATAAAGGATAATAATTTTTCTACGCCAGCTCATGCAGCAAGATCCGCGAGGCATACATTCTTTGCCCAGGAATAGTCACAGAAAAGCTTAGCTCCCAGCAGTTTTCAAAATAGGTGCACGATAAACAACTCCTGGTTTCACAACTTGAAAAACTAACTTTATGATTTATAACGTTACCAAGTGGATTGTATATTAATGTAAAAACATTTAGAAATGATGCTTGAACAAACGCTAACAATGGCCGTATTCTTACAGCCCCCAAGGTGGTTATTCTGATATATTCTTGAAATATTTTTTAAGCATTGACACAGTCCATGATAATTAATTAGATAAAACATTATAGACATCCTTCTTACATTAGCTGATATCTTTAAATTCCTTAATTTATCCTGTTGGTGTTAATTCATGAATTTTTTCCCATTTTTTTGTTTCTTCAACAGTCTATTCGCCAAATATTTCTTAGTTTCTAAAGGTATGTTGCTCATAAACCTCAGGCAACACGTGGTTCTATTTTAAAACCATTTCCTCCTTATTGTAATGAAAACAATTTTTGCTTCCTCAGTCTTCTGTAATGTTCCGCAGAACAGGACTCAACTAACAGTTGAGAGGAGCCATTGAGAGGATGGAGAATCAAACTTGCAGTAAAAGTCATGCAGCGGACTCATTCCTGCAGTTTGTGATGATCTTCGACCTAGTTGTTGGACTGCCAGGGATCGCTGTAGCTTTGTGGATCTTTTGCAAGATGAAGGACTGGAAACCTCACGTTATTTTCCTCTTCCAACCTTGTTTGGCGGATTTCCTGCTCCTCGTCAGTGTGCCGTTCCGGATTGATGCCCCACGTCAAGGAGGTAACTGGAGATTTGGATCCCTCTGGTGCCGTGTCAACCTCTACACGCTATCTGTCACTCGCTCTGCCAGTATAGCCTTCATGACAACAGTGGCCCTGAACCGCTGTGTGAAAGTGGTCTATCCACATCACTGGATCAGCAAATTATCCTCAGTTGCCGCAATGAAAATTTCAGCTTTGATCTGGGTTGTTGTGACTGCTCTTCGGATTCCTCTGTTGACCACAAACCTCTTTCGCCAAAACGAAGCAAAAGTCAACGTGTGTCGCAGCTTAGACAGCTACAACGTAATCCCTAAACCTTTATACACACTACGTGCTCTACATCTTTGAGTTCATCCTGCCGTGGTTGTTGTTGCTGTTTTGCTCCATCCGGATCACCTATCACCTTCGCAAACTGAAAATTGGAAACCAGGAGATATTCCACAATGCCATACGAGCAGTAATGGTGATCACCACAGTGTTCACTCTGTGCTTCATGCCAAGCGTTGTCATTGGCCTTGGGTCAGTTTACATCAAGTTTTTCAGCTATGAAAAGTGCAAATACAACTCATGGAATCAGGCTTTTATGATCGGCATTGGGTTCACGTACCTGCACAGTGCTTTGGATCCCGTCATCTACTTTTTCTCCAGTTCCACATTTACCAATATCTTTTTTAACTCTGTAAAACTCAAACGAAAAAGACTGGATCTTCTGTAACTCATAGCCCTGCAGAGACAATGGTAATGTTTGTTTCAGTTTCCCCAATACTGTAAAACAGAGTTGATGAAGAGAATGTAGATTATAAACTCCTTGAAGGGAATGAACTGATGACCAGGGACTTTGATTGAGTTGATTGTCCTTAAAGCTTCATGATTGATAATAAGTTGATGATAAAAAATAGAAAAAAAGATGTTTCTTATTTGTTTTACTACCATACATTTTTAAAATAAATTAATCAAGCACTCTTTTTCAGTAATTGATGTGTAATATGTAATAATTATACATGGAATGTTGTCTTACGATAATCAATAAGCACTTCATGGTTATTGTTTGACATTACAATAGTTATGGATTTACATAAAATCTGCACTTGGACTGGAAAAGTATGAATAACTGTAAATGAAGGTTAAGCACACGAATGAGGAAACTGTGAATAAAGTATGTAAATATTATGTAATATATGATATGTAAATATTAAAATGCAATATCTTGTTACCCTTACAAAAATTAAATAAAATAACATTCTTTCTAAACTGTGATTTATTTTAACGTTTTTTATGCTTGTGTAAAAGTAATTTTCGAACAAATATAAAAATTTGACAATTTTGTTACAAAAAAACCCAACATTTTATTCAAGGTTTATAAGTTCAAATATAACTACATAAAAAAACACGGCCGTTTTATTAGTTTTTGTTTTGTCTATATCAAAAATGTATCATTATCAAATGTGTTTTTCTTTCCTTTTAGCTGATTAAATTCTTTCATTCTAGTTTAAAATGTGTCTGTGGCCACCTCACACTAATGGTGGTTTTTAAAATTTTGCTAGTGCTTATATTTAAACTTAATGTCTAGATTTTTAAAAGTAAATCAAGTTTGAAATTGAATTTGTTACAGACGTTATTAGAAATCAGTCCTTTTTTTTATAAAGATGACTTGGACCAAACACTGGAATCTCTGACTGTAAATCTTTTGTTCTCCAACACAAACATTGTAGGAGAAATAAACTATTTCCTGATTTCATCAAGAAGCTTGGGAAACTGTCAGAACAGATGTTCTTGTTTGTTGGCCTTTGTGACAGTTAACAGCAGTGCAGTAAGAGGCGCTGTCCCAATGCATCATAGGGCAGCAGTGGCTCAGGCGGTTGAGCAGGTCGTCCAATGATCAAAGGATCGGCGATTCAATCCCAGCTTAACTGTCGTTGTGTCCTTGGGCAAGACACCTCACCCTCCTTACCTCCAGTGTGGCTCCACTGGTGTGTGCATGTGTATGAATGTCCCAGTGATGGTCAAGAGAGAGGGGCCATAGACGCGAACTGGCTGCCACGCCTCTGTCTGTCTTCCCCAGGGCAGCTGTGGCTACATCAGTAGCTTACTGTCACTAAGTATGAATGAGGAGTGAATGAATAATGGACACAATGTAAGAACTTTGAGTGTCTGGAAAAGCCCAGATAAATCTAATCCCTTATTATTATTATTAGGAGATGTAGTGAAGAGCAGTGGGGCCTCTGAGCTTCGGTATTTTATTTACTTTTTACACGGTCTGACACTGGATCCGGGCTACTATTAATAAAGATCATTAGCCCCGGTTCTGCACCATTAATTGCATAAATCAATTGTCTGATCTCATCGAATGCTATTCGCGCATCAAACTCGCGTCCTCTGCTTTTGTTTTAACCTGGGTCAAAGTTGTTCGATTTTACCCGAACTTGTGTTTAGAAACCTGATGCTCCCGCCACGTGTGGGAGGAGCTACAAAAGTTATACTTGCCCTCCTTATGAAAGACACAGTAGTAGATGCTGAGGGATCTGGTGCATTTACGTTGAAGAGGTCTTCAAAGGTGTAAACAAACTATTTAGTGAGAAAACTGTGCCTTTTCTGATGAACACAGAGCTGATATTCTGGTGATGGTTGATGTTTTAGATCAGTAAAATTATTAATTTCCCTTCACACCTGACCATCTCTCATGGCACAATAGCTGAAAAACACTGTACTATATCCATTATATTGGTATTTGGCATAAACCAATACTTTCATTTTATTGTTTTTTTATTACCGGTACAAGGAAACATTCTCTCCAAAAGAACATGCAGAAAAAAACAAAACAAAGGAATCACATTCGTGAACAGATCAATTATGCCCAACCATGATGGGTTGTGATTAGCCAGGTGTTTGAGTGATGAGCGCACTTTTTTTTTTTTTTTCTGGAGTCACGGCTACCATCCTGTTGGGACTTGCCCCCACTAAGACATTATTTACCAAAGTCCCAGACTTTTCACAGCAGACTACTTTCACTGTTGGAACAGCACGCACACCTTTGTTTCCATGAAGTCAACATATTAGTTTGATGCCAAATTCTGGTGAGTGTTGGAACTTTAAGTTTTATACTTTATATCAAATGAATAAAGAAGCTTTAAGGACTGAGAAAAACAAAGCAGTTTTTTCCGTTGGGGGACCTAAGGGTAGCTTAAATCCAGCGTGATACAGAAATCGATTGTCAACAGTTAAACGTTGCAGTTTTTTAAATTCTTTAATTAGAATTTGTATTTGTTGTTGCAAAAAATGTATATAACAGCGAAAATGCTGTTACTGTGATCTGTTCATCTGTCATTGTTATATGTAAAAATTCCAATATTTTCCTTTTTGTGTAGTTTCTAAAGCTAGATGGGAATATGCATTTGAAAATTTGAATCAAGCTGTATATATATCTATATATGTATATATATGTATATATATGTATATATATATATATATATATATATATATATATATATATATATATATATATATATATATATATATATCACGGTTCCTCTTTGGTTCAGTGAAAGACAAAAATTCACTGATTCCTGCAGCACGTTTTCACTTGTCTACATCTAGAAGGGCTTTTAAGCTAAGTTCTTCAAATCACAAGGATGTGCCAACTAAAAGAGAGTTTTATGAGCAAAGCATACCATTGCACTTTCATCCTTTGGCACAAAATAAAAAAAGCAAATTAGTTGGCAATAAGATTCGTTTGTTGAATGTGTTAGACTTTTACGCACCTCTCTGATTTTAAATAATAACCAGTATTTATCAGAAATGGGAGAATGATGTTGAAATGAGTTCCAGATAAGTCAACAAATGTTGTAAAATGAGTCAGGGAAGTCTATTCTAGTCTTTGCTTATGTGAAACTAGTCATTAGTCATAGCAAAATATCATAATTTTAACCGTCTCCACACTTAAACAACAGCTAGAAGTTGGGGCTTAATAGTAACGAGACCTAAAAAATAAGTCAGCTAAAAACACACCTCGTGTGAACAGGCACACACACACGGGTGATGGCCAAGCCGGAATACACAGCACACAGGAACCACCACCAGTCTGCTACTTTTTGGCTCCCATTTTATATAAAAGACAAAAAGAAAAAACTAATAATTACTAAGCAATGGAAACAAACAAAAAACTATCAGTAAAAAAGAAAAAAAAGAGGCTACGTAACTTTTTCCAACTCTTCGTGGAGCCCTGCAGAATCCGAACGGATTGTTATGATGTGATGATGAGCTCCACAACACAAGAACAAATCCACAGAAAACAAATAAATAAAAAATATCAGAAGTCCATTCAAAATTAATTGGGGAAACACCATTCTAAAATCTGGCAAATGAGAGCAGTTGAAGTTTTCAGCAGAAGAAGAAATTTGCCAAAATGACACCAGAAGAACAGTTTAAGGCAAAACAGTAGCTTTCATCACTGATTAGATGAGTCCTGCAATAGGGAGCTCAAGTCACAATTTTCTAAGGTCCAGACACAAAAGTTGGTGACAAATGATAAAGCTTCCAATTCTGAAAACAGAAATCAAATTAGCCCAATGGACCTTAAATTAGGCGAGTTATTAATATTTTACGTTTTGCTGTCCGCCTTTGTTTTGTCTTTTGAGATACCACATCTTCCCTATCTGTGCTCTAAACACCATCAATTTGTCACAGGACATTATTCAAGTGATTAGACGATAGCTCATATGATGTTATTAACATCAAATTAACATCAGTGGGTTCATTGGGTAGAACAGCATAACACAGGACTGTTCAAGCCCCACTTCTTCACCGTTTTATTTAACATGGAAAGAATTGTTTCTTTGTGTGTTTTCTCTGACAGCAGTGCTATGTTTGCTTCAGCCCAAATACCAAAGAAGAGCTGTATCTCCTGTTCCCAGCGATTTAGTTCAAAAAGGGATTCTGCCGTTGAAAGTTGAATTACGGTTCATTTGGAAGCAGACCTGTTTACACAGGCTTGGTCCGCTTGTTCGGTCTGGAATTCATTTGAGTTTATTCACACTTGCACACTTGTTTTAGACTAATGTGGGGAAATGAACTCAGGTCTCCTTTTCATTTGACCAAATGAGGCAGGTGTGAATAGACCCTTCATTAATTACAGTGTGCTCATAAGTTACCAAACTTGCTTAAATGCTTATTTCCTCATTCAGAAGGGTAATTCCCTTTCCTTCTGGTACTTAACTGTGAGATTGTTCACCTTTCAGCCTATCCCTTCAGGGGCCCTTCGATGAATTAGCTTTCACTGATTCAAGCAGGTGGTTTGGCAGAGATTTTTACACTGTTCACTGTGTTTCGGAAGGGTTGGATGTTTCATTTTACTGTAGCTTCTCAAGTTTAGGCTTTTTTTAAAACCTTCATCTACCAACTCAATGTGGTTCTTCCCTATTATTTAATTTGAATATTGTTGTTAATATCTGTTATTGATTGACCAAACATTCTTCCAGCACAGCAAATCATAAACAAACAGCATGTGCAAGCGTGTTCTCACACATGCAATTTGTTGTCCTTAATGATCCAGTTAAATAATGCCCTAAGAGTTGTTTATGTTGTTCAACTTTTTAGCTACTTAAGGTTTTGTCTTTGTTAGCGACAGAAAAGGCTATTTCTATAACAGCCTAGGACACCATGCTCAGCTGAAATTTACTTTGGTATTTTTTAGTGTCTTTCCAGAGTTCTAATTCACTAATACATCTGCCCCTCGTTAATCTAGGGGGTTTTTGTTTGAACATTTTTGATTATTATTTTGAGAAGAACAAACAGCAACAGAAGAAGAAAAAAATCCAGCACAACAAAGTCACAGCACGGAGGCAGACACATCAGCTAGTTATCATTAGTCCAATCAGAGGACAAGGTTTGGACCGCCTTTATAACGAACGTTGACTAGATCACCAGGAAGATGATCAAGTAGAGGCCTCCATAGTTTATAAAAAGCATCAGAATTGCCCTTTAAGAGGGCACAGAGGCGCTCCATATGAAGAACTTTGAATGCCTCTCTGTACCACTGTGTTACAGAAGGAGGTTGTCCCTGAATCCACTGAAGCAGTATGCATCGTCTTGCCAGGCATAAAAGCTTACGTAATAAAACCATCTCCTGACCAGATAGGGTGGTCTCTCCACAGACACGCCAAGAAGAAACAAGAGGGAATTTTTTGGGAATAATACAGCTGAGTTCTGTTACAATATTTTCCAGAATCTAGTGATCAAAGGACATTTCCAGTCTGTGATAGTAGGTCATTTTATACATAGAGGGGAACATTGAGGATTAAATCTATCCAGAAGCTGTGGAGTGTATTGAAGTCTGTGCAGAATTCTATAGTCTATAGTCTGTTGCAGGTGAACGCTGTCCTGGCAGATACAAAAGCTTTAGACCATGTTTTACCACTGAACTCCACTCCAAAATCCCGGCTCCACAGAATCCGGGTCCCTCCAGTTGAAAGGTGGTTTAGCAGCATTAGTTGTCTGTAAAAAAGTAAAATAAATATCCTTTCGGTTGTGGCATTGTCATTAAGTCTCGTGACCATTTTGGACATTATCATCACATCTTGGCGTAATCTGTGCAGCTGCTCACAAAGGAATTTGTATTGTTGTCTGTTTTTATGGTTAAATTACCACTGAAATAATAAAAAGAAAATATTGTGAACATGAAAGTAACAAAAAAAGAAGTTAATAATACAGTACCTTTCTGTTGATAATCTAAGTTACAAATCATTTTATTTCCTCATCACAGATTTGTGGTAAACAAGTTCAAAACATGAACTTAAAAAACCATGTGTTCCAACCGTTATTTTCACTATGGATCATAGTTTTGCTTCTTTTAATTAGAGGCTCACATATGAAAGAGGGGTGAAAGAGTTCATTTATTTTGTTGATTCTTGTCAGTCTAATGTTTGTACTCTTTTTATTTTTTTAAATAATTCAACATTCTTTCCTGACTTTTCCTAAATGAAAGTGTGAAAAGTGGCTTTATTTCAGTCAGAAAAGATGTATCTAAAAACAATTTCCTCTTTATGACCTTGGATAAAAATCTATTTCCTCTTTTTTCTGTAATCTTCTGCAGAACAGGGCTTAACTGACGGTTGAGAGGAGCCATTAACAGGAGGATAAGAGAGCCAAAATTGCAGTAAAGTCAAGCAGCAGACTCATTCCTGCAGTTTTGTGATGATCCTTGACCTACTTGATTTGGACTTCAGGGATCATTGGCCTTGTGGATCTTTTGCAGATGAAGGATTTGGAAACCTCGTTATTTTTCTCTTCAACCTTGTTATGGCGGATTTCCTGCTCCTCATTAGTGTGCCGTTCCGGATTGATGCCCACGTCCAAGGAAGTAGCACCGTTGGATCCCTCTGGTGCGTGTCAACCTCTACACTATCTGTCCTCGCTCTGCCAGTATGGCCTTCCTTGACAACAGTGGCTCTGAATCGCTATGTGAAAGTGCTCCATCCACATCACTGGATCAGCAAATTATCCTCAGTTGCTGCAATGAGAATTTCAGGTTTGATCTGGGTTGTTGTGACTGCTCTTCGAATTCCTCTGTTGACCACAAATGTCCGACACGAAAGTGAAACGAAAGTCAACGTGTGTCGCAGCTTAGACAGCTACAAAGTAATCCCTAAACCTTTATACCTGCACTACGTGCTCTACATCTTTGAGTTCATCCTGCCGTGGTTGGTTCTGCTGTTCTGCTCCATCCAGATAACCTTTCACCTTCGCAAACGGAGAAGTGGAAACCGGGAGATTGTCCGCAATGCCATACGAGCAGTAATGGTGATCACCACAGTGTTCACTCTGTGCTTCATGCCAAGCGTTGTCACCGGCCTTGGGTCAGTTTTCTTCAAGTCTTCCAGCTATAGAGAAAAGAGGAGTGCAAGTGGAATCAGGCTTTTATGACCGGCGTGGACTGCATTACCTGCAGTCTTTGGATCCCGTCATCTGCACCTGAGTTCACATTTACTGACTTTTCAAAAATCTGTTGGGAAAAAAAAGAAAGCGCAACGGTCTGTACCTGGCAAATTGCCAAAATAGTAGGATTGTTTCCATCAGCATGTCACAGCATGCTTTGTCAAAGAGAAGACAGATTTAACCCTCCTGCAGAAAATGAGCCGAAGGAGCAAAGAGGAAGATGACTTTGATGACTGATGGCTCAAGAGTTTTTGAAAGGATGTCACTTCATTACAAGCTAATAAAATAGTTGCATTCATTACTTTCTCCAAAAGTCTGTATCCCTAGAAAAGCAACCATGCTATACATTTAATTTACTTTACTAATTATTTTAACTATAATCACTAAGACTTTTCAAAGTATGAAAGTGGCTGGCTTTGCATTTATTTATATGTGAATCTGGTAAGAAGTAAGATTGGGGATAAATTGCCTATGCGAATTTAATAAGACTCCAGTACTCCCCCAGAGTTTGGAGAAGAAATTGTACCCCACCCCCAAGTGGTGTCAGATTCATGGATGCTGATTTTAACTGTTTTAATGAGGTGGCTGTCTTTTTTTATTGTTGTTTGTAACTCAGACTTTTCTGACATTTTTTACTAAATAAGAATAAAACCTGTACCTTTGTACATTGGTGTGTCTTTCACATATTACTTTTTTTACAATCATGTGAAATCAGGAAAATAACCTCTGAATCAGATGATGGTCTCATAAATAAGACCAAGAATGGGATTATTTTTTGATAAAATACTTGAAAAAGTCATTTATGAATGCAGTTTTAATTGTTCTTGAAAAAGGCTTTTTGTCGTGATCTGCTTGAGTTTCTGACAGACCCAAACGCTGGAACCCAGATGGACACTTGGAGTCGTGAGGTAAGTTTAAGAGAGTTTAATTCACAGAGGGTGAGTATATTGTAGGATTCTTGACGTGGCATGGCAGCTGACTGGAGGTTTGCGGCAGGAAGGTCCAGAGTGCGTGGCTTCGGCTGAATCCAGGAGGCGTGGTGGTGGACTGCGAGCCGAGGTTCACCAGTGATAGAGGATAATTCCTGAGAATTAGACAGGAAGGAACGATTGGCAGGCTGGGACTAGACAAGCACAAACATAGGCTACAATGAACCTGCAAGCACCCTGGAAGGAACAACGGACTGGCGTCGAAAACAGGTCCTGGATCTCCTTAAGTAGGCGGGGATGAAGATGAGGTGAGTGGAACCAGCTGGTCGCGTCCAGGGCAGAGCAGGAAGGGGAAGAGGAAGGTAATTGACAGAGGCACCATGTCATTTTTCCCTGTAAAAACACATTTTAGTCTTGTCTTCACAATGAAGAACCCAGAAACCCTTGTAAGACTTGAAGTATGTCTGAATTCCTTCCCTACTCCCTAACAACTAAAAAACCATATAGTGCGGAACTATCAAGTGCTCTGGATTTTAAAAGCAATTCTGACACCATGCTCACTTTTTTTTTTCTAAACAGCAAAGAGGATGTCACAGATTTCTCAAAGTGTCACGAACTGGTGGTGGAGGACCCAAATGCAGGAGACCAAGCTTGGTGACGAGGAACTAAAACATTTAATTAGCAAACTGAAACATGACAAAACTATGAGGAGAAACAAAACTGTAACAAACAAGAGCAGATGACCTGACAAGGATGAACGAAGCAAGACACTTAAATAGGCTGAGAGACGATTAACTGAACTGAGAACAGCTGGATCATGAACCTGAAGGTGTGACTGACAAGGAAACAAAACATGACAAGAAAACCAAACCACTGAATCCTTACAGTACCCCTCCCGAAAAGGGCAGATCCCAGATGCCCAAAAACCCCAAGGAGGAGGGGACCTGGAACAGAAAATGAGAAAAAAACAAGTCCAGAACAGTTTGGGTTCCTGCAGCCAGACAGGTAAGGGGCATCAGGGCCCCCTTCTGAGGTGGGCATGAAGAGTAGAAGTCCCAATTACTCTCCCCAGGGACAGGAACCATGAAGGGGAGCAGCACTGGTGACCCTCTTCTGGACCAGGTGACATAGCCAAGGGGGAATGAATGGTGACCATCCTCAGGACAGGGGACATGAAGTGTGGGCCCAGCGACCCTCCTCAGGAACAGACATGAAGGAGCGGCCCCAGTGACCCTCCACAGGAAACTTGATGCTTGGGGATGGTCGATAATCCCCCTCCAGGAACAGATTGGTTTGATGTGGAAGGGCATAGCATGAACAATGCTGAAGGAACTCATCTGGCGTGGCATGGAATGGCATGACGGAAAACTCCCCTGCTGGGTCCAGGCTGGTCAGGTCATTCTGTCACGAGCTGGTAGTGGAGGACCCGATAAGGAGACCAAGAAGCTTGGTGACCCAGGAACTAAAACATTTAATTAGCAAACTGAAACATGACAAAACCTTGAGGGGAGAAACAAAACTGTAACAAACAGAGCAGATGACCTGACAGGATAGACAGAAACCAGACACTTAAAATAGGCTGAGGGCAGTGCTTGAACTGAAGACAGCTGTGGATCATGAACCTGAAGGTGTGACTGACAAGGAAACCAAAAACATGACAGAAAACCAAACCACTGAATCCTTACACAAAGAGAAAACCTAATCAATTTTAAGACAACTATTTATGAATCCACTGGGTTCTGATGACAGAAACATTTATTAAAAACTACATTTAAATGCATTGTTTTTGCAAAAATTGTTCAGACGCAATGCATTGTGGTTACGCAATGGATTGTAGTCTATATTCCACATTATAGTCAGCATCAATGCACACACTGGATTTTCGCGAGGCTTCTGGGGAAATTGTGACACTTGATTTTGGAAAAGCGTAGATCAGGACAACACTGCAAAATGGCGAGAGCGCACTTCGCAGTGTGCATGCGGGAACTTCAGAGTTATAGTGTCTCTGATGACTGGGCTGGGAGATGGCAGCATGGAGTGTGTGTAGACCAGCATTGGCTGAGGATGGATCATATTTCTGGTGAAAACAGATTACTTCACTTCTTCTGAATATGAAACTTGAACTGACGTGTTAAACTGATGAGTACTGGCAGACAACACGTCACTGAGAAAATAACAGTCTGAATAAGTAGAGCAGTGTTTTTCAACCAGTGTGCCGCGGCGTGGGAGATGGTCAAGTGTGCCGTGAGAAATTGCCCTCATTAACTGATCAGAAACATTTCCCATCTCCAGAGTTTTCAGCTCTGTGTTCATCCAAACATGCCCTGATAAAACACTGAGGAGTTAGGAATATAAAAGATCGAAAAATACTTTTTCTTTGCGTTTATTTTATTTTATTAAAGACATTTTGATAAGGATGACGGCACCGCAATTCAGCTGCAGCTCCGGCTGTATTTTGGAAAAGTCCCGTCTCCACCAATCATTCTTGAAGGCTTAATCATGTCATCAGTCTGACCAATCAAAAGTAGTTAAGATCTTACTTTCGCCCTAATCCCAATTTAGCTAAATCAAAATCGCTCAGTTCCAACAAAAATAGCAGCTAAAAAGCTCGTCTTTAAGCGGTGCAGCTCCACAGAATCCGGATCAGACCGTGGAACAAGTGAACAAAACAATGAAGCTCAGAGGCGATCTCCGCCCGGCCCGTTTATTACCTACATCTCATGATGCATTGGGTTGTGAGAGTGACGGGAGCACAAGGAGATCTGTTGTTAGCGATCTTGAAACCAGACACACTTCAAACTGTTTCTAAATCTGCTAACTTAACTTTTATTGCATCTTTTAGAAAAACAACTGCAGCTTCCAGCTTTTTCTGCAACAATTATCACAAAAATGCATGTGAGATTGTGGAGGGCTGTAGATCAATACAGACTATGAGTTTCTCCTTTTTTTTTTCATTTTTGGATGCTGGTGTGCCGCGGGATTATTTTTAAGGTTAAAGTGTGCCGTGGCTCAGAAAAGGTTGAAAAACACTGAAGTAGAGAATAAACTGGATTAATTAAGTACAATACACGGTACAATTCATCTATTCATCTAGAAGCACTATGAAGACAGTTTCAATCATGTACACAGGAATAATTGAGATGACAGTGAGGAGAGGTGAAGAAGGTGGAGGATTTTAAACTTGGAGTCAATGGCTTCCTCCTGCTTACGAGGCTGGGTCAAACACTAGCCGAAATTCGTTCGATGAACCGGTCGAACGGGAGATGTGAGATGGGATGAGTAGCCAGGAATGCCTGTGCCCTCTAGAGAGCTTTGTTTCTGAGGGCGTTCACTATAAGTGAAATTCTGCTGTGGTCCGTTTGGTAGTGTCTGGTGCCTGCTGGAAGATGAGCTGGCAGTGAAGGAGAAACCCTCCACAGGCCTCGACATCACCGTCACGGTTCCGGTTAAGCGGGGAAGTTTACGTGGGTCATCGCAGACGCGGAGTCAGGCTGTTGCGCGGAGTAGGAGCTTGAGCTGAAGCTGCGACGTTGGGAGATTGTCAGTTAATTCTGGGGGTATGTAATACCAATAGAGGCGCGAAAAGATCTTGCTGAGCCGCGGACATTTGAGCGAGCGCCTCAGCTTGACAGCTCAAAAGGTTACCTTGAATTAAAGTGGCATGTGATCCCTCCCTGGTCAGCTGGGTCGAGTTTGGCCAGTCCATTCTGTCATGATCTCGCAGGATTTCTGACAGACCCAAACGCTGGAACCCAGAAGGACACTTGGAGTCGTGAGGAGAGGTGAAGAAGGTGGAGGATTTTAAACTTGGAGTCAATAGTCCAGAGCAGGGGTCGGCAACCCATGGCTCCAGAGCCACATGTGGCTCTTTCATCCTTCTGTTGTGACTCCCTGTGACTTTGGAAAATAATGAGTATTTTATAAAAATTCAAATTTATTTTAGTTTGTTCATTTTTCATGGCATTTCAAAGGCGCTGCTGGCTCCGTGCGAGGCACGTGCCACGTAAAAAACAGCTTCCTTGGTGGGCTCGTGTTTGTCGGGCGAGAGCTGCAGAGCTGATAGCAGGAGGGAGACGCGGCGGGGCGGCAATAAACACTCCGGGTCTGGGTGATTTTCTGCCGAGGCTTGGGCGTGGCGAGCAGGGGCGGCTTTCGGTGGCGGTGCGCCGGTGTTTGGACTCCGGTGTGCGGTGATGTGTGTTTCAGAGCAGGAGCTACCGTTGCGTCAGTCGCGATCGACCGGTCATCTTCGGGGACGTGGGGGAGATTGAAGGGAAGAGAGTGCTTCTTGAAAATCCACCAGCCAATCAAAATCCTCACCGAAATGCGGGACTTGATTGACGCCTGAAGTGTGTCGGACATCCTCTGACACATAGCTCACTGCAGACGTTAGTTTAAATGCACTCAGCGCAAACTCTGCCTTCAAACGTATTTTTCTCCCGGCATCGCTCCCGGTAGAATACCAACAACCGGAGTTTATTGAAGCCGCCCTGCGTTTCTCCTCCTGCTATCAGCTCTGCAGTTCTCGCCCGATAAATACGAGCTCATCAAGGAAGCTGGGAGGCACGCGCTTTATACTGTTGCACAGTGTGTGTTTGTGCTGAGCGGCGCGCGTGCCACGAGGAGGCGTGCGAGGTGGAGATGGGGTGTGAGCACAGAGGCGGAGGTGTGTGCGTGAAATATAGTGTGTGTTCGGAGGACGGAGCACTAAATTAATTAATCAATTAATTAATCAATACTGATCAATACCCAGACCAGCAGCGTAAATGCCTCTAATATGCCACGCTACGCATTGCACCGTTTAAGACAGAGCACGATAATTAGCTGCTTTCTGTCTTTGTAATAAAACGCCTCATCTGTTAATACAAAATTATCTTTATGTTAAACTCACTGTGTAGTTTTAATCATCAGTATAAACAATAATGTTGAAATAAACATGTAACAAATAAACATGAAGATGAAAAGAAAAAGTACTTTTTTTAATCTTTTCTGGCCCGCAATCTACACTTATGTCCTTGAAAATCGATCGCGATCGGCGTAATGAGCACCCTTGATATAATATATACATGCATAATATATAATGATGTCAAAGCAGTTTGTGGCTCGGTGCTTTTTCATTAGGGGCGGTCCCAAGTAAATCTTTGAGTAAAAAAGGTTGCCGACCCCTGGTCCAGAGTATGGGATCCCAACGCAGGTCTTTAAGATCTACCACCCTACCTGTTCTCTTTGCATCACTTGTTCCTGATTAACTGAGCCATGTGGCCCTTCATTCTGTTTGACTGAAAACACTGGATCCACGTAATCAGGAGTAGACGATTGTGGTGAGAGCAAGTGTAATCTGTGAGATGAATTCCAGCAAAGCAAAAGACCTAGACACAAGGTCAAAAGGCAGAAATGTATTTGAAAAGCAAACAAGCCTTTGACTTGACTTCAAGTGAAGGTTGGAATTTGCGGACAAACTACTATAAACTGGTGGTGGCTTGAAGTCTGACAGAACCACTAATAGTACGAGACAGCATGAATAGAGCGATTAAACTTATAACAAAAGTAAGTGATGTATAGCCTAAAATATGTTTTTATTCACATTACATTTTAATATTTATATTAAATTTGGGAAACAATGCTGTATGTACAGCATTACAGCATACAGCATTATCTTTTTTTTTGGTAGATTTGAACAACAACCAACCTTTATATTACAAAGTACCGTAATTTTCTTACTATAAGATGGACTTAAAAGCTTTATATTTTTTCAAAAATCAAACGGAGAGCTTATATAAACAAAAAAACAAAAACAAATTCAAGGACCAAAGCTTCTAACAGAGATGGAGATTAATGCTAACTGGGTCAAGCATGCATTGGTAATATTTGATATTACCTCATAATATTTAATATTATGAGGTTCAGTTTACTAAAGGACCTCAGGAATACTCTCAGAGCTACTGTTAGAATTGGGAAGACCAAGTCAAGATTTTCACTTATGAGGAATTTCAGCTCCTCGAGAGCCTTGCCCCTAAGTAGGCAGCTTTCTGGGTAAATTTCTTGAATTATATCTCTTGAAACATCACTGGTCGTTCGGGCATTTGTGGTAGCGGATTCCTCTAGTTCACCTTGTGTCATGTGGTCCATTTCTCTGACACAAGATCAAGATTGGAAAACCTGTCAGACAACTCCTACAAGACTGTGTTAATTAATCAATTACCGGTAATCTACTGGCGGTGTCTATTGAGAGTTCCATTGCTTGTAATGCCTTGCTTACAGAGTTGATCTCTGACAAAAAGTTATACCAAACTAGAAGACACAAGGAACACCATATTCACAATTTCTTCAGAGAGGACTTTTGCCTCTGAAACTGTTTGCTGTCTCCACCACCACTTCTTCAAAGCACTTCTAGTGCATCTAGAATGCCACTCAAATGGAAATGCACAGCTTTGACAGAGTCTTTGTGTGGCATAGGTAGATTCTGGTACATCAGATTCTGTGTAAGAGCGTGAGCAACCAGGTACAAGTTTCCAAAGGTTTATTGTCCAAGTGTTCAAAAGTGGCCTCTGGCATTCCAAACGCTCCAGGATGATTGCGGACCATGAGTCAAACCCAATCTAATAAAAAGAAACACACAAAACCAAATCAAACCCAGTATAAAACAGTAAAATGTTTAAAAAAACATGCAATAAAATCCATTAGAAGGGGTTCAAAAAATGCCTCCTTGTCGCGGGCTAATTTTGTTTTGCACTGAGTGGGTTAGTTATTTGTGTGAAAGAGGGGTGGGTCGAAACCACACCTCTGCTGTTGTCCGTCGCGTCCCTCTCACATTTCAGTTTACATTGTCACTGGGTTCAACTTTGCTGTCTCATCTGGGATTTTTCATAGGCCTCATGAGTCTGAAAAGCCTGCAACGCAATGAGACATTGTATCATATACATATTGTATCATATATATATATATATATATATATATATATATATATATATATATA
This sequence comes from Oryzias sinensis, assembly GCA_037389245.1. Classification (NCBI taxonomy): domain Eukaryota; kingdom Metazoa; phylum Chordata; class Actinopteri; order Beloniformes; family Adrianichthyidae; genus Oryzias; species Oryzias sinensis. The sequence goes on from CM074500.1 coordinate 22,561,314, forward strand.
TATAGGTGTGTGTGACATGAGTGTATGAGAGACAATGAACCACATGTCATGCCGGCAGGCGTCGCCACGACCAAACAAAGGTCTCGTCCAGGTGCTGGGGGACCAGAGCACCTTGATGGAAAGTTGGCTACTGAACAAGGCGAAATAGTTCGATCTTGAGAACAAGATTCTGTTAGAGATATTACTACTCCATTAACCTCACCCAGAGGGTTACATGCAGAGGAATGTGGAATGAATGGATGCTTCAAAACCCACAATCAAAGGCTAACTGCCAAACAACTGGTGTTAGCCCAATGCTAAGACATCCACAAATGCAACTCCTATCACAACTTAAGATTGAGCGGATCAGAACAATTGCAATTGCAATACCACGGGAGAAGCCAGAACAGCACGTCAGAGAGGAGCCTATACCACACTCCCACCCTGAGCTTGGGTACATAGTCCCAACAACCACAGATACGCGGAGCGAGGCAGCAACTTACCTGAAAGACAAGATCATGTCTAGAATCTACAACGGTTGAGTGATGTACCGCCTGAAGTCATCTGGAGCTGTGAATGAAGCATTGAGGGCAATTCCTAGCACAACAATCACAGAAACCAATGAACTGGTTTACACTTCAGCAGCAGTGGTCCTTGAGATGCTTGGCTATAAGAGCAACCATGGAAAAGCAGTACCCACATGACATCGGTTGGGGCCAAAATCAAAGGCAACTTGGAAGGATGTGATAGCTGACGGAGAGCTCAAGGGGTACAATGAGAAAGCAGAGTACCTGGGGAGGCGGCCAGATGCCCTTACCTAAAGCACTGGAAACTGCCAAACAAAGGCTCCTAGCCTTGAGCAGCCGCCTAAAGAGGTACACAAGAGACAATGACCAGAGCTGAATAAACATTGTTTACAGCTCAACCTGTGAAAGTGTCTGGCTCAGTGGCAGGGTCAAAACAGCCCAGGCAGGCGCACCAAGGCTAGAAACTGAACAGTACTAGAAAGTGTATGGGAAAAGAGACGGCTACATAACACCCAATGCCCAGTGGCTGGTCTCTCTGAAAAAGGAACATAGCAACCTCCTGAACAAGAATCCAGTATAACCATCACTGTGGCGAAGATCCAAGAAAGAATCTCAGGTATGAAGAACTTCTCAGGTATGAAGATCATTTGATCCTCGCGAGTGACCATGTGCCCACTGGCACTGCAGTGGTGACCCCTGCAGTAAAGAATATGTGTACCTTAATTTATTTTTCAGTTTTATTATTGTAAAATGAATTACAGTATACAGAAATTCTACTATATGTCCTTTTACAGTAATAAACTGTACAATTGCTTTACAATGATTACTACAGAAACTATTTTACAGTATATGGTCAACAGATTTATCCTCTAGTTCTGTCTGGATACTATAAAAAATCCCAGTCTTGTCTTGTATCGTGTGTACTTGTGTACCTTACATGTCTTGAAGGCTGCGTGGGACATATTCAGGTGTCACCTTCCGTGTCTAAGTGCGTTCTCGACACATCACATGCTTTGTGCGTGCAGAACACGTTCTTAACGCATTGATTTGCCTTGAATACGGCTTGTTGACATGTTACATTCTAGTGTCTTCTCAGTGCGAACTTTGCATGGATCCATTTGTTCTCGTTTATGCGTTCGATCCGTGTGCTGTGTCACGAAATCCAGGCGGTTTGATCACCTCAGGCCCAGTTCCTCTGAAGCTTAAAGGGACAGTATTTAAAAATCATTTCTCAGTATACATGACTGTGTTTAATGTCGATTTCCCTGCACAAACTCCACTGTAGTCAATGTCCGTTTCACCCTTGTCAGGGATCTTTTAATAAACTCCTTGCTTCGACATTACAAGTATACAGCCTTCACTTCGATTGTTACCTCACTCTCCGGTCGGAACCCAAAACTAAACAAGCAATTCCTATTGCTACATCCCTTTTCTTTTAAAAAATTAAATAACTCAGATTCTAACAGTATCCAACTTAAATATTCACTTCTTTCAGGTTCTTCAAAATAAAGTTATTTTCTTACCAAAATAAATTATTTTCTCCCAAATAAAATTACATTCTTTTGTAATAACCTTACATTATGTTCTAATGGCTTTCTTTATTCCAAATAATATAACATTCTTTCTCCTTCTCTTTTTTTTTTTTCAAAGAAAGTCTCTATAAACAAAAATTAACATATTAACTGCAAACATAGTCTTTCAGGTATCTTGGCTGGTGAACAACACGTCCTGACTTGGTGGTGGTACTTTGTAGGTCTCCTTGGCTTTGGCTTGAGTTTAGCCTAACAGGTCCTGTTGTTGATGGTATTTTTAAGTCGACCTCCACAGCTCTTCTCAGATGTCGACGGTTCCTCCGCAGGACTCTGCCATTGTCCATCTCCACCTCATAGGATCGGTTTCCAAGTGTTTTGCACACTCTCGCCTTGTCCCATAAGCCGTGTGGTTCGAAAGGTTGAACTCTGACTGAGTCTCCTGGTTTCAAATTGTCCATGTCTCTTGCTGTGCGGTTGTAATATTTAGATTGTCTCTCCCTGTTCTTTGTCAGTCCTTGGTTGTTCTTTGTTACTTTGGGCTGTAATAGACTGTCACTCATTGGAATAAGTGTTCTTGTTCTCCTGCTTAAAAGTCTCTGTGCTGGACTTGTGTCCAAGCCTTGTGTTGGAGTGTTTCTGTGATCCAATAAGGCCAAATATGGATCCTGTCCAGCCAGTTTGGCTTTTCTCATGAGTCTTTTTGCTGTTTTGACTGCAGACTCTGCCTTGCCATTGCTCTGAGGGTAACCAGGTGATGATGTTTTATGTTTAAAGTCCCATTTCTGGCTAAAGCTGGCAAACTCTGTTGAGCTGTACTGTGGCCCATTGTCAGAAAAAACAACTTCCGGTATTCCCTGACGTGCGAAATGAGCTTTCAGTTTCCTAATCACAGTACTTGACTTAGTATCTGGTAGGTAATCAATCTCCCAGAAATTAGAATAGTAATCCACTGTAATTAGGTACTCTCTACCGTCAAAGTTGAATAAGTCTGTCCCAACTTTGGTCCATGGTCTGTCGGTCAGCTCGTGTGGTCTTAGTGTCTCTTTTTGTTGTTTAGCGTCCACTTTTCGGCATATATCACATTTTGCGATATATTTTTTGATATGGTCATTCATACCGTGCCAATAAATGCAGTCTCTGGCTCTTCTGAGGCATCCTTCTGTGCCGATATGTGTTGAGTGGATCCGCTGGGTTATTTCCGCCTGCAGCGCTTCTGGAATCACCACTCTTTCTCCTTTGAAGACCAGTCCATCCTGTGTACTCAGCTCGTCCTGCATAGATTGGAATTGGGTTATTTCTGTTGGCACCTCCTTTTTACAAGCTGGCCATCCCTTTTGTATTGTTTCTATTAGAATTTGTAGTTTATGGTCTGTTTTAGTTCCTGTGCGTATTTTTTCCATGCTCTCCGTTGAGACAGGTACATACTCTACCATGTTGACACATTCTGTCTCCAACTCTGTCTGACTTTTGTTGTTGCTTTCTTGTAAGTAGGCTCTGCTCAAGGTATCGGCTAGCAGCATGTCTCGGCCTGGAACATAGGTTATGTTAATCTCATATTTCTGTAGTCTCAATAACATCCTTTGCAGTCTCTTAGGCGCTTGCATCAGCGGTTTCTTGAAAATGTTTTCGAGCGGCTTATGATCTGACTGCACTCTAACCAGACGACCGTATGTGTATTGGTGGAATTTTTCCATGCCAAATACAATGGCTAAGCACTCCTTTTCAATTTGTGCATACCCTCTTTCTGTGAGCGTTAATGCACGACTTGCAAATGCCACTGGCTTACCTTTTTGAGTCAGAGCAGCACCTAACCCCGTCTCACTGGCATCACACTGCAGTGTCAACTCCTCTTCTGGGCTGTAATATTTTAAAACTGGGACTTGTGTTATTTTTTCTTTCAGTCTTTTAAATGCATTTTCATGCACATCTGACCATTCCCACAGGCTGTCTTTGTGAGTAAGTTGTCTAAGAGGTTCACAGTCATCTGATAAATGTTTGTAAAATTTTGCCAAATAGTTGATCATTCCTACCAGTCTCTGCACACCTTTAATATCCTTTGGTGCTGGCATCTCTTTGATTGCTCTCACCTTTTCCGGGTCAGCTCTCAGACCATCGGCTGTGAGCAGATGTCCAATGTATGGAACTTCTCTTCTCCTGAGTTTGAGTTTCTCCGCATTCAGTTTTATGTTTTTCTCTCTGCATCTTTCTAGAAAAAGTCTCAGGTTTCTGTCGTGATCTTTCTCCGCTTCCTCCGTTGTATCACCTTTTCCTGTGATCAGAATATCATCAGCGATGACGTATGTGCCAGGTAGGTTCTCCAATGCCTGCATCAGTCTGCGCTGAAAAACCTCTGGAGCTGGGCTGATCCCCATCGGCATCCTCAGCCAACGAAAACGACCAAATGGTGTTGCGAATGTTGTGAGCTGACTTGACTCCTCCGTGAGCTTTACATGCCAGAATCCATGTTTCACGTCACATACTGTGAAGACTTTAGCTTTTGACACATCTGGTAGTATGTCATCTATTGTCGGTAGTGGAAAATGACTTCGCTTTAACGCTTTGTTAAGCGGTCTTGGGTCAATACAGATTCTGGGTCTGCCATTCGGTTTCTGCACAGTCACCATACCACTGATCCATTCTGTACTGTGTTCGACAGGTGTTATGATCCGTCTATCTTCAAGACTTTTCAGTTCTTCCTTCAGTGGTTTCATCATTGAAACCGGGACTCTGCGTTTCGGCAGTTTAACAGGCTGCACAGTTGGGTCTATTTCCAGCTCATATTCACCTTTTAAGCATCCATCTCCTGTAAATACATCTTGAGATTCTGTTTTTATCTCCTCCAACAACCAGGTATTTTCTTCTGCAGGTGCTTTTGTCACTGAGCTGTCCAAAGCGTAGATGTTGTCATATTTGACTTGTATTAGCTTCATTGCTTCACTCGCTGATCTTCCGAGTAGCGGTGTTTTGCAGTCCTCTCCTACCACTTGGAACTCTACTTTGTATTTTTTATTGTTTTTTGGATTAACCATTTTGACTTTACATTTTCCTAATGGACACAACTTTGACTTGTTGTACATCACTAGCACCTTATCCGTGTGCTCCATTTTTACGTTCGGGTTCAACAGGTTAATGGGAATGACGTTGCATGTTGCACCACAGTCGATCTGGAACTGTACCAGGCTGTTGTCAATCATCATGCCTGCAAAAAGCTGTTCTTTCTTTTTTCCGACTCCTTCTTCAAACTGGTTCACTTCTTCTGCCGTTTGTGTTATGGCTGTGACTGTCAGTATGTCCTCACCTGAGTCTGAATCTTGCTCTGTCACTGTGTGGACCATTTTTCTTTTTTCTCTCAGAGTGTTTTCCTTCCTGACGGTTTTACTCCTGCATGTTATAGCAAAATGATTTTCTCTGCCACACTTTTTACAGTTTTTTCCATATGCTGGGCATTTTGATTTGATTCTTTCATGCGTCCTTCCACAATATCTGCAGGAAATCCCTTTCTCTTGTCTCTTCCTCTCTTTTTGTCTTACTACATGTAACTCTTCTAATGTCTGTCCAGTTATGGTTTTGTTGTATTCTCTTGAAATCTCCATTGCTCTGCATATATCCAGACATTTGTCTAATGTGAGATTCTCTTCTCTGAGCAGCCGTTCTCTCCAACTGGAGCTGCTTGTCCCACAGACAATCCTGTCTCTGATCAATGAGTCTCTTAATTGTCCAAAGTTGCAGGTACTTGCTAGCATTCTCAGGTCTGTGACATATTTATCTATATTTTCTCCCAGAGCCTGATTGCGTGCAAAAAATCTGTATCTTTCAACTGTTTCATTAACTTTGGGATTACAAATAGTTCATCTATTTTAGCCATCAGACCACTCACTGTTACTCTTGACTCAGCTCCGATGAGCGTTCCGCAGAGCTCTCTTCCACGTTCCCCGATGAGATAGTAAAACAGCTTCACTCTTGCCTTTTCCTCTGTGTCTGGCAGAGCTAGTTCCGTGTAGAGTGTAAACTCTTCTTTCCACGTTTTCCATGCTTTCGGAAGGTTTGCTGCGTCCATACTCCATTGTGCAGGTGGTTTTAATCCTTCCATCTTTTACACTTTCTGTCTTGCTGCTTTCTTCGGCGTCTGTCCTGCCGCTTCAAGCCGTTAGCACCCACGCGGCTAACTAGCTTAGCCTAGCTTAACGGTACGGTCCGCTCCGCTTCTTCTTCACTCACGCACCGGGTGTGTCGTTCGAAGCACCGCTGCCACCATGTTTAATGTCGATTTCCCTGCACAAACTCCACTGTAGTCAATGTCCGTTTCACCCTTGTCCAGGGGATCTTTTAATAAACTCCTTGCTTCGACATTACAAGTATACAGCCTTCACTTCCGGTGTTACACTCTCAACTCTCCGGTCGGAACCCAAAACTAAACAAGCAATTCCTATTGCTACAGACTGTTTAGGCATTGCTTTGTTAGTTGATGAGAATGCACTCAGAACACGGAGGCCATGCCTGAATATGTCCCGTGCGGCATTCCATACACATGCGGACAGTAAAGGAGCATGAAAACAATTCACCAAAAGGAGTGGAATCTTTTTAAGTGAACATGAATTTATTATTACATGGATTATTTGCTGCAAAATGTAGGTGCTTCACTCATAGGCGGTGGATTTTCACCTGGTATAGACTACTTTTTAGGCCCCTGATATGGTTTGTGACAAATCTAGCAGTTTAATTTTTGACATTTCTAAACACGTGTTTACATAAAATACAATGCTTGGGTACTAAATGCATACAATATAAAACAGTTCACTTCGATTGTTCTGTAAAAGCACCCAGAAATTTACATAGTTATTTTTATTACAGGTGCATCCATTTTACAACAGGCGCATCAGGTGTATCCATTTCATATATTCTACTTTCTATATTTCTATTTTTCCCCCCAACAAAAACTAAAAATAATTTTATTTTTGTCTATATTTAAAAGTTCCCTTAAAAATGTATGTAATATTCCATTTATTATGTTGAAATGTGTTTCTGTAGCTGTTGGATATTCTGGGAGTAATAGATTAATTAGTTTTCTTCTAAGTTGGAAGGGAAGTTCTTTAAAAAATGTCTTATATTTTTGTTTAAACATTCTTTGGCTAAGAAAATTCCACATCATCAAAGCGGAGTCAAAGGGAACTTTGGCTATATTTTTCAATATATTCTCAAACCTTTTAACTTTATTCTACATTCCAAATTTGAATGGTCTAAATTTCTGTGTGAAATTGTTTGACTGCACATTTGACATCAGGTTTTAACCACATAAGTTTCCTTTAGAACTAGGCAAATTACCCTAAATGAATACATTTCCTTTTTCACAATATGTATCTGTGTGGTATATATGACCATTAAAAATATGAATAGTAAAACAATGATTTTAAATATTTTTACCGGAACCTTTTGGGAAACAAAAATTGTGTGCGTATTATTCTTATTTGATTGCTTGAAACAAACCATTTCCAAATCCAAATCCAAAACATGGGATCATTGGGCTAGAAATTCGTTTCTCCTTTTTCTTTTTCGATTTAGCGAAAAAATTCGCAGACACACTGAATAGTTTAAAAGGCACGACGGAGGAAAGAAGGCATGTGTGCTCGCAACGGAAACAAGTCTGATTCCGCAAAAGACTAATCCCTGTGAGTGAACTTCGAAACACATTCCATCCACAAGCAATTTTCTCACAGTTCAAGATGTTTCACCTTCATAAATCAACTTGCAGTGCGGAGCCGCTGAGCTCCAGTGGCGCAATCGGTTAGCGCGCGGTACTTATATGACAGTACAAAGCTGAGCAATGCCGAGGTTGTGAGTTCGAGCCTCACCTGGAGCAGTATTTTTTACTTACACCGTTTATACTACATATTTCCAATATTAGGCACGACATTTAAAAATAACAATTCTAGCGCCCCTGATACTCAAACATAAAATGTTAGCCACTATTTTTACCCTGGCTGATGATTGTTTGATGTATACAAAAAAATACCAAAATGGCCTTTTTCTACTGTTAATCATTCAGTGCAGTGGTCACCAACATTTTTCAGGCCCAGGACCGCTGTAAACTATTTTACGAATCATTACCACGTTATACAAGCAGTGTCAGACTTTAATAAAATGATTTTTATAAAAATTAAACACTATGTGAACACTAGATGGCAGAAGAACTCCATCTCCAGAAAGTATCACTTTTCAATGAAAGTTGCATTTAAAATCCTAAAACCTTCAGGAAAAAAGTTAATTCAAACAGCTTTTCCGCTGTAAGCTCCTTGTGTTGTTAACACGAAAGTCAAATTTAAGAAAAGGTTATAGGATTTGGAAATAAGATGAATTGTGAATTCGTGTTATTGCACTATTGCATTTTCCTGACACTAGAGGTCAGTGTTGACCACAGTTTTGAGCGATAGTGCTGTGTCGTTTCATACCTTTGAATCTTACTGGCTGCTTCTGTGGTTTAAAACAAAACAATTTTTTTTATATTAAATATTGGGCATTTCTGCTAAAACATCTTTGTAAAATTAAAGTTTTACATATAAAATAGGAAGCTCAGAAAAACTGCTGAATATATATCTCAAACTGCTGCTTTTTATGTTTTTATTGTCTTTCAAGTTAAATCAACAACATTTTTTGACTGCTGTTTTTTTTGCTCCCTCAGCTCATAACCAAACTATATCTGTTGCTTTTTTGTCAGAACATTCAGGGTTCACACACATTGAAAAATGGGTGATGTATCACAGCTACAGTTTAGGCTCCTGTTTCATGGTAAAGTGTGATGTTTTCATTACATTTTCCTGTAATGTGATGTGATGTTTCCAAATTCCAGTTTGAAAAAGTTGGTTAATTTTGGCACATTTACTATATTGGTAATTCATGTTTTCAAATACATTTTATTTACTACAATTTTTTTATTTTATTTCTGTGGGTTTGATTGTTTTTAAAGTCCCATTGCGATCATCTTTTGATCTTTTTTTAAAGCATTCCCAGTGGTCTTTTAATTATGACTTTGCTGTTTTTAGCCACACAAAAAAGCTGTTGTTTTCTGGGGCATAGTTTATGCAGAACAGCAGTAATTAAATAGTAATTCACCTCTGAGTTGTGGGCAAGACTTTTGGCGTAGAGTAAGCCCCACTCCCACTTCCCATCATTCATCTGTTTACCTGCTCTCCTGCTAGCTTACAGCCCCTCAAAACCCAACCTCAAACCCGATCTGCAAAAAATGGCAAGCCGTACAATTATGAGTCAGATTCCAGCTCAGGTGAGGAAAACAGAGACGTACATGGATCTATTTGATCTAAAGCGGATGCTTTTTCAACCTGCATTTTTTTTCCACGATGATTTGAGTGAAGAAATACTCAGAGATGCAATTTTAATCTTGATCTTTTTTGTGCCTGTCCTCTATCATCATAAAAATGCCACAAGATCATGTTAAAAACATCAAAAACCCCACTTTAACTAGTAGTAGCAGAAAAAATACAACAAAAAGTTTTGAGAATTTTCACTTAACATCACACAGAAATCACATCCCACGAGTCAGCACATTGCATGTCATGTGACATTCCCATAACTGGAGTTTATTTCACTCATTCTCACTGGTTACCAACTCCTAACAAAGCTGTTGAAGGCCTTGGAGGCCAACATCATGTCAAATAATTGTTGCATTTTCTAAAGTTGCCAGATTTTTTTTTTTTTGCACATTGAGACAAATAAGAGACAACGTTTTTCCTGCAACTCTTTGGAACTTTTGTATGTTTTAGCAACGTGAGAGCATGACCCAAACCAAAAATCCCAGAAAACAACTTGGCAACTTTCTTGCAAGCCCTGCTGCCATTTCTTTATTTCATCTTCTCCAAGGTTGACCTCAAATCAGTTGAGACGGCCAGTTAAATTCAAGCATACTTCTGATCAGAGGTAAATGACCTAACACAGACTGTTAGCATTCAAACACATCTTTAACAGATTACTCCAAAGGGAGTGGGAACACCTCAAGGGTTTGACACACTGTAATTTAATGGAATCTCAAGAGGTAAAGGAATGCCTTAAGTCTGTAAAATGTATTGTTTTTTTTGTCTTTAAATATGGTTCAGGCTAAAGTTTTACTCACCTCACACCCCCAACCTCAACATGACTGGTGCAACAAAATTGGCGAGCATACTTTCCACGTCACAAATACACTCTTTTTGCAACAGCATGTCTTTCATCTTCTTTTGATTGCAGCTGACAACTATTTGAATAGAGAAATAGTCAGAAAATGCAGTTTTAAGCTTAATTTTCTTTATAAATGTCCTCCATCATAAGAAAAATGCTAACAGAACATGATAAAACCACCCAAAACACCATTTGCATCAGTTATTTTAATGGCTATGGGGGTCTTTAAATAAACCCAACACTCAAAACACCTAGTTTTTGTCTCCCATTTTCCTTTGAGCTTTGGAAGAACATTTCTCTGCTCTAATTCCCGTGAAGAGTTTGGCGAGACTTGTATGCATTTAAGTGATTCATAAGGAATAAAAGCAAGCGGGCTGATGGGACAGGAAGAGTGTTTGCTGATAAGAGCGTGGGATGAATCAGAGCCATGAGTGTAAACACCACGGCTGCACGTCTGTATACGCTGCAGCAGCAGCAGGACCTGTTCTCTTATCTCTGCACTGATCTGGACTGCAGCTTGATTTGCTGCTGCCAGAATCGCACATCTCTCCGGCTGACCCAGATTTAATCGCCACAGCAATCAACGAGGCCTTTGTATCATACATAGATAATACGAATGCAATTTGTTCACACGCTCACACTGACAGGTCTCGGGGCTGGGAAACCTTTCAAAATTGACCTGCAGTAATTGCAAGACAGTCCTTGGTGCAGCTCTGCACATCAGAAAAAGTCGTGTAACAGTATCACCGTCTTCAGATCCAAGGCCGCCCCCAGCCTGTTACTAACCACACAGCTATGTGTCACAAGCTGTAATTCACATCTGTGTTTGCTTAGCTCTGAGTGCACACACCACCTCGCTGTCTGACAGCTCCCAGGCCCAGCTGTTATGTATTGTGACCTGCGGGCTCTGCTGCTCATTACATGTGAAGGTATAATTATTATCATCATTGTTTTTTTATTCTCTCTCGAGCCCGGAGCAACTCCACTGATGAAGCGGCATTAGCCAGAAGGAAGTGATGTCACTGGCCGGCCTCGCTGCAGGGAAACATTCAGGTCAAAGGTGCCAGAGCCTGCAGCCAGGAAGGAGGAACCCGTCTGCAGGCCGGCGTGAGATAATGTTTTGTTCCTGGGAAGTTAATTATGTGCGCTGCCGCTTTTTCAAGGGCAAAGTGAGAATTTTAAGGGGATTTCTGGAGGAGAATTCCCAGATGTGCCGTTTGCATTTTTTAACCTCCACTTTCACTCAGGCTGTATCATCATCATCATGATCCTTGGTGGGAGCTGACTGCTCTCAGTGTGAGTTTGAACGGGACACTGCTGAGGGGAACCTGCAGGCTGAAAGCAGTACTGCAGCTGAAGAGCACGTCTGTTTTTATCCCTCAGTAAAGGAGGAACATCATCATCATCATCATCATCATCATCATCATCATCATCATCACACTTCCTCTTCTGCTTTCATCTGGCTCACAGTCAGATTAAATCATTGGAAAACTAACTAAACTAGCTATTTTTTGTCTTTAAAAAACATCTTAAAGCCTTTATTCTTTAGTCATTTGGATAAAAAAAGGAAAAAAATGTTGCAGAATTTCAACTCAGACTGAACTCTAATGATCCAGAGCTAAACAAAAGGTAACAAAAAGTAAGACTCAGGAAAATGCAAGTAAACTAAAAGAAATATAAAACTCAAACATCAACAAAAATAAGACAACAATCAAACATTTCTGTATATGATTTCCTTCAATATTAATACTTATGCAACTATAAGTGATCCAGTTTGTCCAATGAAAAGTAAAGGGAGAACGAACTCCCTCCCAACTTTACGCGGTAAGGCCAAATGAGCGACCACAACTTCTGTGATGCTCCAGTTTTATCCATGTCACAAGTATAGAGGGGGGGGGGGGGGGCATGTCTGTTATTTATGTTTGGAAAAGGAGAGTGGAGTTTGTGGCCCAGCAGAGAGCCAGGATTTTAAAAACCTTTCTGCCTGAAACATCTCAGCTCAGTCCCATCGGAAGGACTGACCTGAGTGAACGTGGAAACTTTGCCTTCTCACGTCGTCTCTGGCCATTTTTTGTTCATGCACAGCTTTAATGCGTGCACACACTCAAACATCTGCCTCACTTTCACACACATTTGTCTTTCCTGCCACTCCTCTGTCTTGTTGTCCGTCATTTTCATGATCAGAACTCTGCATTGTGTTGAAAGATTTCTCCAAATCAGTGACACAGTTCATAAGCAGCCATTATGTCTGCTGTTTCTGTCTAACACTGGGAGTCAGAAATGGGTCATAGTGTGTGTTTTACCTGAACGTCTCACTATACTGTAGCCCAAAAAAACTAAAAAAAATCACGATAGGGAACTATAACCTATTCACAAAACTTGATTTCAATTATTTGAAGTGTTTTATTGTTCCCATCATGCTCTCTGTTCCGTGTTTTTACTACAACTGTGTTTGTAGGTGATGGTCAGAATCTATCTGAACGTCTTATGTTTGGTCTCATCAGAGAAAATATCTCTTTAAATGTTTGGACAATCACCTTGAGTTGCTTCCTAACTAAAGCTATGTTCACAAGTGGCCACTTCCTGGAAAAAAATCTGCGTAAATGTGCTTAAATGCAGTTTTTTTTTGGCTTCTTCTTTCACATTGATGCATAGCTATGTTAGTATCTATGACCATACAAAACGTGCGGCCATTGAACACGCATTGAATGTCAAACCAGGTCAGACTTTGACCAATCCGGGACTCTGATTTGGTAGTGATGTATGGATGGCGTCCCCTTTTGCACGGTTCTGGGAGATCTGGGAAAGAAAAAGCCTGGAGCAAGATTGACATCGCTTTGACATTTCACACTTATCTCAGCAATCGTCTTAAAAGAAGTAGACGTCTCCTTTTTGTAGTAATCCTTACATTTTTCATTATTTCTTTTGCTCTTTTCATGTTTTCAAAGAAACAAAATAATGCTAAGTGAGACTGTTCACTCTTTATCAGACATTCCTGCACATCAGCATTCAGTTTTGTGTTTGTTGATGTATGTTTTGCACACAGCACTCTATTTCATATCTTCTATCTAAAATCAGCAGTTCCATGTGATGATTCGCCTGCAGTTAGTCCAGGCCTCTTCTGATTGGTCTAACTTTGTCTACCGTGACCACAGCAAACTCTCTCATTGGTCACTGCACACTTCTTTAATGCACAGAAACACAGAGGGGAGGGGAAACTTGTAAACCCACTTGGGTGATGACATTTTTCTGTTAGCTCCTTTCACACGTCAACATAAAGTTATCGGAATTTCCCTTTAGTCTAATGTAAATATGGTGAACTCATAAAACAACACTCTTATAAATGCAGATGTCACACATTTGACTTCTTTTTGGTAGACTACAGCTATACCAGCTCTTTGATTTAAAAGGCAGTTTTGTGGCAAATCATAGGTGCATTTGTTTTTTATAAGCAGCCCTGCAGGAATTTGACCAGGTGAGTTTTAAGTCTACCAAGCAGACTGCTGCCTGCTCAGTCTGACATTTAGTCTGATTTAAAGGTTAAAAAAATTCCACCTAAAAGAAAGAACATTTTTTTTAAAACAAAGGTGTTTCAGTTTAGCGCTGGGAGGCTGATTTTGCAAAGACATGACTAATAATTAAAGGACTTTGATTTTGACCTTTAGAGCATAGAAATTGTTCATGTTGATGTTAATTATCCTTGTAAAGAGCTGAATTTATTAAACTTCTCACTGGTAAGATTAATACAGATTCATTTGTCCAATTTCTTTTCTAAAACAAATTTTATTTGGTAGTAAAATGAAAACAGGAAGAACCAGTAAGTGAAGCTGGGTGAAGGGGAAACCTTTATTCATAAAAATGTATTTTCCTATATAAAAAAAAAACAGAAAACCATTCTTTGCCTAAAAAAATCATACGTGACCCTAGAAATGACAATAAAATAAAATGTATTTAAAAGTTTGATATGTCACTCAACCTACTTCATCTTAAATTTCAGATCAGTTTGATTGGATAGATGCATTTTGTGTAATGATCCCAATATGGCAAAATATTAGATTACAAAAGAAGCACAAATTGACAACTTCTAACTGAATTTATTGTCAAAGGCCACATTGTAGTTTGCAGGTATTGTGTTGCACAGGCATAAAATAATCCTGGAAATTAGTAAACCATGACATATTCAAAAATCGCTATAACTTTGCTTAAGAAAAAGTTGTTTGTTGTTGTTGTCCTTAAATTTTTGTTCTGGATACTGACTGGATAATACAGAAATTCAAAACATGCAAAACATCCCCTACGCCTAAAAAGAGTAAAAACACTAAAATGTGTCGTCTGTGAACCTTTGAGTGTTAAAAAGTTTTGTTTCTTGGTAGAATCTTCAGCTAAAACAGCCCTGACTCACTTTAATTAAAGGTATGGTGCTGCTTGATTTCTCTTCTGTTATTTGATCTGATAAGGTCATAATGTTTTCACTCCATTTCACTACAGTTTGGAAAAAGAAACTCTGTATGTTTATGTTATGATGCTAAGAAAGGAGCATTATAGTTTCTAAGGAAATGTTTTCTGAGTCTTTGGTTGTCGGTGCAAAACAAGCAAACATTCCCCCCTCCTTTTGCTTCCAACATGTGAGTCTGTGCACGCATCAGAGTTGTATGTTTGGATCTGTCGGCGCCCTGCCTATCACTCCCCGTGGGCGCATGAAGGGCGCTATGGTGGCTGGGGGCTGGGAGCTGCTGACATGACCGCCCGGTTCAAAGAGATCGCGCAGGAGATGCAGTGAGAAGGGGAACACTGCAGCCTTTATCCCCGCCACGGCCGAGCCTGGGAAAAGTCTGCGCCCCCCCCCTAGCCCACATCACCGCCTGCGGTTCCAGGCGGGGAGGCAAGTGGACTTACAGGTGCTGCAGCGCACCGCTCCCGCTCTGTAATATGCCAAACCTGTGATCCGAGGAAGAAAAAAGTACAATATCCCACACATTTCAATGAGAGCTGAGTGCTGATAGAAAACAGAGTCCAGAATGATGTGAGAAAGTTCAAGACATCCACCAAAATACTGTCAAGGTGGTTTGGATTTTCACAGAAAGACGGACTGAAAGGTCTGTTGGTGCAGAAAAAAGGGACATTCCAACAGTAGTTTTGTTATTAAACTTAAATTCAGCAGCAGATTATTACATATTTCTATAAAACACCACATTTATTGTTATTTAGAGTATTAATTGAGTTTCACCAAGCGTAGTATGAAGGGCCATAAAAACACCAAGAGGCTCCTGAGCTGCAGCAGCTGCAGGTCAATCAACCAGAGGTCAGGTATGGCACATTCAGGAGAGAAATGTGAAAAATACTTCCTAAATAGGGCAACATCAGCATAGTGGCTGTCCTCAAAGGGACAGATATAACTTATAACTAAATGTAAATGAAAATAAATGTAACTACTCCTTCATGTTAAATAACTCATTTATTTATTTATCATAACTTTTTAAAGTGATAATTCCAGTTGCATAGAAAACATATCTTTGCTTGCTACTCTAGCAAAAATCCTTTTAAATGTTGTCCGCTTATTAAAACACACATTATTCCATTAATAAAGGAATAAACTGTCCAAGTGAATAAAGAGAAATAACATAAAACTGAGCTGCAAAAAACATGTATTACACATGAAACATTTTAAGAAAAAAAGACTGCACACACATTCGGGGTTGATGTAAATACGCTAACGTGTAGCGGTGTCGGACTGTATTTAATGTGTTAGTAACAAGGTTAGGAGTTAGCATAGTCACAGTAAAGTGATTGCAAACAAGTCTGCAACACAGCGGATGACGCTTAATGTGACTAACGTGTAGCATGTTACAAACAAGTTCTAGAGTTACTGTGAAAGTAGTTAATAAAGTCTAACTGACTGACATCTCCTTTCATCTAGATTAATTTGGTGCACTTTGTATAAGTTTGAAAAAAGAATACACTCAAGCATCACCCAGCTATGCATTTATCAACCTCTAATCTGCCCTGAACAGACATATTTGGGATAAACTGGGTACAGAAAAACTGTCCTTAAAACAAATTGTCCCTTTTTCACTTTTCTGCCTGTCCTCATGCATGGCAGAGCTCTATTTTCCACTGGCTCCGTGTTGTGCTGGCGTATTCAGAGTGATCCCACTGGTATGATTAACCTACATTTTTTTAATTTTTTGCAGCGCCATTTTTCTCTGCCCTTTGAAAAGCCGGACACCGCCTCCTCGCCGGGCCGTTTAAAGCCCCTGCCCTCACACCTGGCATTAAATGCTCCACTGCTCACCGCCTCGAAGTTGCAGTTTAACCATCCACCTCGTGTTTATTTTTCCTCCATTTCTCTCAACTGTTGCCTTTTATGACACAAGTCTCCGTCTGATAGCACTTGCTGCTGGAGCAGGCCGGAGTGTACCTTGGCAGGGCTGGGCAGGTGGCACTTAGCAGGCATTTACTGTTTTATTAATAGTGTTTTATGTGTGGATGCAGACAGCTATGAATGCAGCCATTCAGCGGGGGAAAGGCCGGGGTGCAGGAAAGTGAAGGAAGCGGTGTGCTTCGTGAGGACTGGCGGAGGCGGGCTTGCAGCCCGCGCCAGTGTCTGATGTGAAGGACCTGGGGGGGGGGGCTTGGTCGGTTGTTTGTGTATGTGTTAGGAGAGGCTGACATCAGTCCTTCCACCGATGAGGGGGTTTGTTGGTGCTGCCGCTCAATCACAGGAGCTCTGTCCTTTCTACTGTACACACACATTCTATCACTTGCGTAATTATGAAAGGAGATGAACGCGCTTTACACCAACAGATAGTTTCCAGTGTAATTAAAGAGCGAAGGGCTGACAGAGCCACATTATCACCTGTGGCGAAACCACCAATTACAGACCAGCTTTAGCTGTAAATCTGCCCGCCTCAATAAATCGAGTGTATGTGTGTGTATGTGTGTGTGTAAAGGCAGCTCGCACATGTTACCCAGACTTAACACATTAGGCTGCATGCAAAGAACATGCTTTCAGGAAAGATTTATGAAGTCTGACGGCACGGTGCGAGTGAAGCGGTCATTTTGGCAGAGCAGAGTTTAAAGGTGCAATCTGGTATTTATTTGTCTCACCACACTCTCATATGGATTTGAAAGTATTGCACTTTGGGAATGGCTGATGGGAAATGAGCCCTCCTCCAAACTTGATTCGGCAACTGTAACTTAATACAAATGTTGACCGGACTGTTACCATCAGGTCCTCGTTGTGCTCACTGTTATTTCTTGGCCCGGTCAAAGTCCGGTTAATAATAGCAGGAAAAACACTGTAATAAAATTAATGTGACGGTTATTAATTAAGAGAACAAAAGGTTAATGTGAATATTTCTAACATAAGCAATCCGGGGTGGGAAGGGGTTCAGGAGTTGATGAGATTCAGGATGTGGAAGTTTGAAGGTTTACATCAAATCAATGCTAATTTTTGAATATTTTTGCCTGGAGATTTTATTTATGTTTTTTTTTTTCTTTTCAGTTTCTCCTACTTTTCCAGGAAGCTCTACATAAAAAAGCCTTCCAGCAAGGATGCAGTGTGATGCTACATATGTGGAACCCACTGTTACAGAAATATATGTACTGGTACAATTAATTTTGTGAATGTTTACAAGAGTTACCAAAGCTTTGGGCTTTGGTTCTTTGAAGATACACGGATGAAAACAGTTTTTTTTGGTGTTTTTAACATTCTTCTGATGTTGGAGGACATAATAGCATTTCTGAGTGTTTCTTTATTCACATTGTTGGGATTCAGGAGCAGATGAAAAAAGGGCTAAAATAAATGCTAAAATTGCTATGCGCTAATGGTCCCGCCCACAATTCAGAGGTAAATTTCTAATGAGGTACTGCCGCTATGCAGAAAATAAAACTGTGACGTGTTTTTGATTTAGTCTAAAAACACATAATCATAGATCAAAAGATGATCCAAGCAGGTTTTCCTTTTTGTTCCTACAGTACTCATAACACTGTCGACTCTTATGTTTCTTAAGTGTGTTCTCAAATTGTGTATGTGTCAAACTTTTATTTTGAAGGTGACAAATTGTGCAAATTACTCTGCAAATTTGGTCCTAACAACGTTCAATTTCTGTCCAGTTTGATGGTTTCGGGAGAACAAACTTGTAAGATCAGATGTTCCCTGTTGTTGTCCCAGGACAGTTGAGAATCGCTCCAGCCACCCGTCATAAGGATGAAGCTGGACGATTGTTCTTAAAAGCAAATGTTTTTAAAAAGTTTAACCCCATCATGAATAACTCTATTTACAATTATTGTACATAAAAAGTAGTCTAAATGGGGTCCTGGAAAAAATGGTACTATGTGAATCAAGGGGTCAAGACCATTACTTATGAAGATCAGACACACTGATCAGGTGCTTCTCTTGATATCTGGTAAGTAAGTGTCTTTATATGTTTCCTAGAATGCAAATTTTTCTCTTATGCACAAAATGACTAGAGAATTGCGCCTCCAATACCCTCCACCTTCTGTGTCTGTCTATATATTTAGTGCCTAGGGTGGAGATTAGTTTTGGTATTAAAGGGATGCCGCTTGTTGCATGTCCCCCCTCTCCTTCCTCGCATTCCACTGACCCAAACATACACACTCTCATACATGGCCTAGTGTGACCCCTCTCCACCCTGGTCGACTTGAGCGCACGGGTGTGCACAATCCCACACACACTCCCCTCTGGCGTTGCTTTACTCTACATTCAAGCCCTCACCCTCTCAGGCCTCTGGACATCAGAGCAGGCCTTCACAATCCCCCTCTAGCAACACGCAGACCTGTTAAACCAACGGACTGCCAGGTCTTTTGTCCTGCTGCTTGATCTGGAGTGTGTGTGTTGTTTTGGCTTGGATGGTAGGTTAGGACAAGGTTTGGACGGCGCTGGATCCCCTCTAATCCCTGAGGGGAGGAGGTAAACCGAGACCAGGGGGACCTCCGGCTTTTTGCGCTCCACCCTTTATAACCTGCATGTGTGCACACAGTGTTGGGATTGCCACAGCAGCCCCTGGGAGATTAGCAGTTGTGCCCTCCATTATTAAAACATAGCATCATCCCAGCAGTAAGAGAGACAGCAAAGGTGCCGCTGTGGTCCTGCGTGTGGATCCAATAAAGCAACAGTGCACCTTCTAATCCAGACAGCCTTATATATGGAAGCATTCTGGTTGTGCTTCCTGATGTTGAGGTGATTTTGAGGAGTACACGGTGCTCTGTGAAAATGTTGTGGTTGCACTAACACGTAATACGTGACATCACATGCAGCTGTGTCGGACTGTGTGTGTTTCTAACATGGTTAGTCACATTAATGTTTGTTTTAGCGGGATCAGTCTGTTTACGTGTTGCAAACAAGGTTGGGAGTTACAGGTAGTGTATTGTGAATACACTGACATGGCAAACATGTAGTGTGGTCCAAATAAGTTCTAGAGTGACTGTGAACAGATTTAATAAAGTCTGACTGACTGATGGACTTATCTGTGACTCTTTTGTCAGTGTGCATTATAGTTCTGTGCGCCTTACATATGACATAAGTTCAAAAATAGGCCGTTCATTGACGGTGGGCTTTTTAAAGTTAATGACGCACTGGGCATTTGATGAACATTTAGCCATTCACACTGGACAACCAGGGAGGGGCTTCTTTTTCTCCTTCTTATATTTTTCTACTGTTAATTAGCGCAGTGGTCCCCAACATTTTTCCGGCCAAGCACCGCTTAAACCCTTGTGCTATCCTAGGCACTTTAACGTTGGGAGTTGGGTCATCTAGACCCACTAGACAGTGCTCTGAATCTTTTTTCTTCAATGATTTGTGATCTTCACTGGTGTCCATGGATTACATGAAATCTTTCCACCTTTATCCACCTTTGTCTTGGTAGGGAGAACACGTCAATGTCTGAATGGGGCTGACAAACAGACGTGGTGAACAGAATCTGGTAGTTTTCCAAAATAAAACGTAGTAGTAGTAGAAACAGGTTTATTTCAAATCAAATCAACATTTACCTGGAAAAAGAAAAATTATAAGTCAATACATGACTTGGAAAATAAGATTTGAAAGGGGAATGGAAGAAGTGAAAGCTTATAAAAATCCAAACCCCCACTCAACAACACTCACAACAACAAAACAACGAAATTAAACATTTGACATAATAACGTTAACATACAAAAAACACCTGACGACGACAGACAGACATGCCCAAAAACTCCGACCAAAGACCAAACCCCCTATAAAGGAAACAAGATGCCTCAGCTGAAAAAGAAACAAGAACAGAATAAAACTAAATAAAACAAAACAACCACTCTGGTTATGATCCTTCAAAGTCCGGAGTACACAAACTCATCATTGTTACCTTGCATCATGGTACACATTCATTATATATCTTTTAAACATAACTTTAAAATGAACAAGATATTTACAAGTTTTCATGTTGTCCGATAAATTGTTCCAGAGTGAGACACGCTTTACTGAGATACACATCAATTTTAATGTTGTCCTTATATTAGGTTGACAGAATTTGTTGATTCCTCTCAATTTATATTTGTTAACAGCATCTCTGTTTTGAAACAAAGATTGAATGTGAACGTCGTTCAGTATCAGAAAATAAACGAAACAGAAAAAAATCAAAGTTAGTTTATGCATTTTTTTCTGGTACCGGTCCGCAGCCCGGGGGTTGGGGGACCACTGAACAGTTGGAAAAGGGTTTGGTGCGAAGTGTTGAAGAGCTGCAAAAATCTTGCTCCAGACTTTTTCTTGCACATCTCTGTTCTGACATTTCAAAGACTTGGAGTCATATAATTTGGGTACAAACCGCAAATATTAGCACTTTCATGAATTAAAAGGGACTCCATCCATATGTCACTATCAAATCCAAGTCCCTGATTGGTCAAAGTTCAACCTAGTTAAACTTTCAATGGCTGCACGTTTTGTATGCAGAGCCCCAAAGGGGTCATAGAAACTTACATAACAATGTGTGAACATAATAGTTTTGAAGGCGAAAGCCCGACATGCATATACACACGTATACATAGACTTCTTTGGAAGTGGTTGCTTGAACGCGCGTTGTTCCATATGTTCCGGCGCGCCTTATAGGGTGGAAAATCCAGTAAGTGAAACACACAATGTTTTGTCTTTTTTTATTCATGTTTTAATGCGTCATATATTACATACTAAAGACATTCAAACAGGTGAATTAACAAGTCAGTGCCTTCACATTCTCCCTTGCATCTTTTGAAGGTCCAGCTCTGGAGCTCCGCTCTGAAACCTTTGGAGGGAAGATGCTGGCTATGGGCTGTTGGTGTAATGCAAACTGCTTGACTTTAAACGGAGGAAAAAAAAGTCAGAGCACAGCAAACGGTTTTGATTTATGGGAGCAGAAACACATTTGATATTCATTTCCGCAGCTGTGGCCAGCTAAAAAAACAGCCGGCGAAAAGACTCACACTGACAATGGTGCAGTGTGGCCCTTCGGTGTGTGTGTGTGTGTGCGAGACACAGTGTGCGTCTCACAGCCTGCGTGCGTCACTCCTATTTTAGGAATGTTTTGGGGGCTCTTTCAGTCAAATTTGCTGCAGATGTTTCTGATTCTCCAAACACACATAATAAGTAATTATTGAAAACACCTTTTGGTTGCCCGGGGTTGTGCGGTGCTCCATTTTGTACAATCGAATCTGTGGTTTATCAGAGAGATCCAAGGCTTTGAAAGCCAACAAAGTCCATTTTTCAGGGAGAAGTAGAGAGAAAAAAAGAACACGAGGACTGAAATTCATGCCTCTGTTATGGAAAAGAAAGAAAGAAGGTAGGTGAGTTAGGAGATGAGGAGGGGGGTCCCCAACCAAGTGGACAGAATTGGAGATTTAAATGTGACAGATTAAAGAAGAAAGATAAATTGGTTCTATTCAGTCCAGGGCGTACCCTACCTTTGCCCAACAATAACCAGGACAGGCTCAGGCAACCCTGTGACCCCGAAAAGGATATTGCTGGCAAAGAAAATGGATGCATAAACAAACAGGACATAATTTCTCAAAATGTTAACAGATATTCATTAAAAAATCTCACAAAACATCTTAATTTAGGAGATTCAGGAATGTACTTCCTATCCTAATTCACAATTCTGCTGCTCGTTCACAAACACAATTCAGCAAATAAAATACAACACAATTTTCTGAGTATAGCAAACAAAGGAAAAATAGGAACAGATTTGTTATAAAATGAATTTGCATTGCTGTTTAATTTTGTTTGAGACATTTGGAGCTGCCATTTGTGAAGGAAACACTCTTTTCGATGTTTATTTTAAAAATGTTTTTGCACTGCAATAAGTCAAACGTTCTTACCTCGTCTGCACATTTTCTTAAAATAAGCAAACTATCTTCCAATAGGTTAAGAAAAATGGTCTTACCAAAAAACTTTTAGTCACAAAGACTTTTTTCTCTAGATTTTTTTGCTTAAAAAAACCCTTCTTAATAAACTATTTTAATAAGATTATTATACTTGCAAGACAGAAAATCTGACATTTTTACTCAAAAATATGGTATTTTTACTTTGTTTTGCTGTGCATAGAGTCTGCCGGTGTCCAAATGATGTCCTACTTTCACAAATTCCGTTTTTATGTTTGTTTTTGTTGCTCTTTAGCTGAAAAACTGCTTTCTCACCATGAAAAGCTACAGTCATCTTTTGATGGGCAGAAATGGTATTTATTTTCCGGTCATAGTGATTGAAGATCCTGCAGGGCTGCAACACTGTCAGATATTCATCCTTCAAATCTGCTCCTTGGAGGGTGGAGCTGTCAAATTTGGAAAAAACTTTTGAACAATTTGCATTCATAAAAGATAATTCATGTTCACAGATAGAATCCATTTAACTGACAAGAGCAACCAAATTCCCACTTGTTTGATAGTTTGTCTGTCAGCTGACGTTGCCAAACAGTTTGGCTTCATCAACTCTAATCCTACGTGTCAGGAATTTTGTGAATATTTAGAATATTTTTACAAAATGAGTGGATTGGGCTTCTCTTTGGTGTTAAATCACTCGTGTGACAAACATGTTTTCACAAGTCTGTAAACTTGTGCCTGCGACTTTGTGGGTGTCTGTCGGCCTGTGCGATCATGTCGTTTTGACACTGCAGGATTGATGACAGAAGACTGGAGCAGGGATGCAGGGACGACAGGCTGGATCTGATTACGGGTTGGAATTGCTAGAAGGCTTGACAGTGCAGATCTTTCTCAATAGTGCATTCCTTTGTGCAAGCTGGGGCAGGACCTGCACATGCAGGCCTGCGTTTGCCAGGAGGATGGGGCTGACAACAAGACAGGCACGTCATTAACAGGAGTTCGGCTCTCACGTTTAGTATTCCCTCGTTAGAAAGCAGGATAGAAGATGAGTCATGTGCACATCCTCCACTGGCCTCCATGACTGGAACATTTTAATGGGTCTCCTGTTGGATGAGTGCAGCCGTTATTTTCTGGAGCACTGAGGTCTAAAGCAGGGCCTTATTGTTTCTGGATGCTCTGTGGCAGGTAAACTTACATGTCCTCTCAAAGTGCCTGCACTGGACTGACCTTTAAAAAGGGAAGCTGGCTCTTTCAGAGGTCTGCTGCTATGTGTGTGTGAGGGCTTTGGCCGTGTGTTTGCCAAGGTGGCTGCAGGAAACCTCTGACAACGGAACAAATCAGCCTTTTCAGAAGCCAGCAGATGTATGCGTGACTCCTCAACCCTGGAAAACCAACCTGTTCTCTGCGGAAAACACTAAATGTCACCGCCAGGTGCTTACCGTCATACACTTCTATCAGAAGTGATGACAATAAATCATCTGTTTTTCCATTCTCTGCCTGTTTATTGGGCAAACTCTCTGACTGGCTGTTTATTCCTGTATCTTTTTCCTTCCTTTTTGCACAGGAGCAACCCCCCCCCCCCCCCGCACCTCTCCTTCTTCAAGTTCAGGCCAGGATTTTGACACGAGCCAGTGAGTAACACAAAGGTTCCCATGGTGAAAACTGATAAGGAGGCCTTCCTCCCTTTGCCAGCTTCTCGGCTCCCCCTGCGCCGTGCCAGGCTATGTGGATGTTTGTGCGTCTGCGTATCAGCAGCTGGAAAAGTTCGACTTAAGGTTCATAATGGAATGTACTCAGGCTTTTGTCAACTGTACTCCTGCCGCCGCTGGTAAACATTTCCATCAACTGATAGAAAGCCGGCCTCTCTTCTTTAGGCTGCAGTTTGATTACCAACATGAAGAAAAAGACATGAACTTATTTAGGTGTCTCTGCCAGCAGCCCATCTCACAGTTCCCAGGGTTGTTGACTATACTCTGTATGGAAAATCCTTCAGGAATGTGGAGGAAGTGGGCGTTCCCTTGAGGAGCTTGGGTTTGTTGGTGGGGTTGGGTGGAGGGGAATCAGAGAATTGGGAATGCTTCAGGTGGTCGGGCAGGCAATAAGGCGGGCTGGGCGTGCACAGCTTCAGGTTACCTGAGACACTGGCTCCTATATCCCATCAGTCTCCGGGCTGTACTAATTAGAGGAGGGGGTCTGTTAAGTGAAGCTTTGGTCCACACCTGCAGGACTAAAGAAAGATAAACCCTCTTCTGGATTTCATGGCTAACTTTATGAGAAAGGATTTCCATCCCTTCAGCAGTTAACCACAGTCAACAATTCTCAGGTCTGTTTGAAGATGTGTGAAACAGTCTCACCACAAGAACAGGATCAAACTGGTACAGACAATTGAACACTACAAATATTAAAACCAGATAGAAGTGTTGATTATTTTCCATATCACACATATTTTTTTAAAACTCGGATAATTATAGACTAACTGAAACGATGTGGAACATTTATTGGTACAATTTCTTGGTTATGAGCATGTCTCCGCACTGCCTCCACTAATCCAAAAAGGTGCATATTTGATTTAAAATG
This sequence comes from Oryzias sinensis, assembly GCA_037389245.1. Lineage (NCBI taxonomy): Eukaryota > Metazoa > Chordata > Actinopteri > Beloniformes > Adrianichthyidae > Oryzias > Oryzias sinensis. The sequence goes on from CM074500.1 coordinate 22,586,431, forward strand.
TCTTATCCCCTTCTTAAAACTCAATTCTAACAAAAAAAAAGAGCATCCCTCCAAGGTTAGAGCACCGGTATCCTCAATAACTTCATCAATTTCAAGCTGTTAAAGTCTTGTGGGTGTATTTCACTGTGCTGCTCCGTCTCCTAACTAGTCTGAGACACAAATTTGTAGAAAACTTTAAAAAAAAAAAAGCAACAATTTTCATCAGGAAACAAGCTAAATTGTTGTTGCATAAATGCAGGACAGACTCACAATGAATTTTGACTCAACATTCAGGTACCATGCATCCAATTTTCAGAACCCTCTGAATCCCTCTTGGTGGTCACCCGGTTGCTGGAGCCTATAACCAGCTATCGTTGGGTGAAGGTGGAGTACACCCTGAGCAGGTTGCCAGTCTGTTGCAGGTCCACACACTTACACTCCTAGGAACAATTTAGAGTCACCAATCAACATATAAAGCCTATCTTTGGACTGTGGAAGAAAGCTGGAGTGTCTGGAGAAAACACACAAGGTGAACTTGCAAACTTCAAACAGAAAGGACCCCTGTCAGGATTTGAACCAGAGCCTTCTCACTGTGAAGCAAGAGCACTAACCACTACACTGCAGTCCCAACATTCAGGTATACTTCGTATTAATTGTCTTTAATCATTATTGTTTATATGTATGGTTAACAAAACTTTTGTTTTTAGATCTTTGGGATTTAGAAGATAAAAATGAGAACAGTTGAAGGCACTGGGGTGAGAAACTGTATGCAGCAAATTATGGTTTTAATTTTTTCCCATCCATCTTCAGAAACTGCTTTAACACATTTGGGGTCATGGCGTTGCCGGAGCCTATCCTAGCTACTGTTGGGCAAATGTGGGGTACACCCTGGACAGTTCACCAGTCCATGCAGGACTACACAACCATTAACAAGGGAAAAGTAATAACCTATTAAGAACATTTTTGGTCAGTGGGAGGAAACCGGAGTGCCCGGAAAAAAACGTGCGCATGCATGAGGAGAACATGCAAACTCCACACAGAAAGAACCCAGCCGGGATTGGAACCAGGACCTTCTCACTGTGAGAAGTGATTATGTAAATTCAATCCAACTAGTTTGATTGGCCCTTAGAGAAACAACATTGATTAGTATCTTCACTCCTGTTACACACCAGGTTCACTGAAAGAAAGTTTCACCTTATCGCGGTTTGTGCTTCTTCAGATTCATCCTTCTTTTTCTACTTGAAATGTAGTTTTGACTCCAAAGACCCATTAACACTATTCGCATGAGAAGGATTTTCTATAATTTACCTCCATAATCATCTACTTTATCCAACAAGAGTAAAAACCATACAAACTAATGAACTGTGGTCCACTCAAGAGTCAAAGGTTGTTGAGGTAATGATGAACTCTGTGGTTTTCTTCAGGCTCAATGCAGCATGCAGAAGACAAAAGAGTTGCAGAAAACTATTGGATCTAAAAAATTAAACTTGGTGCATTATGGGAGTAAAACAAGCACCCTACAGCATGAAAAGGCCAAAAACACTCAAAATTCAGCAATGGTCAGTTAATGGGTTTTAGAGGATGGATTTATCTAGAAAAGTCAAGAAATTGTTTTTTATACTTTAAGCCTTCTTGTTCAGAACTTGTTTTGGACAAAACCCCCTAACTTTTGGCAGGTTGGTCCAGTTTTCTTTGAGAATCGTGTCTGAAAGCAAGAAAACCTCCAAAACAAATAAAAAGGCTCAGTGCCAATAGGCTAGCAAACCCTTAGAATATAGCTTTGATTTGATTTGAAATAGTTGATTTCAAGCAATCAAAATAATGCACAAAACAATACAATACAATATGAATATACATTCATACAATGACATATCCAACTTAGGATAAGTGAGTGGAAGGAAAATAAACTTATATAATCCCACCCTTGTTAAGGTTTTCATCTTCCCTCAACTGAAACATAACCAGTAGGTCAAAGAATAAGTTAGATATTAAGGGAATTGTCACCTTCCGTTTTGCTAAAAGCCGTTCTGCTAGTTATTGCCTATAATTAACTGCTGGTGTTGTACGGCGGCCCTTCTGTTGGCCTTTGGCCCACCGTGCCAGTAAAACACTGCTCTGTCTCAGGCTCTCACATCTGTGGTCAGCAGCATCCCTTCTCCCTGACCTCTGACCTCCAGCTCTTTAGGCCACGTATACATTTCAACCTGTGTTTAAAGCTGTTTATGTTCCAGTGATTACACCGGAGCGGCCCAGATGGGGAAAACATGACGGTGGAGGTAGCAGTGTAATAATATCATTAACTGCTGGCTCTTTTTCAGGAAACAAATTAACTTTAAGGACTACTTGAAAGTATGGGGTTCACAACCTTTCCATTATGAGGACTACTGCCGTGGATGCTGCTCTGGTGTCTGGCCTCATCCCCCCTTAATGCCTCCACACTCATATAGTCCTGTGAAAAGTGGCTGAATCATCTGTGCTAATGAGGGCCTCGGCTTTCCATTCAGCTCTCGTTCTGACGATGTCTGCGTCTACTTTGACCACTGAAGAGCATCAGCTACCCACAGACATCCCCTCAAGGGAGATGTCCGCCTCTAGCCTGTATGTACTGGACTGCGCTCATTTGGGGCAGTAAAAACAACTTTTTTGGTTTGTGTCTCTCAGCCAAAAGCAGCAGGAATCCTGCGTTAAAGCATTTTAAATGAAACTGACTTGAAAAAGTTTGCTCTTTAGAAACGACTCGAAGGTATAAATTAGCTAATCCCACAGTCCCTTCGTGTGATGCTCCTGTTTATCTGAAGGGGCCCACCCCTCAGTGCCATGAAACAATGCTTTAAAACAGTCTGGCTTGTGATCTGTAGACTGGTTTCATAGGTGAGAAATTTTTTGGAATCACTGTCTTTGCATTTGATTCGACTGTGTGAAGACAAGTGGCAGTGATTGTGTGCAATATCTTTCCGGGGGCTGATGACCTGATCTTCAGGCCATAATTGTGTGGATTGGGTCTGAAGAATGTGGCCATTGATCTTTCAAATCTGTCCATCTCTCAGCGCTCTTGTAGGAGCAGATGGGAGTTTAGCCTAAGGTGATCACAGGACTTTGTACTGTTTTTATGGAATCATGCCTGTCCTTCTGGTATGTGGCTCATCTGTTAGCACTCAGCATAAAAGCACAGCTACTCCATATATTTTATGGTGCTAGTTCTTGTTTTTGCGATTTTAAAAAAAAATCTATTATTATTTACCCAAAGAACTTAATTTACCAAGCGAGAAAACTAACTTGTTTGATGACAGAAGCTAATGTTTTTATTCAGTATTATGTCTATGGGAGATGCTGGAAAGAGATTGATTTATTTTAAAAGCTACGCTCACTCCGCCTTCGGAACATGTTCAGCGGGACAAGTTTAAATCAAAAGTCTATGCAAACATGCGTAATGTAATTCGGACTACATCATAACACTTGGCAAGCATTTGATCGCTACTAAAGTTTGGGCACTACATACAAAAAGGCCTGCCCACTGAACACACGCTAAAAGGTGCACCCTTCTGCTATCCAAGCACTTTAACAGCCAGAGTGGGTCATCTAGACCCACTAGACAGTGAACCTTTATTCTTCAATGATTTGTGATCTTCACTGGTGTCCATGATTACATGAAATCTTTTCCACTTTATCCACCTTTGTCATGGTAGGAGAACACGCCAATGTGAGGTCATCAAGATAGCACAGTTGGTTAAACCAGGTAACACTTTCACCAGTCAGGGGCTCGGATTTGGTAGTGACGAATAGATGGCGCCCCATTTAATTCATGGAAGTGCATACAGGAGAAATTAATAATTTGGCTGGATTTCTATGACACCGAGTCTTTCATATATTGAAATAGAGCTGTGAAAGAAAAAGTCTTGGAGCAAAGATTCATGAAATTTGCACCGCTTTGACATTTCTCACACACCAAGCCCTTAACTTAGTAAGGGACAGTCGCAGGGACATACAGCGGGAAAATAAGTATTGAACACATCAACATTTCTCTCAAAAAACATATTTCTAATCGAGCTATTGACACGAAATTTTTCACCAGATGTCGGCAAGTAATGCACACATAGAAAGAAAATCCAAACATTTATGTCCATATAAATGAAGTTATGTGTAATAAAAGTGCGAAATGGCAATAGAAATAAGTATTGAACACGCTTTAATGAAATTTATTTACTTAGTGCAAACCTCACAGCCTCAAGACGAAGTCGAATACATTCTCGTGGTAGGATTTGGCCCATTCATCCACAAACTGCCTTCAATCTTCAAGGTTCCGGGCCCTTTCAGAACCCGATCTTCAGCGTTCTTTTTTCCAAAGATTTTCAATTGATTCAAGTCCGGTGATTGACTTGCCATATTCTAGCAGCTTTATTTTCTTTTTTCTTCAACCAGTTGAGTGTTACCTTACGTAAGCAACGTTGTCTTGCTGAAAGATCCACCCTCTTTTCATCTTCAGCAGCCTGGCAGATGACAGCAGATTCTGATCAAGAATGTCTCAATATTTTTCTCCAGTCATTATTCCTTCAATGATATGAAGTCTACTAGTACCACATGCAGAAAAACAGCCCCACGCCATGATGCTCCCACCTCCAAACTTGACTGTTGGTATGGTGTTTTGGGGGTGATGTGGCGCCATTTGCCCAAACATACAGGGTCTACATGATCCAAGAGTTCAATTTTGGTCTCATCTGACCAGAGTATCTTCTCCCAGAATGTCATAGGTTTATCCAAATGTTGTGTTGCAAACTCCAAACGAAGCTCAACATGCCTTCTTCTTCAACAATGGAGTTACCCATGTGGAGGCGCAGCAGGCATGGAGGCCATGGCAGGTTGAGTGCATTACTTATTGTTTTTTGAAACAACGCACCTGCTGATTCCAGGTCTTTCTGGAAGCCTCCACCCAGTGGTCCTGGGCTGTTGAGAACCCTCTGATGATTCACCTGACCTCTGTCTGAAATCTTGCGAGGAGCACCCGGGTCGTGGCAGGCTTTATGGTAATGCCGTGCTCTGCACTTCCGGATGATAGTCTCAATGGTACCCACTCAACCAGAAGCTTCTGAAAACGCGCCTGTAACCAATGCCTTCAGTGTGTTTTGCAAACAATATTATGTAGGTCTTTGACAAAGCTCCTTTGCTTTTACCCATCATGCAATGCTTCTTGTCTAACACCTTGCTGGTGAGAAACCTTTTTAAAAGGCATCAATCAGGACTATACCAGCTGATATTACTTTGCACTATTAGGGGGCAGGTTAACCTTTCTGAATACTGACAAACTTCAGCTGCTTTCTTAGCTTCTGCTGTGACCTTTTAATTCTCCTTTCTTCATGTGTTTAATAATTATTCCCGTGTTACTTCACTTTATTACACATAACTTCATTTATGGACATAAATGTTTGGATTTCTTTCTATGTGTGTATTACTTGGGTTGATGCCTAATATCTGGTGAAATTTCCCTGTCGACAGTTCGATTAGAAATGTGTTTTTTGAGAGAAATGTTGACGTTTTCAATACTTATTTTCCCCGCTGTATCAGCAGCAGACCAGAGTAAACACCATGGGCTAAACGCAAGTTCTTGAACGCATTCCCAGTTTGCAAGTAGCATTACTCATTTGTTTGCTTGACATGTGCCTATTTGAGTCATTTCCGAAAGCCGTCCCCTTCCAATTTCAGATATAGTTATTGCACATTTTGCATTTTCCACATTAAAAAATGGTCCCGCTTTGGAAGATGAGAGGAATTTTTACAGCATTCATATCAAACAAAGACTATTTTGTTTTTTATGTAGCATTTAGCGAATGTGATAGGTCTGGAGATGTGAACTGGGGAAAACCTGATGGGGAAAGTTTAAGGCAATAAAATGCATGAATCCTTTTTTTCATCATCTTAAAAGAACGCGCATTCAGAATTTTGCAATATCACACAGGAGAAGAAAAAAATTCTGCATGAAATTAAACTAAAACAGAGCTTGAGTAATCACGGCTTCAAGGTCACAAAAAAAGGTAAAGAAAAATAAATGCTAAAAATTTTGTCAGAGAAAGATTGATTAAGAACATGTCTAGTGTTTTTAAACCACAGGCTGAAAATGAAATGGCAGTTGGTGCACTGCATCCAACCACTTGTGTGTCCCACCCAGAACCGTCACTTAAAACAAACGCTAAGACAAAACTTGAAAGGGTTGTTTAAAATCTGTGGAGAACTTTATTCACATGTTTAGTCCATGAATGCAGAACATTCCTAGTACTGTTGTTTTTTACATTATCACTGTGGATAATCAGCTCTGAATGTGCACCCTGGAGCCAGTCAGAATGGGGAATCCACCCAGACCATGGTATAAACAGAAGTAATCCCAGTTCAGAACCCTGTGGAATACCATGACGGATAGTGCCACACTAGCAGACAAATGGGTCTACCGTATTAAAATTAATCTAGACCATGACCAAGTCTATTTGTGTTTAGATATTGGTACCAATTTGAGGTGTACCAGGTGTACAAAATGTTTATTATATTTTCCCAGCAAATGAGAAACTATTATAAAGTCTGTTTTGGTGAAACATCACCCACAGACAGGTTTAAGTCAGTAAGAAGCCAGTGTAGGTGAAATTCCTCAGAAGACATAGTCAGAAGAACTCTGTTGTGGATAATTTATGGCTTTTACGGAGAAGACTGCTCCATTTTGACTGTATGCGACCAGCATGTAAACATAAATCAGGCTCGCCTGAGCAGCATACACAACCACAGCGACACATGAAAGCCTCTGCGCCTCGAAGAGGCTGCAGAGGAATGTGTGAACTGGATGGGAGGGGGGTGTCATCTCTAATCAGTATCAAAAGCTGCTGGGAAAGATGATTGATGGTCACATACGGCAAAAGCTGCCTCGCCATTAGCGGTTGATCCTGGAGATAATATGTAATGGTGGCCTTAGGTGTGTGCTTTGGATTAATAGGATTAGTGTAATTGGCCGGCTCAATTGCAGAGTTTGAATGGTCTGGATGTCACGGCTGAACAGACTGTGACCTAACAGAAGACAGACTTAAACACACAGGCCAGACCACATGCACAACTGCAAATTGAATTTAGGAGAAGGGGAAAACAAAACAGCCTATAATCTGCTTAAAAACACAAACAGGCTTGTGATTGTGTGTGTGTATGTTTGTGTACATCTGTGTCATAGCTTGTCGATCTTAATAGCTGGGTTAAAGGAACTTCTTGTTGTACACGTTCACACACGTATAAATTTAAAGGCCTGGTCCAGCTTCAAATCTGTGTTTACTATCATCAGATAGGCCAGTAATCTGATCGGAGAGATCTTTGCCAGAGGAAAAGGCTGAGGAGATACTGGACCAAGATAGCTGGGTCACGGTCAGGGGAGAGAAGTTTAGGGGGATGTGTGTGTGAAGATTTGGAGTGGGTGGCGGCTGTAATTGCTACCTGTAGAGTCCCTCCTCGGGTGATCTCATGGCATGTGCAGTAAATGGGTGCTGCTACTGAGCTCGAGGGTGTTTCTGTAAATGACCTAAAACCATGCGCAATCAACCTCTTAACTCCAGGTTTTTTATGAAAAATGACTTTGGAGGTTATCTCTAAATTCTTATAAATGCCCCTGTTCTGTTGGTGTTTTTGTGATAGGTACCTGCAGGATATAGATCTAAATGAAAATCTCAAATGTGTGAAATCCTGTAAACCTTGAAGTTTAGAAGATTTCACACATTTGAGATGTTTATTTAGATTGATCAAATTTGTGAAATCCTCTAAACTTTGAAGATTAACAATTTATCAAAATGTTAAAATGCAAAATGTTAAATTAGTTGTGGTGAAAGGTAATCTAACAGGAAATCCAGAAAACAATTAAAAAAAAAAAGATGACTGATTTAGATCCGTGAAGCGATTGTCCTGAGTTTATTGAACTGGTATTAATGGTGGTCGCAGTGAATTTCAAGTAAAGAAAACTAGAAAAATGCTTGAGAAACATAACTTTAAGACACTAGAACATAAATGAACAGACACTAAACTGAAACACAAAATTAAAAATTTAGTAAGAGGCAAAATGGCATAAAAGAGCAGTTACAATAAGACAGGTGTGATTAAAACATCTATTGTAGATTAAAATAAATAAGTAATAAAAGCCATCATGGAAAAAAAAATGTTTTCCATGCAGTCAGGGACTGCCGTGGCGGGCCATAATTAAATAGTTATTGACCACCTTCAGGTTGCAATGACGGTGGTTATTATTTTTAACAATCAGTCTTCCAAGTCCTTAAGCTTGAGACCATGATACTACCACCACCATTCTTCACTGTGGCTATCATGTTCTTGCTGAGAAAAAACAAAGTAGACTTTAAGATTCTTAGCAAACCATTCACAGCAACTTCAAAGGTCTCTCCATCTTGCATACTCCAGTTGTGTTGTTGTGTTTTGCTTTTACATCTTTCTTCTTTTTCTTGAACTTGAAACTAAACGTTTCTGAGTCTGCGGCTAATCTGTGGGGCTTTTACTTGGTTGTTTGTTGAGTGATTTTTTTTTGGATATGTTTAAAGTTTCCACTCATGTGCAGGAATTGAGAGGCCACAAAAACATTCAAGACATTTTGGAGATTGTTTCCCCTGTGAAAATCCTGTCTCAACCCAGTCTGATGAGCTCTTCTTGGCTTTTACAGATGGACATTTGCTATGCCAGGATGAGAAGCAGCAGCCAAGTCAAGCTAGAGGTTGATCGTTTGGATATGTGGACTCTCCCTAGGTTAATAAAAAGGGAAATGCATCAATCAAGAAGTTTCTTTTGTAAACGTACCTCTCAACAACAGAGCAGCAGCACTACAAATCCTCTATGTTGATATTTTAGCCTTCACTACTGCCTGTCTATTCCATGTGAAACAAAAAAAGAGATATTTAAAGAAATAGGTGTACTTTAATATTGATATTTTTTAGGCTTAAGTTGTTTTTCACAAGAAGTGGACTAATTGACTCGTGGTGCTACACATTTTCAAAATAACGGCCACCGAATCTGCACCGACCTCGCTCTGTCGCATTGAAGGAAAGTGGTATACATTGTCATGATAAGTGATGGAAAAGATCATTTCAGAGAGAAAGTTTGCACTTGTTTTTGTCCAGATGAAGAATCAAAAACTTTGTTTCAAAGAAAGTCCACAAGTAGTTTCCTAGATTGCTTTGATTAAAGTACAAACTATTTTTTCCATAAAGTAATAATAACTTAAAAATAAAGCTATAAAGCAATTAGGAACTACTTAATATTAAAGCTAACGTTGCTGTTGATTTGATAGGGATATTGGCGTCCATCTTAGAGCCATTTGAGGGTCGGAGATCTTTCTGATAAACTGTGGAATAAGTAAGGGTTAATGGGCGACGAAGTATGCATTATCACTTTTTAACGCACGCCGCGGAAGCCGGAACCACGGTTGCTTCCGTGAAGTGCATTAAAAAGTGATAATGCACACTTCGAAGGCCATTAACCCACTTATACCATGGTCACTTACAAAGCCATAAATATTAACCAGTTTTTAGTCCTTAATTCTTGTTTTTTTTCCGATTTGGCCCGTTTTTCTTACAAAAAGCGGACTATTTGTCACATCGCGCCGCACCACGCAACAAATAGTCCGCGTCGCGCCGCACCACTGCTGCAGTCAAGATTCTGCGATATAAAGCGATATATATATGCTGATCTTTCCAATGGGTTGAATAAAGCATCAGTTCAGAGAGAAAGTTCACCTCTTACTGCTTCTTTTTGTCCAAATGATGAAGGAAGAGGTTGTTTTAAAGAAGCCGGTGATACAGTGATACAAAACATTTAAGCTAGGTTACCGGAACTTCTTTTTTCACCGTGCACGTTTGTTCACCAATGTTCCAAGTTTCTGTTGTTCCGGTTACCAACTGGAGTTTATGCCAGTGCAATTATGCAGAACATTCAGGTTAATTGACTAGAAATAATTTTTTTACGGTGCATTCTAAATGATTATTCACATGAGATTTTTCTGTGATTTTTCTAAATACTCAATGCAAATTACATTATGGCATAATTTTGAAGTAACTAACCATTAGCGTTAATATTAAATGTTCTAGAACAAACCTCCTAAAGATTTATTTTTAAAAAATAAAAAATTTCAAATGCAAGGTTCCACAACAGAGTTCTTTCATGAAGTAGTCCCAACACGGATTGTTTCTACATAGTAAAATAAAGGCAATTAAGTTTTGAAATAAAAGAATGAAGAATGCCCTGGGTAACCCAGGGCTTTGTATATATTGGTATGTGTTTGTAAGCTCTAACAGTTCATATCGCAGTTCCCATGACCCATCTTTCTCCTCCAAGGGTCCCAGAATTGTACGCAGCAGCGGCAGTGCCAGGGGAAGTGAAGGGTCATTGTGTTTCCACCATGCAACAGCCACAATAGCATGAAAGCCGTCTAACAGGCTGAGGAAACTGAAGCAGCTGGAGGGCACCAGGCCGACCAGTTTCCCATTTTGAGGCGAAAAATGTTTCGCTTCGGCTGTGGTGTATCAAAACAACAACAACCACCACTTTGTCACAATGCTTTTCCTCCATCCCAAGTGAGCCTCATTCACAGAGAGGGTTTTGCTGCTGCTTTTCAGTGAGCTGTTCTCCTTCTATTGCAATGATTCAGCCTATTTCTCCAGAAAAATAAGGATTTGATTTCATCTTTGTTTTCTTTATTTGCATAAAAACTAGACATGAATAATGTGATTTCCCAATTGACACCAACTGTTCATCTCTTAAGTCAATGGACAAGGGGACATGAAGTATTATTGCTTCACCTTCAGCACAGAAGGTGAAGGAGTTTGTTTTTCCAAAGCAGTCAGTGAGTGAAATTTTATTCTGAAAGTACAACATTATTATACAGTATTGTAAAACTTCCTGTCTTCTTCATTTAAGTCAAGTCAAGTTCAAGCTGCTCTCTGACCTCTATGATGATGTCATCACCAACTTTGTCTCACAGCACAAACAGTTTAACTGCATTCATATCAGAACAACACTTTAAAGCACAAGTATCAGTTTGGGATGACACAATTCAGTTTGGGGAGGTTCCCTATGATTCTAAACAAAAAGACAAACACGGAGCTTCTGTCCAAACAGAAGCTGGCTCTTTTTCAGACGAGTTCTGCAACTTTCACAAGAAGTTAGTCTAAGTAGGTTAAGTCGATTAAATTGAATCCCAGCCAACTATGTTATTGTTTATAAAGAGTCACTCCTCAAGTCTTCTTTGGTTTCCCACTGTCAGTTACTGACCTGTTAAGTCAGTTCTGATCTCATCAAGTGACGGTTATGCATCTGCAATAACAGGCCTGGTAAAACAGAGGTGAAGCTTTCAAGTGTTACTTAACCTCTTTGACTTTCACGCAAGGAAGGTCTTAAGTATAATGAACAGATGACATTCAAAAGTTGTTTGCAAAACTAATGAACCTGGATGAAAGATAACAGGTCAGCATATTTCAGAAGCCATGACAGGAATGCAGAGGTTTATTCTGTGGCTCCACATAAGTGAATTCACAGAATGAAAGCTCACTGACTCAGACATTTTGTTTGTTTCATTTTGATTTCATTCAAGAAATTGTTTTCCAGTTTAATAGGATGTATTAATGCTGAAAATCCTTAGTTAAGAAATCCTAATTTTGTTTACTTCCTCATTACCCATCATGACCATGAATGAGGGGTTTGATGAAGAAGTTGTTCCAGGGGTGTCCAATTTCTAAGACTCCTACATGTTTTCCAACCATCCTGCCATCGAAGCTCCTTTTTGCCTAAACACACCCGATCCAGATAATCAGCAGCAGGAAAGGCAGGGTTTCTGGAAAACGCCGTCCCTTGAGGCCTGGATTTAGACACCCCAGTACAGTATGAGACCCCTAACTGTGACTAACTGTGACTAACTGTAAGGGGACCAACTGCAATCAAGGTTTGGTGATGAAGGCAACTGAGTCTTCTAGATAGATATGGAGACATTGGTGTTTCTCAGTTCTTTGTCAAATTGCTCAAATTTAAGATAGTTAGGGTGTTTTTTTTTTAGCAGAAACTGCTGTTTCAGAGTAGGGTGTAAACTTCAGTCAAAGATCCAAAATTTTTCATACTTTTAATCCATTTTGGGGTAGAATTTCTTGTGTTTTTGGATCTTTGTTCTGCTGCAGAACCCAACTCCTTCAGCTGAAACAATGTCTCCAACTACAACAAAATAAAATAAGATGAGAATCTTTATTGTCATTATGCACTGCACAACGAGATTAATTTGCAGCAGGTCTTTGCAACACATACCAGTACAAATACGAATGAATTTACAGCAAAATCGAACATTGTACAAAAATTTAAAATGCAGCAAAAGCATGTCTCAGAGAGTTGGCAGGGGTTAGGGGGTTATGTTAAGTCTGCGTGTGTGTGTGTGTGTGTGGGGGGGGGGGGCACAAGTATGTCATGGATTTTACAGCTGGGTAAGAAGCTGTTTCTCAGTCTATTGGTGTGAGTTCTGATGCCCCTGCATCGTTTTCCACAGAGAAAAGGTACAAACAGTTAGTGTCCTGGGTGCGTAGGGTCTGCAGCTCTACGACCAGCCCTCTGTTGGACTCAGCTGTCGTATTACTGGCCCTTCATAATCTATAACTGCAATCCAGCCCCACACCATCACTCTGCCACCACTGTGTTTGACTGTTGAGGATGTATTTTTGAGAGTCTGCTTTACTCCAGAAGTAACAGGTCCTAACTTCATTTTTTTCTATATCTCATCAACCCACAAAATAGTAGATCATCTTTTGATCTATTTATCCCCTCGCTTTACCGCGTTCCCCCTTTTGAGGCGTTGACAATTTTTTTTAAGTGCAATTTTGCGTGCTTTCCTTTTTTTTTTTTACAGAGCATTGTGTGCTGTGTCCTGATAGACTGTAGGCCTTGTCAATCTCCTCTGTGCTGTGTCCTGCAGACAATGCTTTCAGCTCCCCATATTGATGTACATCTTCAATCATGATCAAATCTTAGTTTTCCTTCTATAATTCGGATCTTATTTTTTTATGAAGGTTTGAACGTTGACAGTTTAAACTAGAGAAAAATGTGAAAATGTTCACGCCTGTCTGTCTATCTACATCTATAACCCTTCTTCTGCAATTTCACCTATTGTGATTTCACCCACAAGAGGTAACACTGCAGCTCATTTGTTTCGCAACATGAAGGCCTGTTCACACCGGGCCGAATTTCGCCTGCGATTTTCGCCGACGTTTTAACGCCTCTTGACTAGACAAAGGCCACCAATGTGATTGTGCACACCGACGCGAAAAAACGCCACGCGTCACTTTTTAAAAAACGCCTCGGGTTCGTTTTTTCAGTTTGACGCGCTGCGTCAAAAACTATACGACCAATAAGAATGGCGCTTCTGCACACGTGTCTGGAGCTTCTGAAGTTACAGTAAAACACAACTTGGGGGTGCTCAAACACAAAACTGTCTTGCTGAGCACACATACCAGCGAAGAAGATAGACGCCAAGTAGCGTCTACACAGCCGCGAAGAAATAATGACGGACATTCTAAAATATCCCCGAACCAAGCACCAGTTGGAGCAACTGGTGCTTGAAATAGTCATGTTAACTGTATGATTCTGACAAGCGCGTAAATACTTGCTCTCTTATTCTGAGTGAAAAGCAACTTTAAGAAGCGTAAAGTTGCGCAGCGCCACCTTGTGTACAGGAGTATTTCTGTTTTACATTAAGCGCCATCTAATGTCAGGGAATGAAATTGCATGTTCGCTCAGCTCATCGTCAGTGAAAATCGCCTGGGTGTGAACACAAAAAACGTGGCGAAAAACGCTGGAGAATAATGCCTGGCGAATATTCGTCCGGGTGTGTAGGGGCCTTGAGTCTTGGTGTTATTTTGCTCAGCTGTGATTTGTTTTAGCCCAGTGTCCTGCAGACATGTGTCAGGTAAGACACATTTGTTTCTTACCTGAGCCTAATTCCTTTCAACATCTGCATGAGGGGTTGATGGTTTGAGATCTTCTGGGTGCTTCTCCCTGTCAGTCAGCTTCAGTTTAAGTGGTTTTTAGCATGTCTGTCTGAGAGCAATCCACTGGGTTGTGGTTGGAAGGACTGAACTCATCTCTCCATTTAGGAGAAACGAACATACTTAAATCTTCGAACACCAATAACCTTTTTTAAATCAGATCTACCCCCTGTATCTAATTGTCTTTGAGCAGCCCCTCAGCGGTTATAAAGTTACAATTCATGATTGATGGGCAAGCCGAGGCAAGCTCTACGTCAGCGTCAAGTGAACCCTGAAGCGAAATGCGGCCCCCCCTGCAGCAGACACATATATGCGCTCACAAGCACATGCAGATTTACGGCCATGATTCTGGAGGCATGAGTTACTCACCGTCTCCCCTAAGACGCAGCCACTCACCCAGAAAATAATGACTCTTGGAGAAGTAGTCAATCACAGCTGCCATAAGAACTTTGAGTCTGGAAAAGCTTGAAATTTATGGAAGGACACATTATCTGGGGTTCCTACCAAACAGAGGTGGAATGCATGGTTTTGGTGAGCTTACACAGATAAGGCCAGTAAATTTATAATTCAGTTTGAATTCTTCCTTTTATCTGAAATTTACACCTTTCAAAGGGGATCTGCTCCTGATTGACATTCCTGTTGGCGTCTAAATTAACTGTAAGATATGAAACTGCTTTGGGTAAGCCAGCCACAAGCTGCAGGCGTTTGATCCTGCCCAATCCAAACACTGGTCCGAAGCTGCAGCTGTAAATCAGAGCAGCTTTGTGCTGAAAGCTTTTGTCCAGTCCTACATGTCTGTCGTCAATCATGTGTACAATCATTTCCAACTCTGCGAAACAGGAATGTTTCCTGGCTTTGGAACGAGATGTCTAGGACAACAATAAAACCACTTAATAAAACAAAGCTGAGATCAAATCAAACAGTTTGTGGCTCTGATTATTGTAGGATCTCTGGATCCGGCGGTGCCACATTCGCCAAAATATACCAGGCCTCTGATTGTTTGCAGAACATACAGTCTAATTAAACAAGAACATATCTGGTAATGGACTAATTATTCAGCCCTGTTTGGCTGCAGCAGATGTTTTCCGCTGCAGCTGAGGACAACTATTCTCTTTTTAAAGAGGTAAATGCTTTGTGTAAAATACAAAAAAAAAAAAAAAAAAAAATACTAAAGTGTGGAAAAGCCTTTCTAGATTTTGTTTGCAGAACATATCAATTGACTTTAAGAAATTGAGCTGAGTGTAGTGCATGTGCTTACTGTTTATTGGTTATGTTGTTTTGGGTGCATAAATGTCACAGTAGTCAGAAAAGCTGCATTTCCTCACAAAATGATTTGTGCTCAATAAATCTAAATCAATTGTTGGACCAATATGAATCTTGTTTTAAACATGGTCATGCAGTTTTATCTACAGTTCATGGTTCCTTAAAGACCCACTCCGATCATCTTTGATCAATTTCCAAATTTTCCTAGTGGTCTTTTAATTATGATTATGCTGTATCGCTGTCACAAGTACAGTACATGCTTTTTCAAATGGCATCTTTTTGTCTGCTCCTGGTTCACAACGATTTAAATTAAATAAAGAAACAAGATAGAAATGCAATTTTTAACATAATTTTCCTCTATCATCAGAAAAAATGCAACAAGAACATGTTAAAAACAGTAAAACACAATTTTCGTCAGTGTTAGTTTTTCTATTCTTGAGAGACTCCAGTGGAGGGTCAAAGTGAGGCTCTGTCAGGAACCGGAGGTGTAGGAGTCAGTACACAAGAGAACAAGCTTGGTTGCAGAAACATAAACCCTTAAAAAATAAACCCAAGCATGGCAAAAATCCATGGAGAAGGGTTAGATACACTGAGGGTCATTACCTAATCAAGACAGTTGTGGATGATCAACCTGAACCTGGTGGGACTGACAAGAGGTCAACTCAAAACAGGACATGACAAGTACCAAGGAAACGCAGAACTGAAGCCGGAGCGCCTCTAGAACTATCAGTTTGTCTGTAGAAAAGGGAGTCACTGAGGTTGGATGACATTTTCTGCTCTGCAAATTGGTCAAATCAGAAGCCTTACCGTTTCAAAAACTGCCACAATCTGAGTTAGCAAGATGTTAGCTAGAGTCACATTAATGGGTTTTTCCTGTTATGCGGTTATTTACATTTTCAGATCCGATCAGACATTTGGACTTTGGGTTAAAATACTCTGGGATTCTCATGACACATGCACAGACTCGTAAATTTGAAGTGAATGCGCAGCCAACTGTAAAAACTGTGTTCCTG
This sequence comes from Oryzias sinensis, assembly GCA_037389245.1. NCBI lineage: Eukaryota > Metazoa > Chordata > Actinopteri > Beloniformes > Adrianichthyidae > Oryzias > Oryzias sinensis. The sequence continues at coordinate 22,602,716 of CM074500.1, forward strand.
GAGTGTACAAAGGGTTTAAAAGCCAACTCCCAAGAAGATTAAAGGGAATTCTTTTAAATAAATATTTATGCATGACTAGATCTGAGATATCACCTGAAACTTTCCACTATTTATTTCTTTTCACTTCATTAGCTTGAGAAAAAACGGGATTACATTGAAAGGAATTATTAACTACCTAAACATGTGCTGACTTGCACATGTGCCAAGCAGACAAAATCAAATCGATGTTTTTATGTTTTCCTCACATTAGCTTGAAACAAGACATGTTATGAAAGCCAAAAAAAAAAAAGATCCATATCACCAAATTCTTCCAGACAATGGTGTTGACTGTGGTGTTAGGCGTCTGTGAGGTTGAGACTGTGGCTCCACATGTGGAGCTCCGCTTCGCCAACGGTGACAGAATCTGTCAGCAGTCTCCAAAGCCAGAAGATAGAATCAGTCACTGCTGGCTGAGTCAGGTATGAGACTATCAGTCCATTCACCCTCTATCCACTCAGACCATGAAGACTGTTCGCAGAAAAATGGGGGGAGTCTTAAACTTTTATGTTGAGCTCAAACTGGGCTAGTCCAAGGTTTACATCGGGGGGATGCGCTGAAGAAATTCACACTTTTGTAATGAATGCTTTGATATCACGTTCCACTTCTGAGGATGGATCAAGCTGCCTGAAAAGTTTAAGGACAGTATTTATTAAAAGCAAATATTGACAGAGAAGAAAAAAATGAAAAGAATCCTTCTCTATACGGTAATCCTCAAACAATGATTGTAGAAGAGTTCGGTCAACCATGTGGTTTTGTGATTTCTGGACCTTCTTTTTTTACCAGGTAAGTCAATTGAAAACCAATTTTCTAAATTGACACAAAAAGAACCCCACTGCGATTTAAACCAACGCTTAGTGAGATGAGGGTGCTAACCACCCCACCACCATGCAGCCCACTTAAATTGAGCCAATCCGATGTCAGGTTTTCTGCTGTATGGTTGTGGCCAACAATGATCTTTGGTCATTACTAGAAAGTTGCCAAACAAACTAAACTGAGTGTTGTTGGAACGTGTCAGATAAGAAGAGCTAAACACTTGATGGTTACATGGTAATCAAATTACTCTGGCCTCATTCACACTGCATTTCAATGTCATTATGAATTCAAAGATATGAGATCGGTGCAAATGTAGTACAGCATCCACAAATGTTACAGCTAAAGTTAGAGGTGAATAAAGCTCTTGGAACCAGACTGTAGGATTGATGGTAAATGATGTATACTTATATAGCACTTTACTGCCTTCTTAGAAGGCCCAAAGTGCTTTACAGTCACAGACCCATTCACCCATGAACACACGCATTCATACTCCGAATGGTGGCTCCACCATACACTAGTGCCAACTAGGCCTGCACAATATACCGCAAATTTATCGTTATCGCAACATTAAGCTGTGCAATATGCATACCGCAAAAGATGGCGAAAATCACAATAAATACCTTACATGTGCTAAAACATACTCATGGCAGCTTGAAATATTGAACAAATGAAATGAATCCCTTAATGCATTTAACCAATCGAAAGGACCCATTTACCTTGTTGATCAATCAGATGAGCCCTTTTATGTTTCATGTTTGCCTCTTACGTCGACAAGGGTCATTTGGAGTATAATTTATAAACTGTTTTAGTGAAATGGAAATTATTTGTTGTTTTGCTATTTGTTTATATACCGCAAATTATATCATTATCGCAATATTAATCACCAATATCGCATATCGCAAGTTTTCCTCATATCGTGCAACCCTAGTGCCAACCTAAAACCACCATGCAGAAACAATGTTGGGTTCAGTGTCTTGCTCAAAGGCACTTCAACACATGCATAGACATGTGTAGAACCTGCACTCTTCTAATCAGAGGCTGGAAGATCAGACGTGGACTGCTCTACCCCTGCACCACGGCAGCCCCATTGATCCATTGGAGTAAATGGAGACAGCATTGCTAATGTAAGACTCCCACTGATGATAACTTGATGAACTAACCTAGCTGTAGTTTTTTTTTTCATTTTGGAAATGCATAGTTTGTTCCTTGTTTCTTTTACTCTCTAATTCACATCTACTCACAAGGCATTTTTCCAACTTTCTTTTCAATTGTAGCTCAGTCGGTGGCGCGTTGCTATGTCACCGTGACAACGCACCGAACCATGTAACAAATATTCTGCTTATTTGTGAAAAAAACAATCTAAAATGAAAAATGATCAAGAAAAAAAACTAAAATTTGATTCAATATTTATTTCTTTTGTAAGTGACCATGGTATAAGTTGGTTAATGGACTTTGAAGTGTGCATTATCAGAAATTAATGCACTTCGCGGAAGCAACCATCCTCTGCTTCGCATCGGATGGTACAGGCTTCCATCGCGTCCGTTCATTTCTAATAATGCACACTTCTTCGGGCATTATCCCTTACTTAACTCTCTTTCAGAAGCACGGTTAACTTGTTGGTAAAGTTTGTCTGAAGCAAACCCTGAGGTGAACTTGCATTTCCATAAACTCTTCGTTAACATCACCACCAGGATTTAAAATTAAAGCTAATAGAAAAAGTGGTAACAGCGCTGAAAATGCAATCACAAGGACGGGCAAAACCAGGCCACAGTCCTAATTGAGTTTGATTTTATCGCTGATTTTATCTGCGTCTCATCTTCAAGGGTCACCCCTCTCTCTTGCCTTGACCTGTCTTTTCTCTTCATTCATGACTTGGCTTCTTTTTCCCTTCACTCTCCTGTCTAGATTTTCCACCTCTCTGTCTGCTTTTCTCTTCCATCTTCTCCTTGTGTTCTGCAGAGCATGGCTGTTTTTCTTGGCAGGTGAGGTAATGGTGATGTGTTTCCAATGACACTGCAAATTCCCCCCTTCCTACCTCTCTTCTTACTTTCCCTCCTCTGACAGACTATTTCTGACTGTGTCCTCAGCAGCTTGTGGGCGTTGCCTTCCCAAGGCATTGCCCTAATTGTTTTTCCATTTCCCTATTGCTACGTCACTTTAACTTAAACTTGTGAACGATGTCCAAATCTTCATCTATTTCCACCTGCTTGTAGTCTTTTTACCTGACAGTTTTGCACTGTGAGCACACTCCGCTGCTGTCATTTTGTGTATTTAGGCATGGCGAGCGGCATAGCGTGACTGACACTGCTCCACAGCCAGAGGAACAAATGTTATGTAATTTGTATAGATGCTGCAGATGTCCGTGCTTGTTTTGACGTGTGTATGTGTTTGTGGGTGGGTGTTATCGCTAACAATCCATCTCCAGGGTATCTGCTCCCACTTAACTTTTAATGCACGTCAGATAAGACCATGATAAATGGATGGGTAATGAGTCAAAGGCTTGAGAACCGCCCCGCTGAGGGAGCTAAAGACTCATGAAGGATCACTTTTATACTTTTCCATCCTTCTTTCCTTTTCTTCCCGCCATGCGTCCAAAACCCAAAGCCAAGTCTTTTTTGATGATAATTTTTGTGATTTGTGTTGGCTCTGCGGCGGTGCCAGATCAGTGGGGTTTGCCAAATAGCACAATACAGTGAACGCCAAAACTATTATCCAATCAATGGAAGGTATGCGAGAGTGAGTTTGTTGAACTTTTCTGTGGCTGGCAGCTTGACTTAACACTATTTATCTAGTTTGAATGGTGTGAACCCCACCTAACCTCCAGCAGGTTTAAGTAAATGTTGAAAAATGACCTGACCCCAGGTCTCTTACTTGCTCTGTCTGTTCCTATTTCCATCATATTTCTCCTTCTTTCCTCTTTCTTCACCACTGGTTTGTTTTTATTAGTGGCCAGCTTCATTTTCATTTATAATATTTTATCATTCTTGAACAGCTAGCAGGATGTCTGAGAATGTTTTAAAAAATGTGGCTTCATGGGAAATTATTGTACTCTCATTCAGATTTTTAGTATAATCTTGATTATCTGTAAATGAGCCACGAATCCTGTAGATACAGGGACTTGGTTGTTGCTGTAGAGTAGGTGGAGGACCACTATAAAGTTAACCCAATCTCATTATTAATAAAACTGAAATGTAATACTTCAAAATGAAAATCTGAACCTTTTCATAGTGAAGAAGCTTCGGCTGCTAGTCCAGTATGTTTTCATACAATAGCAGACTAAAATCAGAAACATTTTTAATGTCATCAATAGAAAAAGAAAACAAAAATAAACGTCAACTATTCCCTTTTTGTGGGCTGCAATTAAATAAGAACTAAATCAGAAACTAGGTAAAAATTAGGTAAAAAAAGGACAAAGTAATATCCTAGTAAATTCAGCACATTTTTAAACACAACAAAACTCATGTCCACCCTTGTATTCTTTCATTTTCTCAACCTGCGCAATCCTTTTTGGTTGCTGGGGCCTATCCCATCTAGTGTGGATGAAAGGTGGGGTACAGCCTGAAACAGTGTGCTGGCCAATGCAAATACAAACAACCATACACACCCACATGCACACCAAGGGACAATTCAGCCTCAACAAACAAGATGAAGCATGTTTTTGGACTGGTGGAGGCGAAAACTTACACAAAGAGATGACAAACATGTCAACCTCACACAGAAAGGTGAGACTGAGAGGAGGGAATTCAGCAGAGGTGGAGTGCAGCACATTGAAGCAAACATTTTTGTGTCCACTTCAAGATATGTTCCCTGAAGCTATACAGGTCGTTAGTGCTCCTGCTTCTTTTGTAGACATTATGTAACCCTTGTGCTATCCTAGGCACTTTAACATTGGGAGTGGGGTCATCTAGACCCCATAAGACAGTGTGCTGAAACTTTTTTCGTCAATGATTTGTGATCTTCACTGGTGTCCATGGATTACATGAAATCCTCTCCACCTTTATCCACCTTTGTCATGGTAGAGAGAACACGTCAATGTAAGGATCGTGACATCTGGACCCCATAGGATAGCACAAGGGATATGACAACTGTTTGTTTGGGTCCTCTGCATTTTATTGGTCCCCTCATCACTGTATGTGTTTTGTATGCCCTTCTCAATAATATTTTTCAAACTGTGTTCTGCTTTTGAGATCCTGTTCACAGTTGTATCCCCGTTTTTTATTTTAAAAAAAGACAGCAGAACTGTTTCCACAACATAGTTACCTTTTTTAAGATGAATGGTAAGATCTTTACTGTTAGTTGGTCTTGTGCTAACACACTCCTAAATTCTACAAACCTCTACAGCGTTTAGGTTGAGTTTACTATAACATCATAAACTATTTTGTTGTAAATCTGAGCTCTACTAGAGCATTCTTTGCCTGTGCCCCCTCCCAAATAAACGACCCATCTCTGTCTTTAGTTTTCCTTTTGCTTTCCATCCTTCTTTGCGACCTCATGGATTCCCCTAAATTTTTCCAGGCCTCTTCACACATCATTCATTTTGCCTGGATAGCAAGAATTTAGGCCTGTAAGACAGAGGGGGAAATGTGTCCCCGTTGGATGCACATCCACCCCCAAAAAGTGAAATAGAAGGGAAATTTCTCAAAGATTGTTTGAGCCAGGGAAGTTAAAGTGGCCACCAAGCCAACAAAATGAGTTGCAGCCTGGTTGGAGTTGATTTAAAAGCCTTTTGCTCCACTGCTGTACTCATACTTTTTCTATTTCCTCTCCTCTTTTGTTTTTTCTCAGGCTGTAACTTCAGCTTTAATCTGCTTCTGTCACAGCGCTTGGTTTAGCGTAAGGTATTTTAGTCGTTCTACTGCAACCAAGATGTGTAAGAAAAAGCCTCTTTTTAAGTATGTGCCCGTGCCTCTCACCTTAACTCTGCACTGGACTCCACCACGGTCTGTTTCCTGTTGCGGGTCTCTGTTGGAGTGCCAGCACATGTCAGAAGCTCTCTGCGGCCTCTTCAAATAAAAAAAAAACTCTTATCCGTGTGACTAAATTCAAGAGAAGTTCCTCCAGCCATCTTCCTTTGACACAAATCAGGTGCACAGCTGGGGTTCCTGTCCTGTTTTAAACCTCTCTTGGAGACCATCTGAATGGGTTACTGGAAATAGTAGTTTATTACTGCAGAGTATTTGAAATTTAACACTGCTCACTGGGAGCCCACGGGTCCTGAATTAAAGCTCTAAACAGATCTGCAGATGTTCCAGCTGAAGCAACTTCTGAAGGTTCTGGGTAATGTTAGAAATGCCAGCCAGAATGAAGCAGACTTAGAGATGTTGTTTGCTTTTACGGTAGTCTAATTTGGCGGGAAAAACAGTTGATATGAGTACAAACAATCCGAAAGAAGAACACAAATGTCAAGCATATCTATGCAAACAAAACCTGCTGCTGACAAAAGAGTTTGTGATGATACTTGCTACTTTTTGGTTGAATGTGAGAGTGGCAAGTGGCCGGGATAGACTCCGGCCACTTCCCTGGAAAGGGATAAAACGGATTAGAAGATGAATGATTAGCTTTCATTGGGATCAATTGAAAACAAATGATAAGATACTGATCTAGTAATCACAAAGTGAAATATATTCCAGCTCATGTTCATGTGAGGTTGTATTGTAAGTACTGAACATTAAATCTAAGGTTAATAGGCTGGGTGAGACAGGGGGACCAGTAGGGGCTGCACCTCCGGTAAAGTGATCCATACGATAATTTAACGACAGTTTGATAGTTTTTTTGTAAATGTCTTTCCAGAAACAAATACATTAATCTTAAATCTGAGACCTGCTGGTTTAAGGATCATTGTGGAGTTCAGGGCTCTACAACTCACAAGTTTCATCAAGTGTTAAAAACAACCTAAAACGAAAAATCATAAAGAACTACAAACTGTTCTGAACTTAAACGATGGGAAATGAAAACACAACACAATGAAAAATAAAGTAATTTGTCCTTACATTACACCCCCCTCCCTAAGGAATGGGTCCCAGATGTCCCTAAAGGAACCAAATCTTAGTGGATTGGATTGGAGGATGGATGCTGCAGGTGAGCCTGTGCAAAATTGAAAATGAACAGAACATGCAGATTGCTGTCCATCCACTTAACCTGCTGAATCCCTTTCTGGAGTCAGGGAGGGTGAAGTTTCTTGCCTAAAGACACAATGACAGCTGGCTGGGGGGAGCGGGGATCGAACCACTAACCCTTTGGTCATTGGACAACCTGCTCTACCACCTGAGCCACTGCCGCACAATTAACTCATGAAGCATGTTTTTGGACTGTGGGAGGAAGCTGGAGTGCCCGGACAAAACAGTGTGTGTACAGAGAGAACATGTAAACTCCACACAGGGTGGAACCAGCTGGGATTTGAACCAGAGCCTATGCTACAAGACCAGGTGAAGAAATAAATCCAGAAGATACAGTACTGGCTCAAAGAGTCAAAGATGGTGAGATTGTTTTGGCAGGAAAGAGTGGCTGTGGAGGACCTTGGATGATGATGCTGGTCGCTATGGGTGTGGCTGAGGTTCTGCTCCTGGAGCTGAGCTGTGACGGCAAAAGAGACAGTTGAGCCAGCAAAGCCTTTAAATGCCCCAGTCAGGCAGTTGGCACCAGCACCATCTACACAAGTCTCCCAGGGGAGATGCAATGGACCTTATTAACCTTTATTTTCTTATGTGGGTTGTTTTTAATTTGTTAATGTTTTTGTGCATTTTTGTTCCTCATTTTTCCACTGAAAGACCAAGTGTTGTAATTATTCTTGCCTGTCTTTGTTGAATGCTTCCTTGGTGTGTCTTCTGGTTAGCTCTGTCTATTTCTGTTACATGGTCTGTTTAGTTGGTTAAGTTAAAGTTAACTTTGTTGCATGAGTTGATTCTGTTTTTGTTGATCTCTTTGTAACTTTTCTACTATTTTTGAGAAAAATAAAACTTGAATTTCTTTGGTAAACTTTCTGATGTCCTCTTTGACCGCTTGGTCCCTCGCATTGTGCATTAGAAACTTTCAAATCTGAAATGAATACATTTGAATAATGTGCTGTATCAAAAAAACAAACTGAAGAACCAAACTCAGGGCAGAAAACAACGAGAAAAACAGGAAACAAGACTACAAGTTTGTTGAAAGACTAGTTAATAAATTAGTAAACACTGTGAACCAAAACCAAGTTTAAAATTTCACACAGAAAACTCACTTAAGGAGGCCAGGGAAAAATGTCAAAACGTAACTCCAATGCACGGTGGTGCAGTGGTTAGCTCTCTTGCCTCACAGCAAGAAGGTCTCTGGTTCAAGTCCCGGCTGGGGGACCTGAAAAACTACATCAACGGGGGACCTTTCTATGTGGAGTTTGCATGTTCTCCCCGTGCATGCGTGGGTTCTCCGGTCTCCCGCTTCTTCCCACCGTCCAAAAACATGCTTCATAGTTGGCAACTCTAAATTGTCCCTAGGTGTGAGAGTGAATGGGTGTGTGTTTGTGGCCATTCTGCGACAGACTGGCGACTTGTCCAGGGTGTCCCCTGCCTTTGCAAGTGGCCGGGATAGGCTCTGGCAGCCCCGTGACCCCAAAAGGGAAAAATGGTTAAGAAAATGAATGAATAACTCCAATAATAACAATTCACCTGGAATAACGTCCTCCATCAAAAAACGGGCATCAAGGTCGGAGTCACTTGTCAAAGTCTGACAGGTGACTCCGCCTCAGTCACAACTATAGCCACACACTACCACCTGATGACGACTCTGATGAAGGTGGAAGTGATTCCGCCGAAACATGTCAGGTATGTGACAAACACAAACCGTGTCTGAGAAAAAAATAATTTTAAAAAATCCAATAATAACAGTGTTTGATTTTCTATGGTTTTCTAAAATATAATTGTTTTTGAATCTTTAAGAACGGATCAACACTTGGTCTTTTTTTTCTAACAACCTTTTGATATTTTATGGTCACTATAAACGGATTAGAGATTATTCTAATCTCTAATCAGTTTGTGTTTGAGACAATAAACAAAACGAACCTCAAAAATTGAGAAAATGGAGAAATGTGACTCCCACAACAATACCAATCCACATCTCATGTAATAGTGACAAATGAGAAATGCTGGCTGCCTCTGAGTCTGCCGCTCACTCAGCCTGCCTTTGTTTATCGAGCGGTGGGCATTCTCCATCTATGTCCATGGTGGTTGAAAATGCCTTGATGAGGCAAAAGTATGAGGTAAACTTTTTGGAGTGTTTATAAAGGAACTGTGGAGGACTCATGGAGGATTATGTGGGATTTTCAAGGGATTGGTTTGGTTAATAAATGCAGGCTTGTTCTGTCCTGCTTTTTTTGTATCAGAAAAGAATTCCTGGTTTTCGAAGAGAGCCTCTAGCGCACGCATGCACAAACAAATTTGTGCGCATACGACTACAGATGTGGTGGCGAGAAGAAACCTGTGGGAATGTTTGAGGATCCTGGGTCCACTGATAGGCCAACTGCAATGACAGATCAGTGGAAACCGATGCACGCACATACATGAAACAAACACAGCGGCACACACATCTGTAAAACATCATGCCTCCCTCCCCCATTCACCAGGGAAACATCCCTATGCTCTTCCAAGCACACAGCAATCACCATCTGAGTGAACGAAAAGCAGCAGAGCGTGTAAAGAGAGGGGAACTATAGGAAAAGGAAAATACCGCTGCTTTAGATCTTGCTTTCTTAAACTGCTGGTTTGAAGCCAAAATCAATCAAAGCTTTAGCATTGTTTGCTTGACCCACAAAGAAACATTACCCTGCAACAGGGAGCATGTTCAAGTTTCTTTAAAGTTGCCTACAGTTGGTTGTCATGCCTTTGTAGAACTAAACTTCGTTTTTTACTTAGATTCCACTCTGAGAATCTGATTTTAGTAGGTATAACTTAACCTGAAGTATGTGATGCATCATGAGGCACTGAAGGTTTGGTCACGTCTTTCTTTGAAGAAACCGTGCTCCCCAACCAGTATTAACCTGAACATTCCTATTTTCATCTGCTCATAATGTGTTCTTCCCCATTATGAAACAGAAAATGCATATTCTAAAAAGTAAAAAGACAGAATTTAAAATATTACGAGACAAATCAGACCAATGAAACGGAGAAAGTGCAGACTAAAAAAAAAGGCTGGAGAAAACAGAAATGTTTGAGTTACAACTTATAACCTCTGTGAAGATTTCACCTTATTTACTTGCAGGTAATTTACCGTATTTTGTGCACAAGATTATAGGGTGCCACTGTCAATAAATGGTCTATTTCTAACTTATGTCATGTAAAAGGTGCACTGAACCAAAAACCACATTACGCGAGACAACAGAGTCAGAGAAAAGTCCATAAATCAGAGGTTGTCAGTGACACGCGACACGTTAGCCACATAAGAAGTGTTAGCTTATTCACAACACCTGAACTTCCCAACCTTGTTTGAAACACATAAAGAAAACAGCTAAAACAAAACGTTACTGTGACTATGCTAACTCCTTTTGTTAGAAAACACATTAAAAAACTCTATCCAACACCTCTACACATTAGCTGCATTAGTGTATTCACAAAACACACAACCTTGTTTGCGACTTGTAAAAGAAAAAACAGACTGTCATTTTGACAGAGGGTGTTCCTCTAAAAATCCCTCTGACATCAGTAAACCCAACCAGAATTAATCCATTCACAAGGAACTCCGCATTATAAGGTTTTTTTGAAAACAAATAAAGGATTTTAAGTGTGCCTTATGGTGTGGAAAATGAGGTACTAAGAAAAGTATATAAATGGGATTTTAGCAGGTGGTATAGATAGCACACATTATTAAGTGCAGAAAAATGTTAATCTTTTGTCCAGGAAAGGTCATGCAGTTACTCTGGTTTCCAAAGACAAATACCATGCTTCATAGATTAGTTGTTGATTCTAAATAGTTGTGAGTCTGCGGTGCATCTCTGTTGTGTGGGGAGGCTGTCTCACGTCTTTTTATTGTGAAACACTTTAAATTATTTTCATCTCACTTCTGAAAGCGGAAAGTTTCATTTAAAAGGACACATGTTACTCCTTTCAAAGTTTGGCAGTCCCACTGCAAACAGAAAGTGGTTGAGAGAGGCTGTTTTTTTATTTATTTGGCAGCCCCACAAAACTGTATCACCATGAATGTGTCATCTGCATACTTTTAAACCTTTCCACCTCTATAGGATGTAAAGCCTTGAGGAGCTTTAACATTACAGAAAATACTTGATAATACATCTTAAATTCTAACATAATGAAATCTTTAAATTTACTATCTGGATAAAAAATATAAATGTCCCCATTTTGAACTCATTGAAATGCTTCAAGTTTGGCATTTAAATCTTATAAATGACTTTTCTAGTTTTACTATTTCCTTTTCTATTTGAACCTTTCAAAAGCTATTCAAACTGGATGTGAGGAATATTTTTGTCAAACAGGCAAATACAAGTGTAAAGTAAACGTTTGAAGTGGAGGCAGGCCAAAGCATGTTTCAGCCATATAATCCTCTGACAGTTTGCTGAGGGGAAGTTGAAGCTTTCACTGTTTTGAAAGGCATTAAAACAGGCGAGTCATCATCCTTTCAACAATGGAAAAAAAAAAAAAAAAACGTCTTTGAGAAAAACTTAATAGTAAACACCTGAAAAAAAAAGGTTGGATTTCTTTAATTTGTAGAAACAAGTCTCTAGAACAGAAGATGTAGGTCCTTTGAGGAATGTTAAGGCCGTGTCACACAGCCACTGCTTACATTTTGCGCATTTTCCACATGTCTTTTGTGATACATGCCTGATATACGTAATTCATGTGTTTCTTGTCTTCGTCATTCGTCGATGTGCGCAGATGTCCATCGAGGGTTTCGGGCGACTGATCTTTCTGTGAATTTCGGTTCTGAGCTGTTCAAGATTGTCGGGTGGTGAAGAATTACGCAGTTTATGCGTATTTTACTTAGTTGATATGCAATTCTTACGTAAATCTTACATGATTATGCATGATCTTTGCAAGATGCATACGAAAATTTGTGGCTTTCCACGGCCGTTTCACGCAAGTCTAATGGACTTTTCACACATGTACCACATATGTATAACGTTTATATTGCGTATATGACGCACAAATCATATTAAAATTATGTAATTGACATACGAATCACTAATGAATTACATATAAACAGTGCATAAATCACGCACAGTTTACGTGTTCTTTGCGTGGTTTATTCTTACTTCCGTTGTTTTAATGTGGTTCATTCGTGATACATCTGTGAAAATTTCACATACTGATCATAACTTTTCCTACTTTTTCCACGTATATTCAGTTATGACCAATTTTCCTCCATGCAATACGTGCAAAATTTACATAGTGGCTATGCAAACCAGTTTAGCTATTGTATAATATTGCAGTGATGCCACTAACTAGATTCTAATCCATATATGATGACAAATTTATTTCACTCCATTTCTGCTTTCCTGCGATTGACTTATAGGAGTTTTGAGGACATTTTGTTGCTAGACAGGAGTTTCATATCACCACTTTGCAACAAACTCCTGCCACTCTGGAGAAACTATGTCTTAGAAAAGAACAGTTTTTTCTTTAAATTTTGGCTAAAAATGGCATAGTTACAATTAAAAGACTACTACAATAGATACAGGTTTGCAAATTCTGCCCACCTGATGTCCTTCTGGAGCCATTTCATTAGTTGTGACTTTAGGATGCTCCAGAAGACATTAACAAACATCTGTATTCTGCCTTACAGTGTCATTTAAGCCCATGCGGGCTGCGCACATGGGTGCATGACTCTTAAATAAAATTAAACTCAAACTCTAGGAAACTCTAAAGACTCATCCCTTTTTTCATTGAACGCAGAAGTTACTGTGACGGTTGAGACTAAGGGCCCAAATGAATAAAAGGTAAGTTTCCACAATAGTTATAATCCCAAAGGTTAAACCAACAGAACGCTCCAACACCAGTGACATAGTGTGCATTCCTAAAATAAATGTGAGAATTAATTGAAAACAGCTGTAACTAATCAGAAGTAGTGCAGCCTAAAAAACTACCACAAAAGCACGCAAGAACATGACATTCATGTGTATAGCCTATTGAAACCTGTTAAACACTTCACACTTAAACACTATTGTAATAGACTACGTGCACGACAGAACTTCCGGTTAACTTCCGTGTTTCGAGTGTGAGGCCGACAACTTCCTGTTGGTCGTCTTATTGTTGTGGGGAGTTTTGTTGAGTTGCTAGTTTTGAGTAAATAGGAGCGGATTTCGGGTAAAAGAGAGGCGTTTGGTGTTTCAACGCGTGACAAAGACATCACAACATTGTTGTGTACCCGTGTGCGAATTTGTCAAAGTACAACGGTACTAATATAAGCTTTCACAGCTTTCCAGTATATGTGTCGGTGAGAGCCGAATGGATGGTGAACACGGCGGGAGGACTTCACCCCAAGCAAGACGAGTCGTGTTTCGTATTTGCAGCAATCGGAAAGAAAATGTGTCATGTAAACACGCCGTTCGGAATACTTTGCCCCGGTCAGACTCGTTCGGATCAAAATTTCTTTCCGATCAATAGCTGGGTATACCGATCGTTGTTCATGTAAACGGTCATTCCGATCATGTGTCGCTGCTGCTCTGGGTTACGTCATGCATAGACGGTGTTTCGCTGAGAGAAAGCTTGTGAGCTCATATGGGACCGACCAGCGGCTCTGCGGACGCCCCGCGTAAAGCGCCGCTCCGCTCTCGCCCCGCTGGCTCTCCCGTCTCTTTCACCCCTCACGAGGGAGATGCGGGGGGGGGGGGAGATGCATGCTCACTGACGTCTGGACCCGGCATCCGAGCTCTGCGTTCGGGCTCCGGAGGCAGTGGATAAAGTGAACCTCTCTGACTGAGCAGAGCAGCTGGATTTATTAATGTGTTTGAGGGGAGGGTGCTTTTACGTGTGCGTTTTGTTATGTGTGAGAATTCGGACTGCGAGCCGAGCCGCCGCTCTGGGTTAGCGGCTGCCGGACTCGCGAGGACAGAGCAGAGCACACAGTGTGTGTGAGCTTTTCAGAGCTGAAATGCCGCTCAGTCCTTAGAAACTGTTCAAAAAAATCACGACACATGGAATTGTGTTTCTAATTGTGCCCCGACAAATAAAGGCTGATGTTGTTAGCCAGTGTTGTTAGCCTCTCCTAACACTGGGTTGTTCTTCAGTTCTGTTCTTCTTCCACAAAAAAAGCACTGACCACAAGGATTAAATATAAAATGATGAGCGAACAGGCACTTCATAATATTCATAAAATTAATAAAAGCACGTTTGGAAGATCGCTTCGTATGTAACCGACGAGCTGCTGCATAAATGTGACAGCAAAGGTTTGTTTACAACGGGACACATTTCCTTTTCGGTATTTTCGACACGATATTGTGCCCATGTAACCACGCACTGGTCGACAATCCTGTAGATGTCGTTCACGTCGATTTTCGGGAGACTTTGTAGAAAACGGGTGAAATATACCATCTTTCGCAATCAAAATCTGCCGTGTCGCTGCTATAGAAGTCGCAAGCCGGAAATGGTCAGCCTCACACTCAAGGCGGCGGAAGTAGAACTCCTTACTTTGGTGCACGGAGCCTATTAATAAAAAGTTTGCCTTCCATGAGGGAGATATAAAAATCATATCACTGCTAATCAAAAGAGTGATATTGCAAAACACAAAGTGATAAAGAAGATTTAAAGAAAGTTAAAACATATTTTAAAAGTAACAGCTTAACAGTCCTTTTTAAAGCAAGAGTTCTCAGTCTTTTGGATAAAACGTACTGTTGGCACATAGTTGTTAGGCTTTTAATGAGTGGTGTGTATACATAGACTGAACATAGCTGCTTGAACTGCTCTTAATTACATAGCTGGCTATCTTTGGCCCCTTTAAATTACACAACTTAAAAATAGTTTCATCAAACATTTAGGCTTAATTCCATGATGTGTTTGGATTTTCTTTTTTTCCTGTCCATGACTCAACTCCATTTTCAAACAGCCATCATACCCCTGGTTCCCCCCACGCTCTGCATCGCACCATGTTTGCACAACCCCTAAAGCAAATAAACAAATGCATTTATTTTCATGTTCTGTCTTTAGATCTTCTTCAAATACCACTGAGGTCAACAGATTGACCCAGAAATGTGGCCAATTCTATCTCAAAACTTGGAACTTTCAGTTTGCTTCATGGCTGCCAGCTTTTGGCCATTTCAAAGTAATTAAACTTCATTTATAACTGCGGATAAAAACTGTGTGACAAGCACAGATAAATAATCCCATGTTCCAGCTTTGTTCAATCAGCTGTTTGCACAATTTTCCCCGAGCTTCATCTGCCAACACTGATTTTCACATCTTGCCAAGTTTCCACTCTCAGAGTTACATCACCTGCTGACCAGCTGCGTCTTGATGGCAAAAAAGCTTTTGACTCTTATTTTTTATATTTGACTCATGGGAGACACTCCAGCCATTTCATTGTTTCCTGTCTTTGTGATAACCATGATCAGCTGCTGGCTCTTCATAATCAGCCAAACCGAAGCAAATGATTTAAATGTTTGTGTCTAAACATCATCCTGCTGTGACTGCAGCACTGCTTCTCCTCTTAATTCTCTTCTTTTATCTTTCATCGCTGAAATATCAACCAACTCCACCGAGACCTACTCAAGAGAAAAACTTCTTGTTTATTATTGGGTTCAGAGCCATCATGGCAGGAACTACAGTTATTTGCAAGTTGCATGTTTAGATAATTGACCTCTATGGATTCCTCACAAAGAGAATAAAGGAACAGCTTTTTCTCAAATTAAAGTCCTTTGACCTGAACAAAGAAATGAACGAAACAAAGTGACAAGTTTCGCAAAAACTGCAATGAAAAGCACTTTTTTCAAATGAGATGAGTCACGTGTCCAACAACCGGATGGTAATGTGCTTCTGGGTAGAAACTGGCTGCACAGTCACACATCACAAAGCTCATCAAAACTTGAGCGTTTGAGCGTATAATTGCTGGATCTACAGCTCCTCTGTAAAATCACCAATCACCATTTCCCAACATGTCTTCATCCGTAGCTGCTCCCACTTGTAAGGAGCTTGCTGCTCCATGGCCTGAACATCATGTGAGTTGTTTTGTGTTGATTCGGATAATTAGGATTTAATGGATAGTGTTTTTTTTTTTTTTTGACATTTCGATAGTTTTGCACATATGTCTAATAGAAACACATCTAGTAACTGTAACTTTTTTGAAACATGCTACATGTTAGCAGTGCTAGTGCATTCACTAACAGACTGATATCACTAAAACAAACTGTGTGTCAGGTAGGATTGGCTGATGAGCGTGAAGGACCCAAAATGCAGATATGGGAGGCACACAGTTCCAGGCCAAGGGGTTTATTAATTTAACTAAAGGCGCTGCAGAGCAGGGTAACAAAGAAAGAACTAAACTCACTGTAGTAAAACTTGAAAATGGCAGAAGGGAGTCAGGGAAGAGCCGTTAGAGACATGAGAGACATTAAGACATTAATGGACCAGCACAAGAGGAAGGCAGAGACAAGACTTATATACAGACAAGACACAGGTGAACATGATCAGGGCAGAATGGGACCAAGGAAGTAAAACTCAAAAACATGACAAAACAGGAAACCTTTTAAAATAAAACAGGAAACAGAACTGAACCATGACAGAACAAGACAGCAAGCAAAAACCAATACATAGAAACTCAAACCGTGACACTGTGACTGCGCTAACTTCCAACCTTGTTAGTAAAATGTGAAAAAAACACACGGTAGTTGCATTAGCATAGTCATAATATGGCAGGATGAGTTAATTGGATCACAGGTGTAAGCACTCCTATCTTGGTGCTGCTAATGAGTACCGACCACCTTTAAATGGGACTGAGTGGGTTCTCCCTCATTCCTGGCTGAGACTGCCTCTTTCTGGGTTCCTCATCACACTGCAGGTCGGCTTGGGACTGTAAAATAGGTGATATAAGGTTGGGATCTCATGGCTCCCTGTTCCTTGCAGTGATATCCAACGCTGATCGGGTCTTTGGTGTGGAATCCTTGTGTTAAATTCGTAAAGCTCTGTTTGTTGTGGTAATATCTTATCTCTATGTTCTCTAAGGTTGATTTCCTGTTTTACTTTGAAAGCATTGCTTCTTTGTTTATTACAGATTGTTTCCTTTCCAGTCTTGGTTTCTGTCCCATATCAGTGCATCTGTGTGATATTGTTAACCACATTCTTTGCACATATAGTATACTCCCTTCTTTTTCCATGCTACACACCAATGTCAGTGTTGGTTTCTGCCTCAGCCTGCATCATTTGTCCAAAAATGTTTATATTGTTCATTCCCTAAACCCTTAACTCAAACTGGTCTCTCACATACATTCTCCTGACACGCTTTTTATCAAATCATGCTGTGCATGCTTAAAATAAATATTTCATGTTGGTGGGGATACTTTTTTAATCTCTCCATAGCTATAATTTGCCCTGAAAAGGGCTTACATATTATTGTTTCATGTTAGATCCACTGAAATCATCTACTGATCTATTTTCAAAGTGTTCCCAGTGGTCTTTCAATTATGATTATACGTTTTTTTTGTTTTTTTTTCCAAAATAAAAATACTTTTTTTTTCTAGAACATAGTTTCTTTAGAGCGGCAGCAGTTCATTAGAAATTCACAGCTGAGTTGTGGGCGGGACTGATGGCGTGCCCCACTTCCCGTCATCCATGTGTTATTATTGGCCGTGCAGCATAAATGGTGAGCAATTTCAGCGCTATCAATACAGTTTTGAGCCAGATGACAGCTTGGCCGAGGAAAATTAAGACGCACATGGATCCATTTGTCTGCGAGTGGATGCATCAGAATGGAGCAGAGCAGTCAGCTTGTGGCGTGCCGATTGTAGCACCTGCGCCACAGCTACAAGATTTTTCATCTGCTCCTGATTCTGCCACATCTGTGTTTGAACAAAAAAAGGAAGTCCACCACAGCATCACTTCTGCAGATGAGACGTACGCGCTCTGGATTTGTCCACCCGCCCTTCGTTTGCTTGCAGGAAGTGGGTTACAGGTTGGCTCTGTGTTTTTGTTTTGTGGGAAACAGCAGAGATATGAAGATGAAGGGTGTGCTGCTGGAGGGGGGAGCGGGGGGAGAACGTAAGAAGGTGCTGTATTAAAGACAGCTGGTTACCTTACATTTTTGGCTTCTTGTTGGAAGCAGAAATAAAGATTATATAACTGTTGAATGTAAATGCCTTCCTTTCCTTGCATTTTGACACTCATCTGTTCATTTCTCCTTTATAGGAATCTTTACATCATTGGATGCTGCCGTCATGTGAAGTTTTCCTGCTGAGTTTTGTGTTTTCCAAGAAAAATTCCATGTCTGACACAGTCATCATCTCTCCACGGGCTTGAATTCTAGGAGCCCTGAACTGTGGCACCCCTGCTTGTTCCTTGAATATGTTGTAATCAGGCTAAAATCTTTATTTTTCTTATTTTGAAGAAAACAAAGCAAAATATTTCTTCCATACATTTCACCATATGATTCCAATAGGCAGAGTAAAATGCTTTAAATAAAAATATAAAAAAGACTACTAGATACGATGAGAAAACTCAAAACCTTTCTGAGGAAAGTTAAAAAAGTCCTGGCTCAGCACAAACATGGGGTTTCCATTAAGGCTGTCTTTACACAAGGGTGTTCAAGTTTATTTAAAGTTATCTTTGGTTCCATCACTCAGCTGGTCTATGCGTACACAATGTCAGCAGAATTGATTCAACACAAACCTGCTTTCAAATAAACTCTGCTGTTATTTGATCGGTGATGAACCCGGGGTCGCAACCCTCACACCATCGTCCTAGAATCTATCCTGTGAAATTATTACAATATGTAATTTGAGTTGGAATTTTCATAAAATATAGGGTTTATTTCATAAACAGAACTCAAAGGAAGATATGTGAAAAACACAGCAGTACACTTGTATCCTACACACCAGACACCCGTGTCTGATAACAAAAGAACCAAGAAGGCAGTTAGTAACTACAGAAACTATGAACTTTATTGCATTAATCAGACACACGTGGTCAGTTTTTGACAAATATCTATATATTTAGAGGATTGACACCTTTTGTGGATTCCTTATGCTGCTTTCACATTGAACATGATTCACGTGTCAGATTCCCTTCTACTTCTTCTACTTTGACAAGTGTGAGATTTGATGCTGGATGCTCATCCAAACATGTGATCATAAATTTGACACTCCTGACACATGTGGGAGGACCAAAAGTTTTAGCCTCATCGCTACACTGAAGCATTGACTTTATGTCTCATTTACAATGCGCAGAAGACATGACAATGTTTAGAGATCAGGTTTATTTATGTTGAAGAGCTCTACAAAAGCATAGGTAATCAAGTCTCCATGTCTGGGTTCATGTGCTCATTCAGACACTCCCAGTACGGTGAGCTTCTCCATCTACTGCAAGAGCTGCGTGTGAATGACGCAGTGATATTTCTGTCTCTCTGTGACCCAATGTGACACATTGTTTGAGGAGGAAAAAAATAAAAATAAAATATTATTAGTCTTGATACAAAATAGAAAAAGGGCCACATCGTGCCACAGGTCCTCTGATCATGTCTGTTGACTTAATATTGAAACTGGACGCCTCAGCCACAAGAATTATGTCGGGTGTGAACACAGCTTAAAAAAATTCCAAGATATTGACAAGCAAAGCAATTGGAAAATTATGTAATTACAAGAAACGAGAGTTCATGTCAAGCAGGAAATTGGCCTTCAGTGTTGCTTTTTGCAGAAAGAAGACACTGATTTTGTTCCTTGGAATTATTTAAAACAAAAGCTAGAATCAAACTTATAGTACAATAGCATCTTCAAAAAATATGTAGCCGTCTTCTGGTTTAAAGTTAAATTTCAAGTTTTAACAGAGGGAAACCATTATATTACTTGTTCCATCCATTTGTTAGTTTGTTTAATATAAAGTTACTTCTCAAAGTCCTTGGGCTCCGTCTACAAGTCTTTTTGAACACGCAGTTTTTCCTTGTGAGATCAAAAGTTTACGTGAAGTTTGGAGACACTACATGCTAATTTAATTAAAAAAAAACAGAGCAGATGCTCTTGGCATCCATCCATTCTTCTTTAAGAATGTTTCTGACCCAGTCTGGTTTCTGAAATGCATACTTCCTCTATTATTGTTGCAGTGTTGTATGTTTTCCAGATCCCATCTGTTACTTTGCTGGTACAAAAGCCAAAAATATTAAAGCTAGAGCCAAATCACATTCTGGCAGGTTGACAGCAAATTTCTAGATGTGTCCAAACCAGACTAATCTATTAGTTTGATCTCCCTTTCAGTCCTTCTCCCTGTATGAGAACTATGATTTCCCGAACTTACAAGTGCAGGTTTAATATTTCTTTTCTGAATGTGTTTAAAATGATTAATTTAAAGGGCTCTGGGCTGTAAACATTGATTTCATGTGGAAAAAGCCATTAATCTCACAGCTGGGTGGCTGTGAATGAAGATCTATGTTTTCACACCTCATGAATTATCCCGGCATTCCTGCGGGGATCATCAACCTAAGACCATGTCAGAGGAAAGAGGAAGCAAACTGAGAGAGTAAATGGCTGCACTGCAAGGTTCTTGGATCCAAAGTGGGGACAGAGACGTGCTGAGTGACCCCTCACAAATCATAGAGGAGAGCGCTTTGGGCCCATTAGTGGCAAGCTTGTGGCTGAAACTCAGGGTTCACTCTTTATGGTATACATTCACCACTGCTTCTCCCACCTCTTGTTTTAGTTCTTAAGACTCCCACCAACCCTACTGACTCTGCCCCATAGTCAACCCTATAATTTGGGTGATTCAGCGGCTGCTACTTTTATTGAATTCCCAATAACTTTGCTGAGATTACAGTTCGGGCAAGACGACTGGAGCTCTCGGCTCGGCTGCGGGGGCTGTCCTGGGGCCAGTGGGATGTGGGTTCTGGTGCTGGGGTAGGAGGCTGGAGGGTCTGGGGGTAATTTATCCACAGGAAAACAATCTTTACACTTATAGATGGCTTGCCCCTCTCTGCATGGCCAAACAAACACTGCCTACTGTAATAGGAGCTGTTTACATAGAAGTGTGTACCTGTGAGACCAACCAGAACTAGACATACTGCATGTGTCTGTTTGTCGTATCTTGAAGTTCTTTAGTGGAGCATGGTCACCATCCAGGAATTCCTGGCAACTTTAGAGGTTTTTCAGTGAATCAATTATACCACTGTTTTTGTTTTCATTGCTTGGCAACAGATTGTTGATAAGTAATCGTGAATGGAAGCCCATTAGGTTGTTGTCAAGGTTAGCACGGTGACGTCATATCCTCTACTTGAGCTGATGTGTGTTTGAGCTCTTTTCAAGTAAACTAGAGAAGCCATAAAGGATGCATTCCTGTAGATGCTGCACAGGGTGTGGACAGTACAAAAGCAATGCAAATACAATTGTCAATTCAGTGATGGAAAATAAACTTTAAAATCCAACTTTGTTTCATGTAACTTCGCTTCTTCACATTAAATAAGCCTTTTCTCCTAAATGACACCACACTTCAAAAGAACATGAATTAGTGCCATGATCAGCAGTAAAGGTCTGGTTAGATCTGATAAATCTGGGACCTCCTAATGCCGGTCTCTAGATTCGTCTAACCCTGCTGTGGGACGGTGTCCTCATCTTTCGTTGTCATTTACAGCATCTCAACCATCATGTTTGTGTTGGTCACTTGCAGGAAAAGACGGATTGAAGTCAAGGCCCTTTGCAGGCCATTTCATCTTCTCCACCTAAACTTTTGAATGTTTTTGATAAAACAATGGTTTGTGGGAGCAGGCATTCCCATCCTCAAATGTAGTTTGGGCCCACAGTGTGAAGATACTCCATTTCTAATCTGATTATGATTTATCTCTGCATCAAAACTGTCCACATCAAAGTCAAGCCTCATGATTTTTCAACAAGAAAAATGCTTTTTGCCCACATCATCACAGAGCCTCCACCTCAAGATGTTTTTCCCTGAAATCAGGAAAGCATTTTTTTGTCTTTCAACATTTACATATTAAATCTCTACTGTTTGCAAAATCTGGAGTTACCGCTGAACATGTTTTTAGTTTTGGATTTCCGTGCATACAGCAGAGAGCAAAACAAACAAATGGTTTTATAGATAAACACAAGAAATACAGCAGCTTCCAGAATCCAAACCTGTGGAGTATGGTTTTTGACCTAACAGGATGAGGAAACTTCTTTCTTGGGATGTGGTCTTTCTTGGGGGGCACTCCTTCTGAAAGAAATGTCTGTACATTGGACAGAAATCCAGAGATGGTATTAAATTTCAGTCCAAAAACTTGGTTTTCTGTGCATGGACACTTTTCAGACTACTCAAAGCCAGTTTGATGAACATTAGAACAAATATATTGAAATGTTGAAACCCAAAACTAAAGGCAATAACAGAAGCAAAGATACTTCTTAGCTGTAGAAAACCAGAATTTCCAAGTTTGTCCAGGTACAACTTACTTCTTTTACCTCATCCCATAAGTTGACACAGACTTGACAGCACTGAAAAGCAAACAAACACATTTTCCAATATATTTGGTTGTTATCAAGTAAAATATCAAGTTACAAACATATACTGTGCGTTTTTCTCATCAATAGACTTTGCAGTATTTCTTTGTTTGTCTCTTTCTAGTCCTCTCAGACCCCAACCGCTCACAGCAGATGGTTGTGCTAAACCAAGTCTGGCTCTGCAGGAGGTTTCTTCCTTTAGAAGGAATTTTCCTCTGCACTGTTGCTTTCATTTACTAAGTATAGGGATTACACTAAAAACCCCTCCATGTAATCTGTTGGTCATCTACAGTGGGGCAAAAAAGTATGTGTCAGTTCCAGATTCTGCAATTCATTCCATTTAAGCCAAGAGAGATATGTAATGTATATCATAAACACACTTCTCAGCGACAGACAGATTGTAAAAAAGAATCCAAGAAATCACATTTTATGATTTGACATAAAACCATTGGTGTGAACTGGCACTTTATATATCAAATGAATTGGATTGGATAATCTTAATAGGCATTTGTAATAGAGATACTCTACCAAGTATGTATTTCATTGTATTCACAATCAGAATACTATTTATCCCAGGAGGAGATTACATTTACAGCTGAGCTCCTGTTTGCAAAGTACAGTGTTCCTTCGCATCCCAACGACCTTCCAATAAAATCATTTACACAACATATGCACATTACTCTGAGAAGTAAAAATCACAGATAAACAAATACCATTGACTGTAAATGAGAACTGGACTGAATGAGTATGACGTAAACCATTAAAAATAGTTTACTTCCGGTTCAAATGAATAGACGTTGCCATGTTGGAACCAGCAATCATCAGTAAGCAGCTATTGGTGCGAGTCGATTTGAGTCAATGTTTTTACTCAGTCTGGAGTGAACTTGTTGGAAGTCCACATCCCTACCTCGTGAATCAGGAGAATCTACCAATCAAATGCTTTGCTTCTTGGCATTAGACCCCATACTTTTATTGATACACCTGATTAGTCAATATATAACTGAATAACTTGCATTACAGAAAAAAATATAAAGAAAAAAGAGGATTATCAAGAACATGTTAAAAAGGAGCAAGAATGGTTATTCTGACAAATAGAATGAGTAAAAGCTGTTTATTTCTCTGTAGAAGTCTATGGGATTTTGGGACCAGTTGGTACTTCCTATTTGGAATGCAAGGGAGGAGGTGGTCACTGATTCCATTTCTCATATTCAGCCATGGGCAATTAAAAAGGGGTATGTTGAAGAAATTCTGTTTGCTGGAAGCCACCGCATCTAGATGTCAACTTTCAAATGTCAAGAAGCAACAACAGAAACCCTCATTTACAGTTTCTCTAATGTTCACCAATGAGTTTGTATTTGTAGAAGTCTCTTACCGTAACCTTTTCCAACTCAGGACCCCGAAGAAACATATAAGAAACTTGTCTATTGGCCTCAGCAAAAGCCCTGATCTACGTCATTATATTGCATTTCTAAAATTCCATGTATACATCACATACACCAGAGGTTCCCAAACTGGGGGGCGGTATTGCAGGGGGGGCGCGGTGGAGTATTTTTTTTCATACTTTATTGACAAACAACATTATACAATAACAATGTGAATGTCTCAGGGGGAATTAAAATGTGTACATGTTGCAGAAAAATATAAGAAATAAAACAAAAAGTATATAAATATATACACATACATATACAACATAAGACAAAAAGAATTATTGCTTCAAAAATCTTTGGGGCTTAATAAATTTTAAATCTTTCAAAAATTAAATTAGTTCGAATTGCTTTTTGGTTTTGCAGATGTTTGATAATGGTACATTACTGATTGATTTCACTCAAAAACTGCTGGAATTTAGGTTTGGAGTTTGACCATTTGGCTTTATGGATATGGAATTTTGCCAATAATAAAAACAATTGTGTAAGGAAGAAACAATCTTTGTCTACACTTTGACATTAAGGTAACCCAGAATAATGTATTTATCTAAAAATGTAACAGTTTGTTTAGTTATATTTCCAATATAGTTTCCCACTTCAATCCAAACCTTATTTGTATGTCTGCAGTCCACAAACAGATGAGAAATAGTTTCCTCCTGAGTTCCACAGAATAAACAAAACAGGTCCATGTCCACAACAAATCTACTCAAAGTTTTTTTGGTAGGACACCTCTTTTATTTTGTTATTTAGACAGTATTTATTGCTAATAGTCCAAGCATAAGTCCATTTTATGTCCACAAATTTGAATTCCCAATAAAACCTCCCAGCAGGTAAGGTTGTGGGATGTAAAAGATTTCTTATTTGTTTATTGGAAACTGAATTAACACAAATATCCACATTGTCCAAAAAATTGTCTGGGTTTTTAATTGACTTGTGTTATAAATCCCTTTAAACCGTTGAAGTAGACTGGTTGGAACGGCATCTAACACTATTGCATATTCTCTGGGTGGAACAGGAATACCGAATTTTAAAAGAAATTCTTCAGACGTCAGAAGATGTCCATGAGAATTGAAAAGTTGTCTGATTAAAACAATATCATTATCATACCATCTAGGAAAAAAGTGATTTATTCTTGTATTGTACATTACTGCTATTCCAAATACAACAAGTTGTTGGAGAAAAATTATGTTTATAAAGGAGTTTCCAGGCCAGCAGGGCTTGTTTGTAAAAGTTTGAAAGTTTTGTCGGTAATTTTTCAATTTTACAATTACATTTTAGCAAGAATTTAATGCCTCCCATTGTGTCAAATATATATTTGGGAAATGCATTCCATATATTGTCTTCCCCTTTCAATAAATTACTTAACCACTTTATTTTAAAAGAGTTGTTTAAAGTTTCAAAGGTTAATACATCCATGCCCCCATGTTTTCTGCTGTTACACAAAACATTTTTCCTTAAGTAATGACATTTTGTCCTTCAAAATCAAATAATATTTTGCTTAATAGGTTACAGATGTGTTTTGGCATTTCTAAAGACAGAGACACATAGACAGATCTAGAGATTCCTTCAGCTTTAGATAACAGAATTCTACCGTTCAGAGAGATTTCTCATTAACCACATGTTATAAGGCGCGGTGGAGTTTAGAAACAAAGGATTTGTATGTTTGTGTCAGTGTGGGGGGGCTCGAAAATATTCTAATTTTCAGAAAGGGGGGCCCTGCAGAAAAAGTTTGGGAACCACTGACATACACTATGGCAGCAGTTTCCCAGATGGATTGCAGATTTACATGATTTGTCATGGTGACACTGCAGACACTTGACTCCTCCACTGTGGTTTGTTTGAAGCCAAAATGGCTGCATGTTTTGCTTCCAAGCCCAACTGTTTTGTGAGCTGGTGGCAGGGTTTGACTTTTCTCACACTTTGAGAGATACCATTGTCCATGTAGTTGCGTCAGCGTGGGTCTAATCCTCTCTTCCTAGGCACACCAGACCACCCTATACTGAACAGCTGTCTTTAGTGTAACCTCATGCATGATACTGTACTAATCCTCTGGTAATGATACTCTAATCACCACAGAGGGAGGAGACATGTCAGCCTGCCCCAGGATTCTTGAATATGAACATCACATCCTGAACTTTCTGTGATGCATTACATAACATGCCAAGAACCTGAATCATTCCACAAATGTTGAAGTTGCTTGCATTAGGCTAAATCGGGGAAAAAGGTCTAATAATGGTTTGCTAATTTCTAGGGATGGCCCGTTTGACACGACGTTTTGGTGCACGGTTCACCTTCATGAAACAGAGTGGTTCGGCACAATGTTTCGGGGCGTGTGTCAACTAGCGCAGATCATGTGGTTGATGACGTATGAAACACCAAATGTGTTGTTTGGTCGAACCACGGTTCAGATGTCACTTGTGACAAGGAGCTTAGTTGAAGCATAAGACATACATCCAGTCCGCCACCAGATGCCGCTGTTCTGTGTGGTTTCAAAGCCCTGAATGGTTGGTTCATTTTTCCGGCACAATTACATGAACCCCAAGGGAAGCTTCAGGGGGCTTCTATTCCCATCCCCACTAATCGCAGAATAAGCCAGTATGAATGGATGGCATCTCAGTAAATAGAAGTAAACCCATTCACCCAAAAACAAGTGAGCCTACTAATACCAGTGACATGTTTCTTTTAATAATTATGATCTATGGGCAAAGGTCTTTTAATGTGATCTATAGCTCTTTCACTTTTGTCACAAGAATGGACAGACGGCTGATTCCAATTGCAGCAGATTTTATTAGCACAGCTAAAAGTCCACAAAGCTAAATCAACGTCAGACAGGCAGGGGTCAATAACAAGCATGGGAGCATTAGAAAAGAAACAGGAGTATTCAGGATCCAGACGAGATTCAGGGCAGGTGGCAGGCAAACAAAGTCAGAGACAAAACAGGGTCAGGAGAGCAAAAGATCATGTCCGGCTATAACACTCAACAAGGATGGCAGAGTAGCACAAACAATACTTTGCACTGAGTGAGGCTCAGTACAGTGCTTAAGTCAGGGGTGTCAAACTCATTTTGGTTCGGGGGCCACATTTAACCCGTTTGATCTCAAGTGGGCCGGACCAGTAACATAAAAACAAAATAACAGCATTGTTTTAGTTTTTTACTCAGTTGGAAAAAATGCCTCAATCAACATAGTAGCCTAATCACTTGGGGTCAATGGATCTCAAATAAAATTAATTTCAAATAAAGAAAAGTTGGTCTATTCAAATTAATACAGACTGAATATTTTACATCTGACACTGAAGCAATCCAGAAACTTTTCTTTATGGTGAGTCTCTAAGTGGTGCTGAATGTTATATTCTTTGAGCACTGCAACGTTGATGACATACAAAGCATTTGGGTTTTGCATTCAGCTTCATGAAAGAAAGAAAAAAACTCTGTCCATTTTTCCTGGAAGGCTCTTCACTCCACTTCACATTTGACAACATTTTGGTCATTAGGGTGTCGCTAATGATCATCCTTAAAGCAAGATAACAGCGGTAAGGCTCATAAGGAACCAAGGTGCATGCTACCCAGACGCAGAGCTGTTATGTTTCACTTTTGGCACATGCAGAGATATGCTGTTTCAACTGTTTTTCCTTTCCTTTGCTCCCCCTAGTGGCAGAATTGCGCATTTCGGTTATTT
Organism: Oryzias sinensis; assembly: GCA_037389245.1. Classification (NCBI taxonomy): domain Eukaryota; kingdom Metazoa; phylum Chordata; class Actinopteri; order Beloniformes; family Adrianichthyidae; genus Oryzias; species Oryzias sinensis. The sequence continues at coordinate 22,630,264 of CM074500.1, forward strand.
CTTTAAAAAAATCATAACTCGCCACAGGAATGGACTAGAAACTTTTTTTAAAAAATCATCCATATGATTTTTACTCTTCATGTGTGGGCCGGGGTAAACCACCTGGCGGGCCGGATAAGGCCCGCGGGCCGTATGTTTGACACCCTTGGCTTAAGTGTTCTGTGAGTGATTGCAAATAAGACTCAAGTGTGTGGCATCCAGGAACTGTGCGCTGGGGTTGCTGGGAGATGAAGTGCAGTCAGTATTCTGGAGACGGTGCCAGATGGTGACCAGAGGGGGAGACAGAGCTCTGACTTCTGACAACTTTGATATTTGATGTTGTCAGTATTTGTAGATTTGATAAATAATCTGCACTTGAATCAGTAAAGCATAAATAACTCTAATTAGAAGTTACAAACTGGATTATTAGGTATGGCATAATAGGGGTGGAGTTGTATAAATTAACTTCCTCCCACTACTTTTCAAACAAATAATTTAACTGTTTTTGACAAACATCAAATTTAATGGATTCAATGTGTCATGTTTTGTACGTATAAGTACAAATATGTTTATTTTTAATTAGAGCAGGGGCAGAGCTAGGAGGGAGCAAGGGGTGGGGGGGGGGGCAGCTGCCCCCTAGCAAATTGCATTGCCACCACATTTGCACCCCCAATTTCTGAGTCAGTATTAGTATCATTACTGACAAAGATTAAGAAATAATTAATGCAAATTCCTTTAAACATTGCAAATGCTCAAAGAAACATTAAATAAATAAAACAAATATGCCTATTTTTGATACTTTTATTTGTAATGGCGTTCTACTCTGCTGTTGTCATTTTTCCAATTAAGGCATGACTAATCATCCAAAGTTGGGCTAAAAAATCTTCACATATATCTCTTTATTGCCTATTTTCTTTGGTCATTTTTGTTTTGATTGCTTGAAATCCAATTCCAAACAATGACGGAGCTGTTCAACCCCCCCCCCCCACCTGTCTTCTGTATTGGTCTTTTGGTAAATTCTCTGACTGCTAACAGTGTGCACCGTTCTCAGAATACAAGGATCAGGCAAAGAAGTAAACATACTTCATACCACATACATTAGATATTTGATGCTAGTCTTGTGTTTCCACTTTGAACTGGTCCAGCACAGCTAAGACTTTTTTGCATGAGATTAAGTTGCATTTATGGTTGCTGGCTGAATGTTTTTTTGGCTGAGCGCTGTGGCTGCCTGGAAAGCAGTGGGAAACCTCATGAACTCGCTTCTTGCTCCCAAAATTATATATGTTTTATTATCAGAAAAATCCCAAGAAAAACTGTAGATTTGCAGACATGTTTACAGCAGGATGCAGAAAGAGATAATAGTGTGGTGCTGGTTTAAATGTCTGGGCAGTCTTCAGACTTCCTATGAAGGGTAACTTTCATGATAGAGAAAGACCTTTTTTGCCTCAAACTTTGCAAAACTTTGGTAAACGTTCTGTCATATCTAACAAGGGTTTATTCTTTGGTATGAGTCTGATGATGTAGCGTGGAAGATTGAGGTCCCTTTCTAGTGGCTTTATGTGTAAGAAATTATGTTGAGTACATAAATGCTCTTCTGCATGACTTGAAGCAACACTTTTATAGAAAACACCAAACACACAACAGAAACTTCCCAAAAAGAGTGAAAGCTGTCTTAGATGTCTGTGTTACTGAGTGCAGTTATTTCATAGATCATTTTGCCCTGATAACTGAATGGAGCTAAAAATAGTTTAATGAAAAAAAAATCAGTTTGATGCTTCAACGCTCACAAACTTTTTAGTGAGTGACAATAAAGACTTTGACTGAATTTAAAGAAACTTCTTACATTACTTCTGTATCTGTCAGTTCTTCAATCACAGAGTTCTTGGTTCAACAGTTCTCTTATCTCTGTCAGCCAGAAAAAGGACAGCTGTCTGAATGCTTTCCAGGTCTTTGAGAGGCTCTTCTTGTCTGTTACGGATTTCAATGCCTCTTTACCCGCCTGGAGCTGTACCGCTGTGCAACCGCTGACCCTCACTCAGCATGGCGTCTCCCAGATGCAGTGAGCACACAGACACCAGGCTGTGGCCTGGAGCAACGTCCAAGCAACTACCAACAAGGCACCAATGTGATTTAGCCAGTTTGCTGCAGCCAAAAATAAGTAGAATGGAGTTAAACGTGTCTCTGGCAAAGAAAGAGGTCTGATTTCTGATTGTGTTTCAGCCAAGAACATCTCTCCCTGTCTGTAGTGTAAACAAACACACACACATAGCTTTGTCAGTGTGATTCACTGTGTGTGTGTGTTTGTATAAGTGCTTGCTCAGACCTAACATGTGTTGTGGCTCATCAGGCGAGAACATGGAAACTGTGAGTGGCTGCAGATGTTGAGAGGAGATTTTTTTAACTTTCTGTTCTGACTTGCTCTCCTGTACTTAACTAAGACATCCCAGCAGACCTTCAGTTAATCCCCCGATTGCTGCAATAATATGAATATAATAATATGCATCGTTCTCACCGTCCATCACCACTCCTTTGAAGATCCCTGGAGGAGCTTTGGGTCATCAAATATACAGGATTAAAATGTTTAACTTTATTTGTCAAAGATTAAAAAAGAACCAATCCAAACTCAGATTGAAATCTTTGTAAAAGTAATCAAACCTCTTTATTTATTTTTAAACTTTGTGGTTTCTTAAGGTGAGTTGACCTCCGTCTGTGTGATGGATGGTTACCTGATAAAGTTGAAATCAAGCACATATTATTGTTTTTGTTTAGATTAACTCCTCAAAATTATTATAGTGCTTCTAAAAGCATAGATTAGGCAATATTGTGACTTTCAGACAAAACAGTCTTTAAAAATGTCAAAGTAAGTGAAGCCATGTCAGTTCACCTTTTAACCACTTCAACCTTTTTACACCAGCCACTGTTTTTCTTCACTTTAATGCAAAATTGCTCAACTTTAGAACGGAAAATATACTTGTATACTTTTAAAAATATACTTTTTGTACCAGTTTCCCTTTTTTTTCATTTTTAAGAAATTATGCCTTAGTCACAGTAGTTACAGATGGATGCAGGCTGTTTGTGGGCGAAAAACAGCCAAACATGTACATTGCACTCAGATAACCCACATGTAATTTGAATATCGTAGACCATCTTTTGAACACAGAGAAGAACATAAGCCACATGCTGCGGCTACAGGACGTAGCTAACTCTTAAACAACATGTAAGGGGACGTAAGGGTAAAGTAGTTGAGATCCAGACACATCCTACAGATTTTTCCTTTTTTCAACCTCCCCAAATCCTGTGCAGTGCGCAAAGGGCCCATCAGTGCTATTCAAGTGATAAGTGCACGCCTTTTGTGCTCTGTGCATGCAGGCTGACTGTCAGAAATTGGGAAATGAGACAAAATATAGTTTGTTTGCAGTAGTTGCCCATGGTCAATACGGATCCAGTGCACACACCTCACTAGTCTGCAGCATAAATTTCAATTCAAATTTATTTTAATTTCAATTTTATTTACATTGCCCAATATTACAACAAAAGTCATCTCAATGTGCTCAGTAAAGGCACCATACGATTGCACTATAAGTTTGTCCAACTAACATTATCCTAACAAATACTTTACAATAGACTTACCACACATACAACAATCATAGGTACCATTTTTATGACATTCCTTAAGATGGTCACATGAGTCTCAAATCACAAATCACTTCATGTTTCATCAATTACTTTAACAGTCATTGGTCAATTCTTGAGAACAGTTTCTTTATAATGTTGAATTGCAGCTTTTTAAAAGGGGTGAACTTTATTTCAAAGTTTGGCTTGAATTACCGCAAAACCACAAGAAGAAACAAGGTTTTTTAAAAATTGTTATCTTAAGATTAGTTTCGAACAACTAATTCAACCTTTTTTTTTTTTTTTAGATTAAACCAGTTTGAGCTAAGATTCACTTCTGATGGTGAGGCAGAAAGAGAATTCCTAAAAAATGTAAGAGGGCAAAGAGAGCCAAGAGAACCATCCATTGATAATGCAATTAACAGACACTCATGCTTTCAGCTATCCTGACTAATCCAGAAATGTCACAGCGGCCACTCAGAAATCCGGCCACAAGATCCCTCCAGTAAGCGCCAGATGGGACTTTGGCTGGGCCTCCACCCTGCACAGAGGTTCATTCACCAGATGAGACGTGTGGGAGAAAACCCTCAACCTTGGAAACTATACATTAAGCCTCTGCTGTTAGTGATCTCTCAGCATTGCCGTCACACTGGCAGAGGTTCTCACACTCCCATCACGCACACCTGTCTGTAAATGTTAAGAGTGTGGTCAGCCCCGTCTGGGGTTTGGTGTGGTGACAGGGCCATGTGAAGTTGCCCTCAGTGGAGACGTCTTCACCTTTTTATGGACTGAACAGTTGTTGTGTCTGCTCTGTGTGAGTCTCCAGTCTTTCTAAACAACCCATCGGCCCATTTTCTTCATTTTTCTTTCTTTCGGCTGAAGCTCCCTGTTTATTTTGGAAATTGACTGTAAAAGGCGCCGCGGCCAAATATCTGCAAAAATATTCTGTGATACGAGAAGCCATGGGAAGACACTCAATGTTTTTGTTACTTTCTTCTCATTTCCTGTTGGAGTCTGCCACGGGAAGCTGAATTAAAATCCACTGATCAAGAATTCATTTAGAGCTCCAGTTTACCACCATTTTGGCTGACTAACCAAATTGATTTATTTTTTATTTTTTTGCTATTTTGCTAATTTTTTTCTCAGAAGACATGGTTTTGCATTCATCCAAAACTGCAGCAGCTTATATTATTTAGTGCAGTTTTCAATTAAACTTTAGATTAATGTTACTCAAAAAATCCCTCTTCATACACCACCAGTTAGACTTTGTTAAATCAAAAACATATTTTATATTATCATATTTTGGTGACAGCTGTAGACGGGCGTTGCACCTACTTCTACTCTACGGCTAAAGGCTTTTTGAGGTTAGCTAAGCCTACCTGGGTACCTATCTAATACCAAGTAATTTCAGGGCTAGTATCACCAATATCAATACAGATACTGATACTTTGATTAATTTTGGTAATACACATTTTATGGTTAATTAAGTGTAAAATAAAACACATGACAGAGACTTTCTGCAAACAAAAATGTTTGTTAATTAATCACAACAATCTGAACTGAACATGCATAAATTATAAAACATTTATATTAAAAGCATATTTAGACGACTGTTGTTGTGAATTTGGGCTAAATAAATAACATTGAATTGAATTATATTAGTATTGGCATAATACAAAAATAAAAATAAGGAAATAGCAACTGGTGCAACATTTAAAAAAAAAAGCAAAAAAAAAAAAAAGTTAAAGTCCTATAAGTTGTCACACATTTGGGTGTGTGAAATATGTTCTCCGCATTTGACTGCTGGGGAAGCGGTGAGCTGCAGAAACAGCGGCTTAGGAACCGTTTGATGGTTTAAAAACATATAAAAATATAAACACAACAAGAAATCCTGCATGGAATTGCTATTGCGTACAAATATGTGGCTGGGGGGGGGGGGGACGGGACTCTGTACACACACAGGCAGTGTTGCCAGATTGGGCAGTTTTCTGCTTAAATATGGCAGGGTTGTTTTGCCCAATTAGGCAATACTTCAGAGAGATAAACAGGCGCTCAAATGATCTCCATGAGTAAATTCTAGGTCATTTTCTTGTCTTTCAAGTCTTGAAAAAAGTATCAATCTCATCCCGCTAGTATCAGTACTTCATTATAGTACTGATAGTATCAATACCCGTATCGATCCTGCACCCCTAACGAGCTCCCTGCTCTTCTCCATCGACCAATAGATCCGTGCACATCTTTGTTTTTCTCGTCTGAGCTGCAGTCTGGATCAAAACTGTACGGCTGGATAGCTCTAATATTGTTTTCTACTTTTGTGGCACCAATTTTAGGTTGGGAGGTGCAAGGGGCTGTAAGATAGTGTGTAAACAGCAAACTCTCAGGCAACAAAGAGAAAAAGGGAGGGCGGGGTTACACAGTACAAGCAGTCCTTCCCACAACTCAGATGCAAATTTCTAATGAACTCATGCTGCTCTACAGAAACTATGCCCTAGAAAACAACACAGGATTCTTTTTTTGCCTAAAAGCGGCATAATCATAATTTAAAGACCAATGCGAATGCTTTGAAAATAGATAAAACATGAGAGTAGTGGGTCTCTAAGAGCAGCTCTGTGTTGTAAAACTGACCTACCTCTGTTTGCAGAGAACAGTGAGGTGCTCAGGCTTTCAGTGCATGTAGAGAAAGGCTGTGCTTTCCTCGCTCCTCTTCTTCACCCTAAAGTCTCACACTTCTCCTGGACGTCTTACAGTCCTTATGCAACTGAGCCAGGACACTATGTGGAGAGTTTTAGTAAAATAAACTGGTTTGTGAACATAATCCAAATCGGGACTCTTATATAACAACGAGGTTGCTTCATAGATGAATAGTCTGTGAGGTTGGACATTGATTTTCAGGGTTTGTTTTCATTGCCGTTGCAACAGCTCTGCGCTGAATGACTTCTGAAAAGAAACGGGAACAAGGTTTATCCATCTTTTTAAAGCCCAGAGCACCACAGCCCAATCTCACTGTTCAAACATGAACCTCTGACGAACAGCTTTTTTCATCTTTAAGTCAGCTTTCAGTAATTCAACAGTTTCCCATGTCATGAGGGCTGTGCAGAGCCTGTGAGCACATGTGCAGGTTTAGGCCTCTTCAATCTGTCTCTGCCTGTTTGGACCATACCAGTAAGCCACTGCCTTACAGGGCCTCTGATGTTGACCCTGGATTCAGATCCAGATCATCAAGCTCTGACAGAATACATTTCTGATAACCTCAGAGAATGTGTAAATATAAGGAGTGTTGTGTGATTTTGGCTCAAGAATGCAGGATTTTACACAAGACACATTATTCAATCAACACACAGGGACACAGTAAAGCTTTTGCAGCACTATTTTCAGCCAAAGCGTGGTGTTTTCTCCTTTACTGAACCTTTTAAATTCCTGTCAGGAAACGTTCAAATGAAAACCTGATGCATACATTAATCAGAGGGGAGCTGGCTTGCTGCTTTCCATTAAGAAATTAGTCTTGACCACAAAAACATGGGAAAGAAAGGAAGAGGAGAGGATAAGAACTAAAAAAAAGTATGTTCTGGTGTGCTTTACAATGTTTTTAGTATTACAAAACAAGAATTTTATTTTTGTGGATCTTTTCTAATAAGGTCAATCACAACTCGGATATTTTTGTGCTTTTACAATGTTTGTGGAAAAAAACAAAAGTGTGGCAAAAAACATTAAATGTGGAAAAAGATCGCCGGAAACAGGGAAAAAATTTGTCTTTCTTTAGAAAAAACATCTTACATTTGACCTCGGCTTTGTTTGCAACGTTATCAATTACCCTAGTTTATTTCAGAGTTATTCTAAAAACAGAGAAGGTAACAAGAATATTTTTATGTTAAGCCCCTCCCCACTTTTGAATGTGGAGAATCTCAACAAAATGGATACATTTTGGTTCAGTAAACTAAATTTTTTTGTAGACATGTTTACTTTATCAGTGAACCAAGAATTAGATTCATGTTTTCCATTTCAATGTTTTAAAATGGTAAAAAAAAGTAGTATTCAGGTTAAATCTCAAGTATTCTTCTTCTGCTTTTCCCAACAGGGGAACCACGTCGAATCAGCTTTCTCCATAAAATCTCGTCTCCTGCATCCCCTACTCTAACACCAGCTACCGTCATGCCTTCTTTCACTGCATCCATAAACCTCCTCTTGGTCTTCTAGACTCAGAACCCTTATACCAGTGTTTTTCAATCTTTTTTGAGCCACGGCACACTTTAACCTTGACAAAAATCCTGCGGCCCACCAGCATCTAAAAAAACAAGGAGAAACTCATAGTCTGTATTGATCTACAGCCCCCCCCACCCCCCCAACCGCCACAATCTCACGTGCATTTTTGTGATAATTGTGGCAGAAAAAGCTGGAAGTTGCAGCTGTTTTTTCTAAAATATCTAATAAAAGTTAAGTTAGAAAATTTAAAAACTGTTTGAAGTGTGTTCGTTGTGGTTTCAAGACGTTTAACAAGGACGACTCATTGTACGCTGAGATGCTGTCACTTTAACCCAATGCATCATGGGAGATGTAGTGAAAACAGCCGCCGAATGCAGAAAGACTAGCGTCTCTAAGGTTCATGGTTTTGTTCACTTGTTCCACGGTCTGATACCGGATTCTGTGGAAAGCTACACCACTAAAGACGAGCTTTAGCTGATATTTCTGTTGGAACTGAGAGACTTTATGAGCAGAATTGGAACAAGGAAGTGAAGACTTTAACCACTTCTGATTAGTCAGACTGATGACGTGTGATTAAGCTCCAAGAATGATTGGTGGAGACAGTTAAAGGGGCGGGACTTTTCAGAAAGAGCTGACGCTACGGCTAAATCGCGGTACCGTCATCCTTTTTTTTTTTGACGGTATCGTCATTCTTATCAAAATGTCTTTCATAGAATCAAATAAACACAAAGAAAAAAGTATTTTATGATCTTTCATATTCCTAACTACTCAGTGTTTTATCAGGGTGTCGTGGGTCCCGTCCGGGAATGATTGGGCAGAGGCGCCAAGGTGAAAATATTCTTGACTTTATTGCCAGAACAGAGCACACCAATTGCTCCACAAAGGTTAACCAACATTTGTTTCTTTCCTCTCAGACTCTCCAACTTCTCCACTCAGACTCCCTGAGCCAGGACAGCACCAAGTCCGACTGCTGAGGCATCCACTTGGACGAGGAACCTTTGATCAAAGTTAGGACTCTTGAGAACAGGACAGGAACACAATTTATTTTTCAATGCTTGGAAAGCCTTTTCACACTCATCTGTCCAGGTCACGGGGTTTTTCTGCCTCTTCTCCGTAAGGGCAGTGAGGGGAGCTGCAATGGTGGCGAACTGATGGACAAACCGCCGGTACCATCCAGCTAACCCCAGGAAGGAGCGTACCTCTTTCTTGGTGCGTGGTCGAGGGCAATTGCGGATAGCTTCAATTTTATCCACCTGCGGACGCACCTCACCACCTCCCAACAGGTACCCCAGGTAACGGGTTTCCTTCCGGGCCCACTCACACTTGCTCACGTTTAAGGTCAGGCCTGCATTTTGCAGTTTCCTCAGGACCAGACGCAGGTGATCCAGGTGTTGCTCCCAGGTGTGACTGTAGATTACCACGTCATCCAAATAGGCTGCGCTACAGTGGGTACATCCCTGCAGCACCCTGTCCATCAGCCGTTGGAACGTGGCTGGTGCTCCATGCAGACCAAAAGGCATAACTGTAAACTGAAACAGTCCAGCAGGTGTTTTGAACGCCGTGTATGGTCGACAGGTGTTGCTGAGAGGTACTTGCCAGTAACCCTTGCATAGGTCAAGAGTGGTGATGAAATTAGCAGCCCCGATCTTCTCCAGCAGGTCGTCAATCCTCGGCATTGGATATGCGTCGAACTCCGAAACTGCGTTCAGTTTCCTGAAGTCGATGCATATCCGCAGTGAGTCGTCTTTTTTGGGAACAATCACCACCGGACTGCACCACTCTGAGTTGGACGGCTCGATGACCCCTAGCTCCAGCATCTTCCTCACCTCATCGTTCAGCCTTCCCACCAACTTCTGTGGTACCCGATAAGGCCGTTGCCGGATTGGTCGTCCATCTTTGAGCCGTATGGAATGGCTAATGAGTGTAGTTTTGCCTGGCTGTGCAGAAAAAAGAGATGGCGTTTCATGAAACAAATCCATTATCTGTGCAGTCTGTTCAGGGGGTAAATGTGACAGAGACGGAGGGGTTGAGTGAGTCAGTGCTTCCGGATCAGAGTCCAAGTCTTCCTCAGCCTTCACAGCTCTGACTAGCAAAGACTTCTCTGTCGGATGGTTAGCACCTTCCTTCCACTCTTTAAGTAAGTTTACATGGTATGTCTGTCTGTCCTTCTTTTTGTCAGGATGGTGCACCTCATAGGTGACAGGTCCCATCCTGCGGAGAATGGTGTATGGCCCCTGCTATTTTGCCAGTAGTTTGCTGGTAGAAGAGGGGAGAAGCAACAGAACCTTCTGACCTGGTAGGAGTTCACGGTGTCGGGCCTGCTGGTCGTACCACGTCTTCCGACTCCTTTGGGCCTCTCGTTGGTTGACTTCTGCCTCTTCCCTGTACTTTGCCAACCGTTCTCTCATCTCCAGGACAAACTGGATCACACCCCTTTCTGAGGTCTTTGTGGATTTGGCCTCCCAGCTCTTCTTGAGGAGATCCAGTGGGCCTTGGACATCCCAGCCATAGAGGAGTTTGAATGGTGAGAAGCCTGTTGAAGCTTGTGGGACTTCCCTGTAAGCAAACAACAGGAATGGTAGCCAACGATCCCAGTCCTTCCCTGTGTCACTCACAAACTTCTGCAGCATCCTCTTCAGGGTCTGGTTGAAACGTTCCACCAAGCCATTGGTCTGTGGGTGGTATGGTGTCGCCTTGATGGCAGTGATGCCAAGCTGCTGTTGGAACAGTTTCATCAGCCGGGAGGTGAAGTTGGTTCCTTGGTCTGTCAGAATTTCATCCGGTATTCCTACTCTGGAGAAAAACTGAATTAACGCTCTCATGACTGCAGGAGCTGTAATGGTGCGCAGGGGAAAAGCTTCTGGGAACCGTGTAGCATAATCACAGACCACCAGGATGTATTCGTGACCGCTACTGCTCTTGGGTAAAGGTCCAACAATGTCCATGGCTATTCTCCTGAATGGAGTGGAAATTATAGGGAGTGGGTGTAGTAATGCTCTGTCAGACTTGTGTGTCATTGCAGTTTTCTGGCAGGTAGGACATGTTGCACAGTACGTCTGAATGTCAGTGTACATTGATGGCCAGAAAAAACGTGAACTAACCCGCAGATATGTTTTGTGACGACCCAGGTGACCCGCCCATGGGAGTGTGTGCGCTAATTGAATGACAAGTGGCCTGCAGGTGGTTGGAAGAACTAACCGTAAGTGTTCACCTTCAGCTGCATACAGAACATCATCAACAACAATAAACCGCACATTTCCCAAACATTTGTCACTCTCTGTTGTCACCTTGGCAAACAATGGTTTTAAAGTTTGGTCTTCTTTCTGCAAAGCCGAAATATCAGCTGGTATTTCAAATGTTTCTGCTGTTGTTGCGATCTCAGGATCCGGCAACTTAAGTTTTTTTTCAAACCGTCTTTGACAACGCGTTTTTCTGGGCATTTCTTTGCCTCCATCAAAGAAATCGTCATCCAAATGTGGAAGACTTTGCATCCCTGCTTTGGCCTGAGCTCTAGTTAGCACGGGAGCTGAAACATTACCAGCTAGCTCATCATTAGCTTTAGCTGTATGAGTAGCTGTTTCCTTTAATAAGTCCCCCAACATGGGTAAATCACACCCCAAAATTAAATCAACAGGTAGGTTCTCTACCACCCTGACAGTCAAAAGATAGGATTGTTCATTTATGGTCACTGTTACATCCGCTTTTGGGTACAAATGTTTGTCGCCATGAACACACACAACACTTGTTTGCCTGCTGTAATCAAGTCCACCAAAAGGGATTAAACTCTGTTTGACCAGAGAAACAAAACTGCCAGTGTCCAACATAGCAGTAACCTGCTGTCCGTTCACAGTCACCTGTTTAAGTGGCTGGAAAGTGTCTTTGTCCATGTGCACAGGCCCTGCTCCTGTGACAGTCTCTGGCCTGGGTGCGTAGCAAGCACCTGTGAATTTAGTCTTGCGGATTGGACAAACGGAGGCTTTGTGACCAATCTGCTGGCAATAGAAACACACAAGGTCCTTACCCGCCACTCGCTGGTTAGGTGCTGGGTTGGTACCTTGCGTTGCCTGATGGAAGTCTCTCCGTGCAGGTCTCAGTGGAGCAGTTTGCATGGGAAGACGCTGAGCCCCACCCGACGGCCGTGCAGACGCTCCTCGTCGAGCGTTGAGATACTGCAGCGCAAGCCGGGCAGCGGTGAGGCCATCCTCCGGTTCGTGCTCCTTCACCCAAGTCCTCACGTCAGCTGGAAGCACACGCAGCAGTTGCTCCAGGATGACGATCTCCCCGATCTGCTCCTTGCTGTGCTGCTCTGGGCGGATCCAGCGACGGTAGAGGCCCTTCAGGCGGTGGTATGTCTCAGTCGAATTCTCCCCAGATGGCACCACAATAGACCGGAACTGCTGACGATAAGTCTCTGGCGAGATGTCAAATTTTACCAGGAGTGCGTCTTTCAGGTCTTTGTAGATGTGGGCTTGCTGCTCGTCCATTGCCGTGTAGGCCTCCAACGCCTTTCCGGACAGCAGCGGCACCAGGCGACATGCCCACTCAGTCTCTGGCCATCTCCACGTCCTGGCAATCCGTTCAAAACGTAGCAGGTAATTTTCAATGTCCTCACCTGTCTGATATGGAGGGACCTTTGGCTCCATGTAAGGCCTCCAATCAGGTGGCTGTAGACTGACTCTGCCCTGTGGTTGATCCGACCAGCTGGAGTCCTCCTGTGCCACTGGGTGCCGTCGACGGGACGCTGCAGCTGGTGTTGGCAGATCCAACCTTGGGCTACTCACTGCGGCTGAGCTTGGTCCAGCGGCTTGGGGACTGGTGTTCCGCCGCCGACCAGAACGGTGCTCTGCCCTGGAAAAAGAGGCTTCCAACCCTTGGAGAGCGGCGATGAACCGGTCTTCTCGCTGCTGCTGTCCATGGAGAAAGTCTCTCATCATGGCCGCCAAGTCACCTGCTGGGCCTTTGGTTAGGCCTGGAGAACCACCAGAGGCACCAGGATCCACCACCTCTTCCTCCGAAGATGAATTGGACGATTGAGGGCCTGTGTCCGATGTTGGTTCCATCTCCTTCTGGGAACGCCGACCTCTGTGTATCACCTTTTTGCGGCCAGCCATCTGCTTATCCCACTTCTGACACCAACTGTCGTGTACAGAAAAGTAACAATAATCATCAATAAAAATAAATACAAACAGTGACCGATGCGTCACATGACCCAGGGTGTCCATGACCACTTCCGGGTTACCGGGTTACTTCCTGGTAAACAAACAAACAGACGCTCATGTTAGCGTCGTGTGTGCTTCGTGTGAATGTATGCGCGAGGATAATGAATCGGCAACCTAGTGTGCACCCAGGGCTACCTGCAGAGGGAAAGGGACGGAATGAAAAGGGTAAGTTGATGTAAATGACGTGTTACCGGGTCCGTGCGTGCGCGTCAATGCGCACGTGTGTGTGTGTGCGAGCGTGTGAATGCGTGTGTGCCTGCAGCGGCAGCTGACGGTTCTACACCGTCACACAGGGCCTGTTTGGATGAACAAAGAGCTGATATCCTGGAGATGGAAAATGTTTTTAGATCAGTTAATGAGGGCAATTTCCCACAGCACACCTGACCATCTCCCACGGCGCACTAGTGTGCCGCAGCACACTGGTTGAAAAACACTGCCTTATACCTATATTTAGCCTTGTTACTGTCATGATCAGAACACAAGACGGACCCAGGTGCTGGAACCCAGAGGGAAAAGGCAGGTAAGTGGTTGGTAAGTAAAGATTTATTTTACTGATCCAGACAGGACTATGGGCAGACGTGACTGTAGATCTGGGTGGGCGATCCTGGCGCGGAGCGTGGCTGGTGTTCTAGACGAGGAGCGTGGCTGAGGCTCTTGAGAGAGGCGAGGCTGGAGTTCTTGGCGAGTGGCGTGGCTGGAGTTTTCTTGCGGAGCACAGAAACTGTGGCTCTTGAGGATGGAAGGCGTCAGTGTGGTAATAGTGAGACTGCTGCTGCTCGAGGTGGTGTTAGACTCTGGTGACTTTCTTGGCATGAGATTTAACCTGAGGCAGAGGAGACAAGTCACAATTAGTGAGGTACGAGACATGGTGAGCCAGCCGTGACTCTGGACATGACTAAGCACCATCAGGGTTAACGGACTGGCGGTGAGTGCTGGAGCTGGGTCTCCTTATGAAGAACAGGGGCTTGATGAGATGATAGGTCACAGCTGTGAGTCAGGAGCAGAGCAGAGCTGGGAGGGGGAGGAGTCTGACAGAGGCACCATGACAGTTACCTTCCTCTTCTACATCATGTCAACTAAATGTATACATTTAAAAAAATATCAAACATACCTTCTGGACTGAAAGACTCTTGTGGATGTGAGGTAATTTGGAGAAGTGTTTTTGTTTGTTTTTTTCCCCTTTTTTTTTCTTTTCTTTTTTAAGGTTCTATCAATTTGTAGGTAGATGTGATGTTTGTAATTAGGGTTGGGGAAATAAGCCTTGGCTTCACCCAACATTTTTCTCGGTTAACTTTGTTCAATGTTTATGTTGACATTGCTCAGTGTCAATGCTTATGTTGATGTTTTAAGTTTGTGTGTTTAACATAACCGAAATAAATGTCTCTAACTAACCCACTACCTTTTGCTGTATTAGTTCCAACATTCAAAGTACTGTCAGTTCAACACTCATGACTTCCCTCTTCTGTCTCTTTCTATGCATGGCCCTTCCTCGTCTCCTTCTTTGATCAACAGCAGTCCAATTTCCACCAGCACCCTGTCGGTGAAAACTGGAGCCTTGACCGATCCTGTATGGATACCATAGGTCTGATTCACATCTTTAGATTGGATGCCCTTCCTGACACAACCCTCTGCATTTATGCGGGCTTGGAACCAACACGAGGCCCTTGCTTCTAGAAGGTCCATGAACTGGAAATTGAACCTGTGAGAAACCAGATCACCAGGGAGGGGTCATTTTAATATTCATAAATCTATATTGTTCTAAACAAAATAGAACATTTCAAGTGCAGTAAAGTAATACTAGGAAGTTCAATTGAAATGGTATTTTTACCCTTTTCCATTCACGCATTAGTAAATCTTTTTTACACAAAAGACAGGGACATTTTTTGTCCCTTTTTTGTTGATAAATTAGTTATAACTAAAGGAAAAATAACGGAAATAAAGACAACTAAAAAATCTAAATGTGGATATTATTTTATTCATTACAGCATGGTAATAAAATGTGGTTCTCTGCATGGTTTGTGTCTCGTTTTTATTTCATTTGAGTTGTTTTTGAGATTGGCTGCTGCGTCTGCTGGATCTTTCTTTGGATCTCAGTTGAGCTGTCAAAGCTGCATTTATGATGCATTTTGTTTCTCTGTGGCCTGATCCAGCAATGTCCAGAGAAATTTCTCATTGCATTTGTTGTTTAGTAGATTAGAGTTTTGTCCCACACCTGTTGCAATCTTTTACTGAAAACAGACTTCAGTTTTCAGTAAAAGTTCAGTTCCTGGATCTCCATGAATCTGGGTTTCCTCCTGCTCCTTGCTGTACCATCAACCCAACACTGAGTTAGAGTAATCTTCATGGGGTCTGGCTTGGTTGAACCATTTTAATGATAGTATTAAATTAACAGTTAAAAGTAATGCCAAGTATAAACAACAAAGACTAGCCAACAATTAATTGCTGTAACATTTTGTCATCTGGTTGGCTTGTGTGATGCAGCACGCTGATTGGCTGCTTCCATTTGAGTGTGTATGCACTGGTTTGAGGATTTCAAAAGCCCATTTTTGAGCATTTTTATAGCTGCAAATTGTTTTCACACATTCTCAAATAGTTTTTGTCGCAAATTCCTTTTACACCAGTACAAATTGATGTTGAAAAAGCACAAAAATATTTACATTTTTTCTATACAAATGCACACATTTTGTGTGTGCGCATCAATTTGCAGCTGCAAAATACTTTTGAAAATAACATTAGTAGACAGACATATCGCTTGAATGAAAATAAAAGTGTGAGGTTGAACTTATTCGTGCACCTTTTTCCTTTTCTGAAAAACACTTTTTTCTGCTACAAAAACATTTGTGGCTCCCTCTGGTATTTTGGCAAGCATCAGAGGCTCTAAAACCACCAACAATGGGAAAATGAACGCAATGTAATCTAGCTTTAATGTCGGTTTGTTTATATTAATAGAAAGGAACCACCTAAAATAGACCATAATGGGGTAATTGAGAAGTTGAGACAGAGATGGATGAACTTGGGGGTGATGACGACAACCTCACACTTGTCAGACTGATGGGTGTCTGTTTCATCTTCAAGAGACTTTAGAGTTGCCAACAAATTGTTCTCTGAATGTAAAGTGTTTTTTTAACTCACTAAACACTCATGACTGAACACAACCCAAACAAACCACAGAAGCTCCTGAGGTCTGGGAGGCCGGAGACGCAGGTGCGCGGAAACAACAGGATGCTAGTTACTGCAATTTGGCCGCTCGTTTGGAGCGCTCATTAACACTGTCTGCAGCTGCTGCTCGGAGGCAGGACTTTGAAGGAATCCAGTGCAAACACAGGCTGATACACACCAATGATAATAATTCTAGAGGTCTCATTTAAAAAGCAAGCTAAAGAAAATAATTGAGGTCAGAGGCGGTTAATTGACACTGGATTGGAGGGGGTTAAACCACCATTATGTTTCCTGAGTCTGCAGCTCCTGGAGGGAATAGTCAATAGAGGAGAATGCCCTTCACTTTACTTAGATGTGTTTGATAAGACTCAATCTTTGAGCTGAGATTGAGGCGGATATGCTTACCTGCACCTGCAATTGTTGTGTTCTTAAATGCAGCGTTCCTTCCTTTCGCCACCAGCGGGTAGAACTGGGCTTCAGTTCAACCTGCAGAGCTAAAATGAGCAGGAAACCCCCTCTTAAAGCTGGAAAGGTGCTTCCTTCAACAGATGTTTGTGGAAAAGGCTTTCATGCATGAGCTGATGAAAGTTCATCACACGCCAAACGCTCGCTGGGGCTGTGGCATATCCAGCCAGAATTTATTTTGCATGACAAAAATACCCCACTATCTTAATTTAAGATGCATAATAAGCGGTTACACATGTGAGATAGGTAATAACTCATCGAGATGAACAGCTTGGTCGCAAGTCAGGAATTCAGATCTCAGAAAAGGGCAATAATTGTACTTCACCTGCTTGTTAAAGTCATTCATCCTGTAGATTGTTTTGTTTCACAGTCAGAGCCAGATATCTGCCTACGAACTGAACTGAACCCAGTCCATTCACAAGATCACAGTTCTTTTACGATGCAGTGACTTTTGATAAAGACACGTCTCATGAACGAATATTGCATTTTTAAAAGAGATTCAATGAATCGGTTTATAAAACCCGGGCTTTTTATTGACAATGTTTGTCAAATGCTGTTTAGTGTAGATGAAAAGGGAAATCAGCGGCTGATCATCACGTCCCCTTAACAGGAGCAACTCAGACATCATGAAAGTGGTTTGTTTTTTCAGGGTAGGCATGACATGTGGGGCTTTTGTTGCAGTGGGATGAAGCGTCACTGCCTAAAAAACAGTAAGGTAAGAGGAGAGAATGAACTCCTCGGTTAAACATCTGGACTGTTTAGAAATGGAGAAGCAGCTGTGAGGTAGCTAAATACTTGAGCCCATTAGTGAACATTTTGCTCAAACAAAGTGCAACTAGCTGAGCTCAACAGGATAATCTGATGCCAGTTTGGCCACATGAAGAACTATTCACAGTTGAACACTTTCCCTGACGATTGAACAAGCAAAAATAGTTCAAATGATTTAAAGGAGTTTCTAAACTCAGAACATCTGGCGGAGCTTGAAAAGGTTGTGTATCCACACAAACACCCCCCACCCCCCCTCCACACACACACACACACACACACACACACACGCACGCACGCACGCACGCACGCACACACGCACGCACACACACACACACACACACACACACACACACACACACACACCAGACATCAGAACCAGACTGGCATGATTTGGTCAAAAACATTTTATTCCAAGAAAGGAGACTTTTTTTTTCTTTTTTTTTTCTTTTTTTTTCAAGGAGACTTGACTGAAGTGGCAAAAGATCTGATTTCATTCAGATGAGCTTCTCTTTAGGCTTTTTATGTCCTTTATAAAATCTTTTTCGTAAAGTTATACCCTCATTTTACTTACTATATGTTTTGACAAGCTTTTTTCGGTTTTGTAAGATGTTATATGTTGTTAAAGTCCCACTCCGATCATCTTTTGATTGTCATTAAAAAGGGTTCCCAGTGTTTTTTTTGATGACGTTTATGCCGTTTTCAGCCAAATCAAAAACCTGTGCTGTTTTTTCAGACATAGTTTGTGCAGAGCGGCAGGAGTTTGTTAGAAGTTCCCCTTTGAGTGGTGGGTGGGACTGTTGGCATGGAGCTACCCCGCCCCCTTTCCCCATCCCCAACATATTAAGCCCCACAAATAAGCTCTTTTTCCAGCAGCATTTTTTTCATCTGCTTCTGATTCACAACGATTTGAATAAAGAAATTTCTCAGAAATACAATTCCAAGCTTAATTTTCTTAATATATGTCTTTCGTCATCAGAAATATGCCAAGTCAAAGTCAGCTTTATTGTCAAATATGCTGCATACACATGACACAGTGCCAGCAGCTTAAAAAATAATGAAATAAAATAAAATAGAAATCTAAATAGTGCATCAGAGCAATGCAATGGTTAAAGTGACAGTTTAAAGTGACAACAGTGCTAAGAACAATAAGTAGATGAGTCGGTGATGGCCGTCTTTGGTGAAGATGATGTTCTGTTCATTGGGAGTGTGATCACAAAGCCTCATTTCAGTCTCTGTCCAACAGGTATAACTCTTCTGTCCTGAATCGAAGACACAGGCGTGGTTCTTTTCTTCCAAATGGCTGCTAAAACTGTTAAATTCTCAAATACATCTGCTTTTCAGGCTGTTCATTCTGTGCTTTTCTATTATGTAAGCATGACGGAGCCGTGGAAGGGCTTTTGCCACAGACGGGATGAAAACATCCATCTGTCCTTCCATCCCGCTCCATGTGTTGCTTCCTGGAGCTGAGATCAGCACAGGTTTCTGCCCATCCCACCCCACAGCTCTGACCTTTGCACCACACAGCGGATGAGGAAGTGTCAGCTGGAACCGGCCCGATCGGGTCAGGCCTCCGTCCCGGCATCCCTGGTTCCCGGCTGCTGGGTGAACTCCTGGTTCCTCACTGTATCGAACGCTCCACATGTGTTTCCTGTTGTTTTTCAGACCAGCAGCGGTACAGCGGCCCCTGCAGCAGAGCAGGACCCTTTTCCTGAGCCTTTGTTTGGCCTGGCCCCTGGGAATGACTTAAATTTAGCTGCGTTTAACTTAACCCCCCCCCCTCCCCACACACACACACACACACACACTCCCTCTGTATGCGCTACAGACAGAGCAAAGCAATCTGGTAATGTCTGCTCTCTGTTTCCTCCCCTGGAGCTTTTTTTTTTTTTGCTCCATGTTTACCTTTTATGTGCAAATGTATAAGCACAGAGACAAGGATCAGGTCTCCACACAGCTCTAAGGAAGATGGAAGAGTGATTAAATACAGATGATTCTTGTCAGACATTTGACTTGGCGTATACATTCATACTCGCAGCTGATTTGGTTGCAGATCCTCTCCAGAAGTGGAGCTTCACCGTCCACATGCACTTTTTGAACGATGATGTCAGCACCCAGACAAGAAAACATACAGATATATGCTGTATCTGCGCTTTAAAAAACAATAAAAAATGGAGGGACTATAAAGGCATCTGCAGAAAACTAACCGTTACCATTAACTTCAACAAAACATGTTCATGGATCATATTCAGAGTCAGTTTGGGATAATATCACTCTTAAACATTTTATTTTCCAGCAACAACAATTATCTCACAAAGAAAAAAAGGACTCGGTAACATACTTTTAACAGAAAAAAAAGATTTCTTAGCCTTCATGGGATGATTTTTAACTATTTGATTAAAGTGTTTTACTTCACAGATATCATATGATAAAGACTGAAGATTGAACAATGCAACAAACTTTATCAACTGTTGAAAAAATAACTTGAAATGGTTCAAAAATAAAACTATTTTTCACATTTTTCCAGTGGCACTGCAAAAAGAAGTAGGAAAAAAGCACTAATCTTAAGAAGAAAATCACTTGAAAGTAGTAAAATGATGCGTTCATGCACGGATAACTTGGACGTAGCAAGAAATTAGAATAATAAATCAAAATCTCATAGCACAAGCATTCAAAATGGGAAAATAAGCAAATAAAGCTGTTAGAATTATTTCAAACTAAATATTTTTAAGCTCAATAACAAGTATTTTTTTGCTAGTTCCAAGCAACTGGTTTGTAGTTTTTGAGTTTTTATACCTTATTGTAGTTTATTTTAATTAAAGTGACAAAAAGCCAGTGTTATAAGAGGAAATGACACATTTTAGAACAATAGTGTACATAATCAGATTAAGGTTTTAGTACACTTTGGCCCATTGTCATAAATCCACATAAAATCTAAAACTAGCACTTATTCTTATAAAATAAATCTACACTTTTGTTTCCAAACCAGTAAATGCTTATTTAACTTGTCAATATTTATTGAGCCCTAAAATAACATCATTAAAATTAAACCAAACATTACAGAGAAATTTGACTTTTTGGGTCTCAAAGCAAAATGGACTTTTGTTGAGAGTTTGGAGAAAAAATGATTTTGACTCATTTTAATAATAACTTATTTATTTATTAGATTTATTAGACCAAAAGTATCATTTGTGCTGATTTTCAGAAAAAAATGTCGAACAAAGATCAATTAAAATAACTTAAAATCTGGTAAAATATTTTGAATGCCTGATAAACAAAGTTACAAGTTTTTGTAAGGACTGTTTGCAGTGAGTTTACTGTTTTTGTGAATAAGATGTTTACATTCTGTAGTCAAAAGTATACTGCAAATCTCATCAAATATTTTTGTCTATTTTTTAAATATATTTTTAAACTTAAAATAAGATGAATCAGGACACAAGCTCTGTTGTGGAGCTTAGAATAGAACAAATCTGGGGAAACGTGCATAAATATACCTACAGATGATATAAAACTTTTTTTGAGTAATACAACTTTATCATAAAACATATTTTCAATCATCAGAGCTATATACCTAAATACTGTTGTTTATTGCTACTTTGAAGATTTATTTTTGCCCTATAGGATATCACAACCTATTTTATGAAATCTTACCAAGACAAATTCTACTTGTTAATTGGCAGATTCTTTTCACTTATAAAAAGGGAAAACAGTTGTAATCTATATTTTTTTAAACTTGTTTTTAGAAGGACATTTCTACCAGTGTACAAATTTGTCTTTGCCTCAATATTCTGACATTAATTTCCTCTAAATTCGAAAACCTTCATGTCTTTCTTGGATGGTGTCCAGCTTTATTAATCCAAACCAGCAGAGGTGAAGCTGGCTGTGTTTACAGCATCGACTCATGGAAATTCTCCTTCTATTTCGGTCTTTGAGTGAGACCAGGCTGTTTGTGTAAGCTCAGATTTTTCTGTAAAACTCGAGAGTGCATTAAGATTTAACTAGAAGCAGCAGGGAAGATTGTCTCTCCCTCCGGGTCTCACTCCTCTGCTGGGACTCCAAAGGTTTGTTTTTGTGGACCTTCCTAATTGAAAAGACACCAAAAGTTGAACCGCCGCCCCCGCACGCTAAAGCAGAACATGCCTCTCCTCTCACATTTCGAGGCCCCTCTGTAGCCCCCCAAATGTTTTCGATCAAGAAACCGTCTCGCTAATTTACAGTGTGGTGAGAAAAAACTGTCGGCTCAGCAGTTCCTTCTTTTCTGTCTGATCTGACCCCCCCCCTTCCCCCTCCTCCATCCTGTCGACCGCCGTCGCCACCTTCTCCTCCCTGGTCCCCCTCTCCTCCTCCTCCTCTCTCCTGACACAGCAGTCTTGTGCCAGCGTGTGACATCACAGCACTTATCCCAGAAAATGGAGAGGATTCCCAGCAGCAATTGGAGGGGGGGGGCTGGAATGGCTTCCATATGGGGTGCACACCACCTCTCCCCCTTAATTCATGAGGGGATTAACAAGCTTGATGGTAGGACAAGAAGCAAAGGAAGAAACAGGAGATTTGGCAGTTTATCTTCCCGAGTGAAACACAAGAAAGAGCTTTCATCTTTAGTAGCTGGTGCGCGGTGCCTTTCCACAGCCCAACCCGTTCTCCCAAATCCATCATTTTATTGTCCCGGTGTGGACAGGAAAGACTGCTCATCAGGCCTGAGCGTCCCTCATCCAGTGATTGAGGAAACGGTAACTGGATCTCTGTGTTGGGCCGCCCTCCTTCCAGCCGCCGCAGGTTTGGCTTGGCTGCAGGCCAGCCTGTGGCCTGACACTCCATAGCATGGGAACTTCCTGCCTCCTATGCCTGGCTGCCTGCAGCTCGCTCTGAAGCTGCGCACAGAGTGAACACTGAAAATTCAGCTATTACATGTTGTCTAAATGAAAGGCACAGATTAAAAAAAACAAACAAATGCCATCCCTTTGCAGCAAGGAGAGTTATGCTGCTGCAAAAGACTTTTGCATTCACACGTTCCACAATGCATACAATGCAGGTTCTTGAACGCGCTTTTAACTTATTATATATATCATGTAAAGACCTTTTCTTTCACAGCTCTATTCCGATACTGGATGTGAAACACTTAGTGTCATAAATATTAATTTGTTCTCCACAATCAGATTATCAAATATTTTGAGCTCCATTAAATAAGGGACTTCCATATGACATTACCATGTTCAAGTCACAGATTTGTCAAAGTTCAACTGGTTTAACTTTCAACGGGTGTTCAATGGCCGCGCATCTGTACGTAGAGCCCAAAATGGACTTATAAACTTAAGTAGGGATGCGTGAACGTAAGAATTTTAGATGTGGAAGCC
Source organism: Oryzias sinensis (assembly GCA_037389245.1). Taxonomy (NCBI): domain Eukaryota; kingdom Metazoa; phylum Chordata; class Actinopteri; order Beloniformes; family Adrianichthyidae; genus Oryzias; species Oryzias sinensis. The sequence goes on from CM074500.1 coordinate 22,653,017, forward strand.
CAAGATGCTCGTTCATGCATGCTTACATAAGATGCGTTTCCATTACTTATGACATGGCGCAAACTGGATTTGCAATAATAAATAAGCTTACACACAATTCTAAAAAAAACTTGCATTAATGGAAAAAGAAATGTTCGCACTTGGAGGAAGTGGTCTTTAGGGCGTATCAATTGGACACATTTTGCAAAACTGCAACAGAAACACTTTTTTTTCTAATTAAACTCGCTTCTGGGTTGGAACTGGCTGCCCTGAGCCCCGCACAGCGGGCGCCTCAAGAGGTTTCATGGCATCACGTAGCTGCATTTAAGCTGCGTGTTATGTAGGATTGTTGGATCCACAGCTCCTCTGTAAAATCAGCAACTACCATTTCCTAAAATGACTTCATTTGCAGCTCCAACGTGTAAGAAGCTTGCCGCTCCGTGGCCTGAATAAGAGGCTGATGTCTCCTTTGACCAATGATGATGAGCGCTAGTGTCGTGGCAGAACTTTGAATGTAACTTGACGTGTTATCAAATAGGGATAAGGGTCCAACTGACATTTATTTTTTTAATACTACTGAACAGGCGTCTCCAATGTGTCTTTGTGTCTGGCTCAGTATACAGTAGAGACTGTCAATGGTCTAGCTGTGCTGCAGGTGCATTTCTAGAATTTTCCAAAACGTTTTGCAGATATGTGTAATGGAAACACAGCTACTGACTTTTCATTGAAAATGGTTGCATGAACACGTGTTGGTGAGGGCGGTCTGAACGTAGCATTACACCTTAGTCACATGCACCCCTGCGGGGGGGTTGACCCATATGGCTGCTGTGGGTTTTAGGGTTTTCAGGCCCGTGGAGGACTCTAGTTGTTAGTAAGATCCGCGTGTGGCTCCTTACTGACCACATGCAAATGCCGCAGCATTTGCATGTGGTCAGTAGTGTGTAGTAGTATGCCCACACAAACTGAGCTCTGTCTAATTTCCTTATTTCAATGGTCAGGTTTAGGCCTGCGCAATAAATTGCAAATTTATCGTTATCGCGATATCAAAATACTGCAAAAACTGTGATAAATGGTTACCTTAATTTCCGGACTGTAGAGCGCACTTGATTATAAGCCGCAGCCATTACATTTTTAAAGGATAAACCATTTTGTACATACATAAGCCGCACCTGTCTATAAGCCGGATGTGCCCACATTGAAACATTTTTTAGAATGAGGATGTGTAAGTGCTGAAGCCGAGTGCGTGTGTAAGAAAGAGGAGGGAGCAGATGGAGGGGAGGGAGTGTGTTGGGGGTGCGCATTCATGTTTGATATACAGAGAAAAGGGGAAATGTAGTAAAAGAAGGTTTTGCCCAGAAGAACGGTGAATGATTCTTTATTAACCTGCTCAGGAGGCTCTGAGAGTCCGAACAGGGAAGTGAACAACCGAAGGAAGATCCGCCTTCGGTGGAGAGAATCCCCCCTGCATTTTCCAACCACGTTCAAAAAGAAAAAAACAGTAATTCCAGGAAAGGTTCAACATGTGATATATTTACAAAGAAAGACCTGAGCTTTTCTTTCCAAACAGTGCCTGTGACACGGCAGTAACACGGCAGCAATATGGTAGTAACAGGGCTGGTTAAAGAAACATACCGGTAAAAATCACTGAGAAAAAAAAAGTTACTGAGAGCAGCAGTAACTTATAGGCGCCTCTGCGCGGCACGCACCTCCTGTGCACTTAAACCATGAATGTCTTCCTCCTCAGTGTGGGGTATTGGAATAGCGTCAGATATTCTTGGCCACACTCTCTCTCAGTATCTTCGTTGATGCTGTCATTGTCACTCTCATTCTGAGGCAAATTCACTCCTGAGCTTGTGCTTTCCTCTCCGTCACGCGGCAGACCGGCTTTTCCAAACCCGTTGGTGATGGTGGATTTTTTCACACTGCTTTTAATGATTGCTTTTAACTTGAAATCTGGGTCATCTGCATTTCTTCTTGCATTTTCCATGATGAGGGTCTGTCCGTGCTATTCATTCACAAAGTGGGAATTTATATTAAACCTTCGTCTTCCTCGACACATATACCGTATTCCCCCTATCTCACTCTTATCCTTTCTGCTAGAGCGCTCCTAGCGGTGGTTAGAAAAAAATGCATAAAAAAAAGAAAAAAATGCATAAATTAGCCCGATCATTGAATAAGACGCAGTTTTGAAGTGTGTGATAAAAGTAACGGTTTATAATCCGGAAATTACGGTACTTTAAATGTGCTAAAACAATCATATTGCAGCTTGAAGTATTTAACCAATTAAATAAATTCCTTTATGCATTTGACCAATCGGATGGAGCCCTTTTACAGGCTTTTACTAGTAGATGTTCACCCCCCATGTAGATGAGGGACATTTGAAGGGCAATTTAAGTTATGATGACTCTTATTGGAATCAAACTGTTGCAGTGAAAGGGAATTGATGTTTTTGGTTGTTTTACTATTTGTTCATGTATCACAAGTTATATCGTCATATTGCAATATTGATCACTAATATCGCAAATTGAGAGTTTTGCATGCATAAGGTGTCCACTTAACACTGAAACAGCATTAACAGGCTCCTTGGCCCCCTTACCCTTGTTTGTTAAGTGTTTGCTATGACCTGTTTTCTGGAGCATGAGCGTAGAAAAAAGGTGGGCATAAACAATTTGGCCTTACGGGCTCACCCAAGTTTATGACCTCAAAATTTCTTGAGGGCGGCCTACCTGCCCGTACACATTTGACCTTTTTTTACCCACAAATACTCTGTATCCACCGTGAGAGCATTTGTTACTAAGGCATAAAATCAAGCAGGATTCCTTCAATATTCAGGCTCTGATGAATGGATCCTCAGTCAGTGTAAAAAGTGGTGCACAAATAGAAAAAAGTGTACTTTCAAGATTGTGTTTTTTATATACCAAGTATTTGAAGATTACATTTGGGGTCTGCAGAAAGATGGAGAAAGAAAACTCCTCCTCAAAGCGTCTACTCAAAGCCATGAAAGTGGAGTCTGGTTGTATTTAATCCTTCCTGTGCCGTTCAGCATCCTGAGCTGAAAAAAACACGAGAAGATAAGCAAAATAAAGGAAGGGGCGGAAAAGGTGGAGGATATTTGTGAACAAACCACCGTTCAACTAAATGATCTTTGTTCATAAATATTTCCAGTGAGATCCAGCTGCCTCGATCAAAGTCAATCCCCCTCAATTAATCTGATGCCGTGCTCAGTGGATTACCACATTCCTGGACTGAGATCGGAAAACGATAGGAAGAAAGAGAAGGAGGAATCAGGGGGAGGAGGGAGTCAGGGAAGACACAGGTGACACGGGGGAGTCAGAGCAAAAGAGGGCAATCAGGAGGGCTTAGCTACATTTTCCTCCCTCAATGAACTTATTGTCTCTGTGTGTGTGTGTATTGTGGAAGCAAAGCCTTTTCTTTAAACATCATTCCGGCTCTAATGGATTTCCAAATGGAAAAGTTGTACGTCCCTTTACATGATGAATTTTCCCAGAATACAGCTGGTTCCCGACATGCCATGAGTGCCAACGCTGAGAACATGAAGTCCTTTTTTATGTAATCAAACAGAAAAAAATATTTCTGCACCTTCGGGCTGCTTTTCTACACAAATCGATTTTTGGGGGTTTTACTTTTCTACAACTAATTCACTCTCATTCCATTAACAAACACAGAGAGGTTCTCATTTAAAGTTTCATAGAAAGTGTTTTTTTAGAAGAGACCAGGGTTGGTTGTCACAATACCTGTTCCAGGCACACTGCATGGCACTGTGGTACAATTTTAATATCAGCATGATAGTCTTTGACTTAATCATTTGCACTTCCAATTTAGTTGAGCTGATATAAAACATTGAGGTGAGGTCACAATTTTTCAATTCACGGGTCAGAGTAATTTTTTATGTTTGTGTAGTTTTGTGTTGAGATCTTGTGCATTAATAGTAAATCAAAAACAAAACACTAATTTAAAAAGTAGTACCTTTATTTTGAGTCATATTTTAGCTATACTAAAAGCAGAAATTTAACACATCCTAATTCTTCGCTGAAATCCCATTGAACTTCTATAGGGACAACCAACCTTTGTTGGAGTTGGTCGTCATGTTGTATCAGAATGTCTTTGATGGTTTATTGCTTCTTCTTACAACTACTTCTTAAAACAAGAGAAACACATTTTACTGCTAGATGACTACAAATGGTGACGGACAACACCTGTCTCTAGAAACTGTAGAATGAAACTTAAAAAGAAAAAACTTTCCTAAAAAGTAAGCTTATCAGTTGTATACAGTACTGAATATGAAGTGTACTGAGGGACAAACCTTTTGACCACATTCATAAACTTTCAGAAAACTGATGCTGAAATTATTGAATATTAGTTGTATTTAGTTGTAAAAAGTGCTTCAGAACAAACACCAAAAGTTCAGATGATGTTTAGATCAATTATCTATATAGAACAATCATACAGATATTAATCTAGTAAAACACAGATTAATATTGCGTTTACTAAAATCTAATTTAAAAGAAACATGCTACACAAACACATTCCTGTGACAATACAGACCTCTACACATATTTTTATCTTTAGTCCCTTCTAACCCTTCTTTAGAATTTGGCCATACTTGAAACAGAGAAAATGAGTATATGCTGCTATTACTAAATGCAGTGCCTTGAAACACTGTGGTCAAACTAATATGTTTGTTTTGCTGTTTAAGTTAGCATGCTGAAGAATTTAGCCTTCACTACTAAGACTGTTCGAATTGCTTCACTTCTCACTAAATAGTGCACTACGTAATGCTTTCGCCACTTTGTAATGTTGTCTAGATCTACAATTCCAAAAATGAGTGCCCTAGAAATTTCCCAGAAGTCTCTGCGAAAAACCAGTGTGCATTGATGCTCACTAGATTAGCAAATATAGACCACAATGCATTGCGTTTAAACAATTTTTGCAAGATTTTTTTTATTTATTTTTTTAAGAAAACATCAAGGTTTTCATAATGTAAACTCAGCAGATTCATAAATAGTTACTGTCATTTTTGCGATTAAAAAAAAGTACTGGGCATGGTTTCCAAATTGCTTTTAAAATCCAGGGTACTAGATAGTCCTGCACTATACAGTTTTTATTAAGTAGTTAGGGATTAGGGATTAGAGGAAATTCAGGCATGAAAAACATGAATGAAAATACCCCCCCCCCCCCCCTAGACACAACGCAGAGAATTGTGACACAACTAAGGTTAGTTTTAGCAAACTTTTGTGTATTATTTAAATGGTTCCAGATGAAAAGCATTATTTATGTCAACAATGGAATGCTGTACGGCAAAATGCACCTTGGGAATTGCAGTTGACTTCTCCTCTGGAACCTTTATGTTGGTGAGCTCGTCTTTACAGCTTAGTTAATCAGGAGGCAGGCCCGCTCCAACACATCTGTTACTCATTTAAGCTGATGATTATGGCAGAAGTCACCCATGTTTTAACTCCACCAACTGACTTTCTATTGTCCCACAGAAGCTGGACTCTTTGAAGACATCTTTGAAAACCAGGCTGGGTAAAAGGAATTTAATCCAAAAGAGGTGGAAGGAATTGTGAATGAAGAGTCCAGGCTGTTTGCAGTTATTTCATCCCTGCAGGTTTCTCTTAAGCACTTAATGTAAAAAAAGGAGGTAAAAACGTTTGATTTCAGTAAAAACAAAGATACACCCTGACTTCTACAAGGGAATGGTTTTGGAAGTAGCCTTCTGAAAGGTTGGGAAAAAAAGCTTTGTGCAGCTCCAACTCTATAAATCATAAAAAGAATCAAGGCCAAGTTACATCACAGAGTAATAAAAAAATCAAGGATTTTCATCTTGTTTCATCGATGAAGACCCACTGGCAAAAGTTCTTCGTGGCAGACGACTCAGCCCTGGCTTTCTGTGTGAAAAACAGGATCTCACGTATTTTTTACAACATTGGAAGACAACGTAAAGTTTATTCAACCATAAATATTTGTGAACATTTGAAGCTGGATGAGGAATAAAGACAAAATTACAAGTATTCCAGGAAAAACATCTAAGACTGCCAGAAATAACAATAGCCAAAAGAAAACCAAATTACTTTGAATATCTCTTATGTTTGTTCATCTTTATGAGTAAAGTGAATTAGCATAGTGTCATTTGGGAATTATGCTAAGAATATGTAGACTTGAGTGGCTTTTGCAATAATTTTCCATCAGATGTCTGACACTGCCATGCCTAACTGTTTATTCAAATGTATCCAGATAAGTTTAAATCATACAATCCAAAACCAAAAGGGCTTACAGATCCTCCTCTTACATAAGCTAAAGACTGATTTCGTTTTCATTTTCAATTGGACAAAATTAAGGTGATTTCAAGTATTTTTAAGTGCATGTGTGGTAAATGTTTCTGTGTTTAGGGATTACTAGAGGCCACCCTGCACTATGTCATCTGAAATTTGACACTTGTTTATTTAAGTGTTGATGTGTGGCAGCAGTCTTTTGTTTTTGGAATTCCTCTAACCAGTGTTAGCCTCATCAAAGATTGATGTATGACCACACAGTATTAAAAAAAAACAATGTAATGCAGATTCATAACTCTATGGGGTTTTGAGTACATGCTTGTGTCCCACTGGGCTGCCACAAACACCTTTGGCTTTTCCAAAATTGCCTTAAGCAGTTCTACCTTTTGCAGATGAAGTTACTCATTTGTCACATATACGTTAAACGTTTCCACTATCCTTGCTCTTGAGCAAGGCACTTGACCACAATTGTTCCAGCAGAGCTGCTCAGTGTTTATAAGCCCATCTGTGGTTGCTCAATGATGTTCCAAGATGTGAATCTAAGTGAGCGTAAACTGGTCGCCATAGCAGAAGAAAAACACGTTAAAACCCATAGAGATAGTGATTATTAGTATTGTTGTTTTATGTTAACAATAACTTTCATATCTATCAAGCATCAATTTTGAAATCCAACTCACCAAAAACATACTGTCTCATCTCACATTTGACTGAAAGGTTTTTTTACTCAGATTAAATGTATGGACGATCAAACCAAAAGATAAATGTTTAGATTTTACATCCGATTGCCTCAAAGCTTTAAGGTGTCCTCCACACTATCCACTTGAACATGTAAACCTCTTTCATTGAATTTTGAGTGTTTTACTCAGATTTGTGGCGTTCCAAGTGACCGCCAAAGGAAATACATGGATATCTAGACTGTATTCATCCATCTCACAGAAAACATCTTGATTACATGAAAAGGTTGCAAAGGACGAAGGAAAGCTGCAGAGTGGACTTCAGCGTCTTCATCCTGGATCTTTCAGGTGTCCTTGTTATTATTCTAGCAAGCTTTTATTGGCTGTTTTGAGGAAGGATTGGATAAAAAGCTTTGACCACAAACACCTGCTTCCCTGCAAAAATCCCCGTTGTCATGACTCCCTTCAGTTTCCTTCAGAAATGCTAACAAACTCTATCAGAACTGTAAAACTTACAGGGAGATAAACTGCACAAATGTTTGCCAGAGATGATATCAAGCAGGCGATATTTACTGCAGGAAAGTGAGCACTCAGAGCAGAGATTAAACTGTTTTACTTCAGTGGTTCCTCCTATGGAAGTTTCTATACAACCCTAAAGCTGAATTACAGCCACATCTGCTCTTCTGTTAGCTCACCCCAAAAGGCATCTGATCTAACTGAAATGGCTGCGTGAGCGTGCAATGTGAGCGTGGGAAGCAGCTAATGCTCTGATCGATAAGTGTGCCAGAAAACGGTTGCATCCCAGCATCCCCATTGTTCAAGAGACAAGAAAATGCGTGCGTGTCTGTGTGCTTGCAGGCTGAAGGCCGAGTTTTTAAGCACAGATTGATGACATTTTTTGAGTTTAAGAGCATAAGCACAGACACGGTGACTCTGTTCCTAAATCTGAGGTTAAGGCTGCAGGTTGGTGGCATCACAGACGCTTGAAAACGTTTCAAGACTGAGTATGAATCCTACACGAATCTTAAAATAGCTGGCTAGGCTTTAGATATTTCATTACAGCAGACTTACCCAACCATCTGTTTCCCATAAGGTTATGGGTATTCAAAGGCAAACTTTTAACTTTGACTTCTTGCAGTCCTTTCAACTACTCTTGTCTAGCCTTGCTTTTGCATCTTTCTTGCATAAAAATCCTTTCCACCTGCACACTTGCAGTGTTGCCAACTTCTCAGTAAGAAAAGAAGATATTGGCTGACCGAGAAACTACTAAATGATGTCCTCACTGTAGCATCTGCCTTTATAGGTAAATTGTAAAATGAACAATGAAATATAAATACAATTAAGATTCTCTACTCTTGTATTAGTATTTCTAAAAGATACATTTTGGTTGTACAACTGTGGTAAAAAAATATGCAATTGCTGTTTGTCTTTAAATATAAGTTGAATGTGTTTCTGCAGCTTCTTAGACAGTGACATTACATCGTGAAATAGGCCACTGAAATAATTGCTTACACTGGCGCATTATCCTTAATATCCACGTTTCTGTGTGCTGCTTCTTTAAAACCGATAGTCTATACCAGTGTTTTTCAACCTTTTTTGAGCCACGGCACACTTTAACCTTGACAAAAATCCCGCGGCCCACCAGCATTCAAAAAAAAAAAAAAAAAAAAGATAAAAACAGTCTGTATTGATCCACAGTCCCTCCATGATCTCACATGTATTTTTGTGATAATTGTAGCAGAAAAAGCTGGAAGTTGCAGCTGTTTTATCTAATAGATGTAATAAAAGCTAAGTTAGAAGATTTAAAAACTTTTTGATTTGTGTTCTCTGTTGTTTCAAGACATTAAGAGGAGAGACTTGCGCCAACATGCTCACGGTGTCACTTTTAACCCAATGCATCATGGGAGATGTAGTTCAATAATCTGCCGAACGCAGACAGACTAGCGTCTCTGAGCTTCATTGTTTTGTTCACTCGTTCCACGGTCCGACACCGGATTCTGTGGAAAATTACACCGCTAAAGACGAGCTTTAGCTGGTATTTTTCTTAGAACTGAGCGACTTTTTCAGCAGAATTCAGAACAAGGAAGTGAAAACTTTAACCACTTCTTATTGGTCAGACTGATGACATGTGATTAAGATCCCAAGAATGATTGGTGGAGACAGTTAAAGAGGCGGGACTTTTCCTAACGCATCTGAAGCTGCGGCTAAATCATGGTACCGTCATTGTTATCAAAATGTATTTAATAGAATCAAATAAACACAAAGAAAAAAGTAATTTACGATCTTTCATATTCCCAATTTCTTAGTGTTTTATAAGGGCCTGTAGGGATGAACAAAGAACTGAAATCCTGGAGATGGAAAATGTTGTTAATGAGAGCAATTTCCCACGGCACACTTGACCATCTCCCACGGCACACTAGTGTGTCACGGCACACTGGTTGAAAAGCACTGGTCTATACTACTATGGATGTGCTCTCCAGAGAAAACTGAAGAAACTTCAGCGAATCAATTCATCTTACATGACAAACAGAACTGTTGCTAGCTAAACTCCACGGCATCCACCTCTTGATTTGAATGGCTGCTGCTTGTTTTCCTGATTGCATAACACCAGTGGATGAAACCATGAAGCTACAGACACAACAGGCAAATGACGTGCATTCATGATCATGCTAAATGATCATTCTTTAGCTCAAATTTAGCACATGTCCGCCACCTACAGTTAGAAAAGGCTTGGTGAGAAACGTTGAAGTGGTGCAAATCTGGTGAATCTCGCTCCAGGCTTTTTCTTTCACAGCTCTATTCCGATAAATGAAAGACTTCTTGTCATAGAATTCCAGCCCAACAAAGATGATCCATTTTCAAATGGTTGGGACTTCCATGAATTAAAGGGAAGTCATCCATATGTCACTTCCAAATTCAAGTCCCTGACTGGTCAAAGTTTAACCTGGTTTTAACTTTCAATAAGTGTTCAATTGCTGTGTGTTTTGTAAATAAAGTGTAAAAATGGTCTAATGCGAGAGTTTAGACAGTGGAAGCCCGAAACGCTCAATCAATCTATTGGAACTTCATACGTTGCACATTGGAAGTGGCTGCTTGAACGTGCGTTACTAAGGGCGATGTGAATGTAGCTTGACATTTATCCCTCAAGCTGCTCTGGTTGAGTCCATCTCATTGAAACTTATGTGGTTATAAATACATATGAATATCAAACAATGTTTAGGGGTGAAGATGTGCAGACATGCAGCTCCATGATCCATTCCTGTATAAAAGTGCACATAGGCACTCAGAAGCACAGCCTCATTGCATTCCAGCGGCATGAAAACGCTTTCATGTTTACAGCAGAACAAACAAGGGAAGGCTTCGCCTCCTGTGTTTATCTGTAATATGCTTGTTTCCATGACTGCCTTCCCTCTGAGCAGCAAGAAACAAAACAACTGCTTGGAAGGATTACTGTTTAACAAGCAGTAAGCACAAAAGAAAAAATCAGACAAACCTCTCCTAATTTCTCACTGTCGTTAGCAAACAGACTCAGGATAGTTTATAAGAACACTGTTATGTCACAAAGAGGACCTACACCGGGAAGGAATCCTTAAACACTTTACTTTTCTTTTTTAACCAACTGTCTTGTCTTGCTGCTGCTGCTGCTTTGCTGCATCCTGTCATTCTGCTCACCTGGCAGGTATGGCCAATGATCTTGATCAGCACCTGTCAGGTATTTCAGTCAGAGGAGGCCTCAACCAGAGAGAGCAGAGCAGGAGGCTGACGAGCAGTGGTTTGGAGTTGGAGCTGTGCTGGTTGGTTTGTTTTATCTTTTGATTCCCTCTTGGTCCTCAGCAGTCTTATATTGTTATTTCAGTTTGGGGTTGGACCTTTGTAGTCTTTTTTTGCGGGCCTTGTTTGTTTCTTTCATTAGTTAGATTTTGTAAGGCAGCCTTAGCAGGGAGCTCCGACGGTCAACGTGGCTGGGTAAGTTGTCTCCCTGAATTATTTTATGTTTGGCCAAGGCTCCAATCCATCTGTTTTGTCTTTTGTTGGGACCAGCACAGTATTTATTTTTGTTTTACAGGACACAGATACTTTCTTCCTCTCAATAAACTGTGTTCCTAAACTTATTTGGTGTCCATCTTTCATATGTTTTGGCCCTTTTGTGACCTTCCCCTAGACTGGGACAGGTTTGCCTGTCTGCCGTAACACCGACAAAGGTTTACATTTGTCTGCAGTTCCTCTCGGCACCAAAGTTTCTGTTTTCTGTGCATTGGAAATCCCCTCCTGCCGCAGTCTCTCAAGCGCAAGCTCTAAGTGCTCCAGATGCTGTTCGACCTTAGAGGAAAAGACTCCGATGTCATCAAGGTATAAAAGCAAGGGCTGACCTTGTTGCTCACCAAACATTCGCTGCATCAGCCTCTGAAATGTACTGGGGGCATTGCAGAGGCCGAAGGGCATGCAATTCCACTCAAAAAGGCCAAACGGTGTGCAGAACACGTCTTAGAGCGATCTGCCTCTGCCACTGCAACCTGATGGTAGCCGCTGGCTAAATCCAAAGTGGAGAACCAACGAGCTCCTGACAGAGCATCCAGAGATTCCTCGATTCTAGGAAGTGGAAAAGCATCCTTCCTAGTTGTTATTCAACTGCCGATAGACCACACAAAGGCGGAGGCCACCATCCTTCATGCGGATCAACACTATTGGGGACGCAAAAGGGCTGCAGCTCTCCCAAATCACCTGAGACTGGAGTAAATCATTGATATGCTCCTTTGCTGCCTCATAATCCGACAGAGGAATGCACCTGTAGCGCTGCCGGACAGGAGTTTCATCCACCAAGGGGATCTCGTGGGTGATTAGGCTCGTGCAGGTCAGGTCACTTTCATGCATTGAAAAGACAGTTGAATATTTCTCCAGAAGGGCCGTGATTTTCTGCTGCTCTTCCACAGACAGGGCAGAGAGATCTGTTGACTCTGAATGGGCCCGGGGCAGGGTAGATGCTGTATGAGCAGCCACTAAGGCAGCTCCTGCGGGTACCTCCGTGACCTCCTTGGGCAAACTCACAACGCCAGCCGGAGCCAGCGTGCCCATAAGGGTACATGGATGAAGTCTCACAGCAGTGGACCAAACGTTGATGACCGGGATATACGCGGCCCCCCGTTCTACCCTCACCAGCGATGGGATTGCTTGAAGGCCAGCCTGGAAGCCTGAGCTACATGGCTCAAACAACACTGCCGAACCAGCGCATTGTTCTGAACAAGTGGCAGCAACGACAGCCAGGACACCACCGGAAATCCAACGAGCCCTTCGACCAAGAGGGTCCCGGTAGCTCCACGACCTGTTCCTGCTCCGAGGAGGGTCCCGGTAGCTCCACGACCTGTTCCTGCTCCGAGGAAGGTTCCGGAAGCTCCACATCCTGTTCCTGCTCCCAGGAGGGTCCCGGTAGCTCCACGACCTGTTCCTGCTCCGAGGAGGGTTCCGGAAGCTCCACAACCTGTTCCTGCTCCCAGGAGGGTCCTGGACAGGGGGAAGGCAGACAGGAGGGAACCGGATGCACCCCAACTCCTTCCTGCAGATGTCTGGTCCAAGCCCCCTGCCGCGGACCATGAACCCGAGCCACCTGCTGCGGACCATCAACCCGAGCCACCTGCCGCAGACCCCGAGCCCAAGCCGCCTGCTGCGGTCCCCGAGCCTGAGCTCCCTGCCGCGGTCCCCGAGCCTGAGCCGCCTGCCGCGGACCCCGAGCCGCCTGCCACGGACCCCGAGCCTCCAGCCGTTGCTGGTCAGACTGTCAATGCCGGACGGCGGTGCCTCCCGGCCGCCCTCCGGATCCGCCTCGCCGGACAGAGCGGTCTCCGGGCCGTCCTCCAGACCCGCCTCGCCGGACAGAGCGGCCTCCCGGTCGTCCTCCGGAGCCGTCTCACCGGACTGCTGTTGGCCCTTGGATTGGCCTTTTGGGCCCCCTCCTCCTGGACTCTAGGAAGAACCTTGGTGCGGTTCCTTGAGGGGGGGGTTATGTTACGGTTTCTGTTTCTTTGCCCTTGTGGTTTGTTTCCTTTTTGTTCTGTGATGTTTTCAGTTCACTTCCTGTTTTATTTTGTAGGGTTTCCTGTTTCGTTTTTGTAGTGAGTTTTACTTTGGTTGGGTACTTCCCTTCTCCCCCCCGTTACAAGAAGGCCATTGCAATCTCTCCTGGAGCCTGAAGCTGCCCCTTCCGAGCTGTGGCTCTGCAAATCGACGGGCATTAGTTTTCCGACTGTGGGGTGTCATTATTTCTCTGGCGGGACCTTTGGGTAGGCGAGACGGGGCGGGCCGTCGGAGCCACCCGAACGCCATCGCAATCCTTGGCAAAATGCCCAGGTTATTGACACCTTCTACAAATAAGGGAACCACGATGGGGGGGACAGCTGGTCTGGGTAGGATTCTGCAGACGCAACAGGTCCCGAGACATCTGGAGAATCTGTTCTTGTTGGAGCCTTAACATCTCCTTTATCTCTGATATTTCAGACACCGGAGGGACTGATTGCGAACTACCCCCAACGCCACACTGGAACCCAGGGACAGAGGGGACGGAGTAACTACGACTCTGTACGCCTCCAGGGAGACCTGAGCGCTGGTGACAAAACAAAACAGGGTCAATAAAAAGTTGGAGACAATAATTGAATAGTTTCTAAAAACAAACTAATAACAACGGGTCCCAGCAGTTCGGTGACCCAGAACCAACCCTAAAAATACAAGATTAAAATAAAACACCAGTTGGCTACTCAGGCGGGGGTTAGCTGTTCACTCGGATGCTGCACAATGCAGTGAGTGCCGCTTTGGGGGTAGATGAGGGGAGTCCAGGCCCCAAAATGTCCCGATCGCCTCCCTGGCGAATTTCCGTCGGCGAGCACTCCAGACAAACCCTCCTTGAAGTCCAAACCTTTTCCACGCAGGATCAATAAAAGGTTCTGATAAAATCAGTATAAAAGCCACGTATAACAAACAGCGTAAAAAAAAACAGCAGCTGTTCCACTCTTGGGAGCATTAGAAAGTCCCTGGTAGAACAGAGAAAAAAATAAACATTAATACTTAAAATTATCAGCTTTAGGCAAATGCAGGGCTTGAGCGACGCCAGCTTACCATGGCTCTGTCTGATCAGTACCTGGTAAACAAAAAAGCCGCAGAGCTGCAAAAGCTCACCCTTTGGCCGCGAGTATCCGGCACTGAAACTAGCATAAAATCATGAACGCCGACCACACACTGTCAACAGGCTACCATCGCTACCTTACCTGTGAGGCTAAACCGGATGTACACAACTGGAAGTGGGCGGTCCCAGTGGCCAAATGCTGCACATCCTGGCAGTGACCGCCTAAGGTTTTTTATAGTGCCCCAAGAGGCCACCGCTCGTAATTATTCTCAGAGCCACACTTGAGCCAATTGATCTTAACACATTAACAAAAAATGTTCTAAAAGAGATTTCTATTATTTTTTATGAGTGGAAGAGTTTTGTCTTAGTTTCTTTATTTTTCCATGGTCTTTATCTGTTTTTTGATACTTGTATCCTTAGTATCCTTACAATGGGGGCGTCAGGGTGCTAGATTTAAGATGGAATGTCAAGTTTTTTCTTAAAGATTCAGCTTAGAGGTGCTTTGAAAACAAAAGTAACCAGAACCCAGATCAAGTTAGCAGGCAGATAATCAGTTTATTGGTAATGTCAGGTCAGTCAGTCCCTATACTACAGTGTGAATCAGCCCAACTTTTAATTTAACAAAATAAAGTTTAATTTAAACTTCTCTTTAATCTTTGTGATCAGATTTAATATCCAAGTTATTGTTCAGTATGGTAGTAATTTTAACAAAATAGTGTTAAAAAGGGTTCTTGGTCTTTAGATTTGATTGATTGGCAAAGTGTCAGCTCTTTGGCTGAGTGTGTTTCAACAACGCACAGGCGTCTCACCTGCCTGGAATTGAATGGTGTTAAATTTTCTTTGACGATAGTCGCGTCTGAACTGCCTTTGTCCTGCCTGGTTTCTCGTGAGCAAGGCAGGAATTGGCAGTAAACAGCCATAACTTTTTTGGGACTCTTTTGGAAACTCCCAGGTCTGAAAGTGACTGAACAGAGTATTACTGGTCTAAAACAGAAAATTATTATAAGCTGCAGTGTGTCCAGATTCCTGGAACTGCTCTGGGTTCCCGTAAACCTCGAAGGGCTGTTGTGTTGTCAGAAACTTAACTTAGGTAATGTAATAGGTTTGAACTGGCAGCAGAGTCTGGGAAAGAACAGTCCTCTGCTCTGCATCAGTTTGCAGGCAGTGGATGTGGTTGCTGATGGGGATAGAGGGTAGAGCGAGGCGTTCTCCGGTACGTACAGTATTTGTGTGTTGGGCGGAGGGTCTAGCAAGCTCTCGTCTTGCTCCATTTGCCATCAGCCCCCAGCTGAAATAAAGAACATGTGGGAGCCGCTCACTCTCTCTCTCCTCCAGTTCAAAACCAAATTTCCCACATGACTTCTTAACTGTCTCTCCCTTTCCCTCCACACATCCCTCATCCTACCCTCTGTGCCTCCATCTGCTCGCCCATAACAAGCAACACCAATCGACCTCAAAATTTCCATTTGGAAAAGAAAAGAAAAACCAAAACAAACAGATGATGAGGAAACAAAGAAGAAAGAAGTGAAACAGCGTTTGCGTGCACAGCAGTGATGGGAAGGTTGTGCCAACAGTGTTATGGTTGGCAAACGTTTAATGTCAGATCAGTAGAGCGAAAGAAGGGGGAGGGGGCAGAAGGGGAACGACTGGCTGCCATTGACTGCGGTCACTGGTTTTTGAACTTCCAGAGAATGCTCATTGTTGTAATTTTCATATTAGATCAATGGTGGCCTATTAGTGTCAAAGCTTTACAGTGGGGGTGATGGAGGGGTTTGCGGGAGCCTTTCCCGGCCACTTGCAGGCGAAGGCAGGGGACGTCCTGGACAGATCGCCAGTCTGTCGCATTTTTACTATTTTATCTCCAATAATTGAGTGTTTTGCTAAAACAAACTATTTGAGGGGTCTGCAACCTGGGGCATGCGTGCCACAGTTGGCATGCAGAGGGAAAGACAGTGACACGTGGGGGTGTGACAGAAATTAGCACTCGATCTGTCATCTATTCTTTTTTTTTGGGGGGGGGGGGTTAATAAAATATTGGGTTTGAGTGACAATCTCTCTCACAATGAGCTTTGTCCCCCTCTGGGGTCATAAGGAAAGGGTCCAATCAGGCATCGCTGTTACTGTGATCTGCCCACCTATAAAAAATACTTCCACTTTTCTGTGTCAGTCTTCATGAACAGGTGATTTAAATAAGTGGGCATCGTAGGAATAGAAAAAATGTGTTTGCCACAGTGAAATTAAAACATAATAATTCTGAGTTTTAAACTGTTGCTGGTGATTTGACTGGTGGTGAGACGTTTATTGATGTCTGAACAAACGTAATTTTGGAAAAATCGCAAAGCTGATATGTGCACTGTTGCACACATTCAGAACTGCAAAGCTGTTTTTTTGGTCATGTTTTTGGTGTTGGAGCCTTACAGACAGCCGGTCCCCACCCTTAAAGGCAGATGTGACAACAGCATTATCTGGTTGCTATAAAAAGGATCATTTTGAATAACATCTCTTTGGTTATTTAGAGCAGATTAGACTTCAGAAAAAATAAAGGACAGACTCTAGAAGGATACCAAATTGAGAGCTATAGGCCATAATCCATTGAGACAACAAATGAGACAACTTAAGACAGTGAAGAACACTCCTAAGTTCTAACTTCTAAAACACAACATGGAGTCATTAAGGGGATCACAAAATAAGTAGAACCACAACTAACTGCAAGCAACATGAGTTCATACCAAAAAGACAAAAATGGATCTATGTCTGCTGAGCATGGGTCCCAACTGACATGGCGACCCATGAGATGTAAGTTATACCAATCATAGCATAAATGCAACATCTGCGATTTGACTCAAACTATTTCCAAGACCTTCAACTGCTAAGGAAAAAGATAACATTTTAGGAGGTTGAAGGGTTTCTGTCTATCTGTAGTAAAAGAAACACAGAGTAATAGGACATACTGCATGGCAACAATCAAACATGATGGGCGGTTGATGGTATGTGGTGTTGTTTTTTTTCAGCATCAGGATCTTTTTAAATTTCCAGATACTATTATTTAGTAGTATTATTTAGTAGTACCTGAACGTCCAACATTTGTTAATGACAGGGGTGTCAAACTCATTTCACATCGCTGGGCACTGCCTAGGTGGATGTCAAGGGGCCTGGACCATTACAATTGTGGCATACTTACTTTTATCATTCACATGTATGCATTGTAACTGATCCCACTGATTGTACAAAGGCACAAAACTTTAACAAGTAATTTGTTTTGAAAAATATAGTAATGCACTTTAAGATTAAATGAGACTTGTGAAGAAAGGAATTTTTGAACCATTTACACATGTGAGTATAAAATCTTCTCGCCTCCAGGTGAAAGTTGACTGCTGTTTCCTCAAACCCGCCAGCAATTCATCGATCTTTTCTCTTCTCAGTTGTCCCTGCAAGCAGTCATATTTCTTGCTGTGATGAGTCTCGTAGTGGCGCGGAATATGATATTCCTTAAATGCCGAAACTTGTTGCAAACACACCAAGCACAAAGGTTTCCCGTGCGTCTCAGTAAACGAATACAACATGGTCCATTTTTCTTTGAATATTCTACACTCTTTATCTCCTTTTCTCTGTTTTGATAACGACATTTTGGCTAATGAGGGTGTACAAACAATTTTGTAACAAGCCACAGATGGCCGAATCGATACCGTCTGCTGTTTGAAATGTCTCAGTGATGTGGCTTGTCTTCTTCTTTGACCAAAATCGTGCGGATAATTCTTGAATTGCATTTAATTCAAAAAGTTAAATCCATCTTTTTTGCATTTTTTCACTTTCAAATTATCCTGCGGGCCTTATCAAACCTTCTTGCAGGCTTCTAGCGGCCCGTGGGCCGTATGATTGACACCCCTGGTTTATGATCTCTTTGGATCTGCAACAGAACAATCTAGACCCATCAGAATTAGTATCTAAAGAGATCACCATGATAACAAAATCTCCAACGCATATTGACTTGACCTTCCTTGGATATTAGCTAAAGATCTATTAAAAGATTGTGTCATGAACTTTGAGCAGTGTTCCATGCTGAAGAGCATTGCAATGTTACTAATTCTAAACATTAAATAAGGAACAACATGAGAGACTCTGTAAAGTTTATGTCATAATGTTGATGTCAAATCCACAGAAACATATTTATGTAATTGTTTATTACAAACTAAAACTTCATTTACACAACATACATGTTTTATTTAAAAAAAAAAAAAAAACTTTCACAAAATTCTAGTCTGACCATTTTTAAATATGGATACTCATCAGCTGAATAGCTCATATGTTGTTTACGTGAAACATTTGTCTGTTCCCAAAGCATGTGATTGAGTTTCTGTTCAGGTTTGTAGTGAGCCTGGTAATTTGATGTCACACAATAAATCTAATTTGCACCAAATAAACTGTCATAAAACTAAAGTAAAAAATGAAAAAAACAATGCATTGATGTGGAGCCTGTAGATTAGTCCCACATGCCTTTCTGATGTATGTCACTCACACCCACACCACAGTGGGAGAATCCATGGCTGCTCCACAGACTGAGCATCCAGGGACTCCCAAGTCTGAAAACCAATATGAGCAAAGTTTATAGTTTTTGCTAAGAGGTCACAGAACTCTGTAAGAAAAAACACCAAGGAATCTGTCTCATAACCTTGTCCGGAAAAGGTTTTTTCAATCCAGTTCAATGTTTGTACCTCTGTTGATCAGGGTTTGGTCCCCACAAGATAAATCAACCCCATGAGGTGAGTCACATGTCATATTGTGGATCCCAACACGTAATGAAAACGAGAACAAACAGACACAAAGCATGATAAAGGAAAACCGTACTTTATACAAAGACATGTCAGATGGCACCCATGAGACGTAAGTTATACCAAACATAGAAGAGGAGAAACGACCACAGACACAAAGAGTTTATCTCCAATGTTCACCCAAAACATAACGTTTAGCAAAGACAATCAAAGGTACCGCAAAAAAGTAAAAAAACAAATAAAGTCAGTTTATATTTCCCTGCACAGGCGAAAAAAGTGCTCAATATATGAGAACACCTTAAATTTGATTGAATATGACCAATATCAAAGAGCTTTGTTGGCTGCAAGACAGCATGTTTTAAAATCAGAAAATTTAAAATTACTCAATTTTAAGGCACACACACACACACACACACACACACATATATATATATATATATATATATATATATATATATAAAACAAAGGTATATATATATACCTATATATTTATATAACACAGGTCTTCTTATTTAAAGCATAAACAATTTTTTCCCCACTTCTCAGCATTAGTCATGTCTACATTAGTTACTGTACCTTGCTGAATTGGTATTTCAACAGCGTATCACACTTTTGTATAGTTTTTTTGTGATATTTTCTGTGCAGATTTGAATTTGTGCCACCTAAGCCACCCTTCTGCTTTTGCTACACATCCCCCAGACAACAGTCTTTTATTTACATTTTATGATGTATTTGTGCATTTATGGGAATACATATGTTTCTATAGCCTAACTATAAACTCAATTTACAGAGCTTCTATTTACAATCAACGTCAATGCAAAGTGCTATGCTGAGAAAGCATAAAGTTTGATTGTCATAACTCACTGAGCATGCAGTAAGAGCAGTGGAGAAACGCACAGGAAGAAAAGCTCCAAAAGAAACAGTCTGAACTCCTGAACAAAATCCTCTCAAACTCTGCATGCAGACAAGCAGATGAAACTTCTTTTCTGGAAATGTCCTCAGAAATAAAAATAAGTCTACTTAACTACACACACAGTTGAGTTGAGCTCCTGGATCATACTTCATTTAGTCAAGTTTCTTAAGGTTTCATTAAAATAGGACATCTTGGCAACAACACTAACATAAACTAAAGCTCTTGCTGGAATTTAGCAAAATCTTAGTATTTAAACTCATTACATTTATTATCTTCAAACAGTGTGTTTCCTCTTTTATGTTGTAGGGTTTTGCCAAGTCCCCCATTAACATCCTGTCAGTTATCCCAGGTTGGTCTCCTTCTCCTTTGACCAGTGATGCTCACCTTGGGTTACAAACCAGTTTCAGTTTTTGTATTTCTGTTTTTATTCAAAGAAAATTGTGCAATCATCTTGTTCAGCAGCTGGAAACCGGGTTTGTTTTTCATCTCTGCCACATAAACAGGCTGATAGTGAGCTCATTGGGTCCATGGTTGCACCAGTGGATCCACAGTTGACCGAAGAGGATGGGGAAGAGCAGGCTGGAGAAGAAAACGACAGAGCAGAGCTAATGTTTCCACGCTGTTACATTACTTACCTCCTCCGCTTCTCAAACCTCAAACATTTGCAGGGTTTTCACACGCCTCATGGAGTTGTGTGGTTTTGCTTGCCTGTGCCCAGATGGGATCTCCTTCTTCTGGTTGTCCATGAGAAAGAGGTCCTGGGGCTGAGACAGACAGCAGGATTAGTGGTAACAAGACTTTGCCAGAGAGATGGAGGTTTGGGGTCGCAGTTGTAAACTTCCAAAAGGAAAAAAAAACCTTTTTAAAAAAGTAAAACCGATGTCTATCCAGATTAATGACGACGGTCTCTTAATTTGCTCCAGTGGGGTTTAAAAAGCTTTCAGGGGACCTGAAGGTCACAGAGCCCACTGTACCTTTAAGAACCATGTCAAACTTGATTTCTTGTAAAAACAAGAAAATCCCTGTGGTTGTAATTACAAGGTTTACACAAAAGAGGGACAAAGAAGAAAAGGAAAAAAAAATGTCTGGATTGATGGTGGAGTGGAACAAAGAGAAGGGAAGCATTGTGACTGCTTTCTGGAGAGGAGCCAAGGGAAGACTTGGCAGAACTTGTAAGATGAAAGATGCTTTTTGCAGAGAGACCTGACCCACATCTACACATTTTTAAACTTCAAACCTGCGGTCGGAAACACAAGGCTGAGTTTTGTTACATCCAAGTGATGTTGGAGTTTGATGCAGTTGACAGTAATCTCCATTGCGTCTCGCTTGTATCAAACAAATTTTCCTTTTGCTTTGGTTTTTGGGGAGATTGTGATTTCTAACTTGATTGAAGGGTTCTCCCTCTACATCTGTAGTGGGTTTGACTGTCTTAAAAGTGATACTCGGGTTGAGCTCTTGATTTATTGCTTGTCTGTTTCTAAAATGTAGAATTTTTCTTTGCATAAGTGGAATATACAAAGATCACATTTGGGTTTCTAACTGTAGTAGAAGATACTGGGTTTTATTTTACAGCTAACACAGTTTGAATGAAAAGAAAAAGCAAAACATAAAGGAAACATTGTCATGACTTTGTTTGGTTTACTTTCACACACACTCTTGGAATCAACTTGTAGACTGAAGCAAACCAACCCACAGGGGAAAAAAAGACTGGTGGTTGATCATTCAGGGGTGGTGTTTTCCAAAAGAAGCTCTGAGCAGGATGGAAAATAACACAGATTAGAGTATCCATCACCTTCAAGTCCCACTATAATGACCTTTTGATCTATTGTAAAAGCGCTAACAGTGGTCTTCGAATTATGGTTTTTTTTTAGCCCAAATTAAAATAATTTCTGTCGTTTTCAAGAACATGTTTTCTTTTTTCTTTTTTAACTTGTCCTGTCCAACAGCTGAGCAAACAGATGAGAGCTGAAAGCCTCTTGTGTTGGACATATGTTACTGTTACAACAGGGGTTAGGAATCTTTTGACACAGTAGGTGTATATTTGAATAAACCTCTTTTGTAATTTTGGCTAAACTTTATTCATCTTACTTATATTTGTACCATTTTTGTGTTGAACCGGACGGAAAAAAAAAAGGAGAGAAGAAGAGAGAGGGATGTTAGAGAGGAGAAGATAGGAGGGGGATTATAATGTTGCTTTATGGAGTAGCATAAAGCAGCAAGTTGCTGGATGTTCATAATCATTATGGTCAGGTTTAGAAGTAATGCAAATCTAGAAGGGGTGGAGCCTGTCCACACACACACACAATCAAATGTCATAAACATACCTGGTGGCTTAAAAAATGTTCACATGCAGACATGTCAACAATACAAATTCTAGAAGATATTTTCTGTGGAGCAGAAGTAGTTCATTTGAAATTTGTCTCTGCATTGTGGGCGGGACCCCACCCCTGTTCCTGGTTTTGAGCCAGATGCTTGCTCAGACAAGGAAAACAAAGATGTATGGATCTAGTTGCCTAGTGTACTTGTATACCCAGTGTACTTTCCATGTCAGAAATACAATCGTTTTTAAATGTATTTTTTTCCTGTGCTCCTGATTCTCAATGATTGAATACAGAAATACTCAAAAATTCAATTTTGAGCTTAAATTTCTTTATCTTTGTCATCCATCATCAGAAAAATGCCACAACTTTACAGATTAGAAATGTTTTACCTGTTTATTGCTCATTCAGCAGACCCTGGTCCGGCACCAGGAACTCCTCTCGTACCCATCTTTGAAGGTGGTATCTGTTTTTTTCCAATCGGACGGAGCTTCATTTTGCTCTGAGATTCCTCAGTCTGAATTGGTTCCGTGTTCAGTGCAGAACAACTGGACCAAAACAGCCACCGTAGCCGACATAAATAGAATAGGAATGAAGGAACCGATGAGCTGCGGACAAATGTAAAGCAACGATTGTCGTGTTATCAAACATAAAAAAAAGGGTCCAACTGTTTATTTATTAAAATGTTTATTTTAGCACAGTTGAAAATGCTTCTTACATGCTTTTCTGTGTCTCGTAACGCGGGACGCGCCCAACAGGAGCTGCTGTGACGTCATCCTGAAAAACCTTTCGAGTTCTCTTAAAGAAAATGCCATAACACCACAACGATGAAACACAGCAACTCATTAAAATGTGATTGGAGGAATTCAGACTCATTAAAACAATTTTTTATGTGAAACACATTGGTTTTCACTGATTTCCCCACAATCTATATGTCACAAGCACTTATCAGTGTACCTTCTTATCTGTCTTCTTGCTAGTAACTGCCCTGCAGCATGATGCCTCCACCGTACCCAAAAAGCGAGGAAAAAGTGTTGAGCCTGACGTTGATACAGACATTCATAACTTGTGAGCGATATATAAAGTTTGAATCAATTAAAAGTGCAAGACGTCCATAATTTCTGCCTCTAGTTGATTTGTCTCGACCTTGTAATTCCTGGCAAATGAGTAAAGAGATCTTTAATCACATGGTTTTGTTTACAAGCTTTGGTCTAGAACAGGGGGTTCCCCTGGACGGCTGTTTGAATACAGACCAAATGCAAGGTTCAGAGCTCGATCCCGACCAATTAAACTGACTGGGTCCAGACCAAGCGGTTTTCTCAGTCAGAATACAATCTTAAATAAGATTGGTTGTGTAAAAGTGATTAAAATTCTAAGGATTTAAGAGTGAGGCTCTGGAATTTCTTCATAGTTGTAGATGTTATTCTAGTGGAAAAATTATGTTCTGGAATTTTTTTTTTTTTTTTTACGTAACTAATATTGCTAAGTTAAATTAGAAAGCAGCGAGTTGTTCATTAAACAAGTGACCCACCACATGATGTATTAACCCTTGTGCTATCCTATGACCCCCACCCTTACATTGACGTGTTCTCCCTACCATGACAAAGGTGGATAAAGGTGGAAAGATTTCATGTAATCCATGGACACCAGTGAAGATCACAAATCATTGAAGATAAAAAGGTTCAGAGCACTGTCTAGTGGGTCCAGATGACCCAACTCCCAATGTTATAGTGCCTAGGATAGCACAAAGGGTTACACACAGTCCACTCCCCTCCTTCATGCTAGAGACTGAAACTTTGGTCAACAAATCACATTTTATTCTTTTTCTGGAGACTGTAACTGCTTTTTAGTTTGAAGACATGCTTCAAATAGATTTTTATTAGCAAGAATGAGTGTTAACACTACAACAAATTTATCCAATAATTAGGAAAATTTGCAGCACCTTTTATTTTAATAAAATATTTGCTTTAGTTTGCCCTGCACTGTTTTTAAAGTCTAACTCTTGAAAAAAGTTTTAAAATCTGGACCTCCTGGGAGTGTCTGAGGTAATCTCTGCCCCTTTGTCCTGTAGAGCATTCATGAGGTCAGACACTGACATTGGACTGGCTCACAGTTGTGGCTCCTGTTCTTCCTAAAGGTGTTTGATGAGGTTGAGGTTTGGGCTGTGAGAAGGCCAGACAAGCTCTCCCCAACAGAACTCTTCCAAGCATGATTTATAAAGGTGGCTTTGTATTCTGGATCCTGTCATGCTGGACAGGGTCTTCCACAATTGGAAGCGTATATTGTCCAAAACGTCTTTGTTAGTAAAAGCGCTAAGACTGATCCTGACTTCTCCCTCCTCTGCCAGACTATAGTTGGATCAGCGCTGTCAACTTTCAACAAAGCCAAGAGGAAGCACAACTTCCAACAGATCAATGAGTGATTTGCTCAGGGATGACAAAACAAGAAGCCTACAGTGTAGCTTTGGCCATGCCGTGTTTGCATGAGTAGAAATTTGAAGCACCTTTTGGAGTTCGGGGACCTCTTGCTGTCATCACCTTAGTTGTGGCAGTTCTTAAATTAACTGTACAAGTGATATGGAACAATGTATACATTTTTTTCGCCCCACCCTCCTCCCTGGCCTCCACCTGTGAGCTCCGTTAGGGGTTGTTTTGTACCCAAACTTTCTACGGAGATCTTGTTTTATTGTATCTGAATGGATCCTTATGCCAAACTAAAAGAAATATGAAAAATAAAAAATTCTCTACTGCATGAGGTGTCTTACTGAAATGTCATTTAAAAGATTTAATGACATTTCAGTTAATTCATTTGAGGACTTCAACTTTTACACTTGTGATGAAACTATAATAAAATAAACAACAAACACAAACAAAATAGTTCCAGATGTCAGGAACTGGTGGTGAAGGACCCAACATGTAGGAGATCAGGGGGGTATTCCAGAACGCAGGTTATGCTAGCTCCCACGCTAAGTTTGAGGCCAAGGAAGTTGATAACCTCAGCTTTCAGTTCCAAAAATGGAGGTATGTTTCAGGGTATGCTTAGTTGCCATAGCAACTCATGGTCTGAACATAACCTGGTCTGGAGCAGGTTTAGTTGAAGGTTAGTTTGTTTTCAGAGAGGTGAAGGAGCATGGTGTGTCCATTTGAAGATGATTTAGTGGATGAAGAAGCTCAGATAATACTTTTCCCATCATGAGAGGGTGATAAGACCACATATGGATGTTGGAAAGATAAACTTTTTTACTTTGATCTAACCTAATTAGTTGCTTTAGTTAAGATAAATCAATTCTTTTTAGTTAAGTCAGCTTAAAAATAACACGTAGTTTTCAGACAGTTATTTTACTTTCATTCAAAATAACTCAATTAAGTAGGTGTAACTTTGGTGCTGCTGTTAGATCGGCACGGCAAGGAATTGTGGGATACCATTCCTTTGCCTGTCTGGACGGATTCGGGTTTAAGTGTGGGTTTTTATCAAATGTGTTTAGTTGTTTAGCTGTTTTACTGTGTTTTGCCGAATTATTTTGTCCGACTATGCTTAAGTCTCTGCACAATGAGTGAGAGGGAGGGAGAGGATGATGAATTTATATAGCACCCCTTCTGTATAATGCTCAAATGACAATGTTGGAAAATAGGTAAATATATGTTTGGACATTGAGTACATCATTGCCTTCTTTTTATTGTTGTAAAAATGACTATATCTGCCGGCTCAAACTTAGACAGATGAGGGTTCAAGAATTATAATAAATTAAGATGGACAAAAGATTAATTGAATTGGAGTACTATGACATTTAGTTAGATAAATATGTACATTTGAGTTGTATAAACAGTAATTAAGTTTTGTAGACGTAAGAAATTAGGTTGAATAAATTTAACTCAATTACTTTTTACCAATAGAAGTAATTCATTTACGTTGGCATAATTGGCTAAGTTATATGACAACTGAATATCACAATGAAAATAAGATCAGAAACTCTTTTATTTCCTTTGTCCGTTCTTTTTCTCCAAGCAGAAACTCTTTTTTTTTGCTGATGCAGCACTATTACTTTTTTGATGGACGTATAATCTTCATACGGCGTTATTACAATCTCCGACTCCGTTTCACATCAAGTGGACCACATGTGCCCAGCCTGAATGTACCTTAAGTCATAGTAGCAGCACATTTCAAGCACAATCATTATTGCTTTTAATTTTGTTGCCATAACAAGACGAATAAATTAAAGTTAAATTAAACAAGGATCTAGATGACCAAGTGATCTGCCCAGCTATTTCGCACATATGATCTTGAAAACTTTTTTAATTCTTTCCGATCAGAAAATGTGGAGACAGATTTCTGAAGTTTAATAGCTTCACCCAGATTGTTTAGGCTTCATCAGTTTTTAAAAGTGGGTACAGGTTTTGAGAATCTGATTCATTAAAGTCTGTGTTTAAAAATTGCTCTTGCAAGGGTAAAATTCTTTATTTTCAGCAATTGCAACATTATTGAAGTCCACTGGCAATATCGGTGGTTGTGGAAAGAGGATTATGTCTTCCTGGGTATGTTCCAAAAACAGCATTACACAAGCAGCATTTGGCAAATGACTGAAAGGACTCTAATAATGTGAATTTTTGGATGTCTCTAATAACACACTCACACACGTCTCTAATAACACACTCACACACTCACACACATGTCTCTAATAACACACTCACACACGTGTATCACTTAGAGTCTAAAGCATAAAGTATTTGGCATTTGCATACACACGGTCTATGACAGTAAGCTCACTTTCTTCCTGCCTGTCTTTTGTCTGCAGACGTCTCCTCTGTGAAACCTGACCATGAAGACAATGATCATCCGTCAGTTATTAGCACCAAATCTTTGGCTGGCTTTGAATGTGAGGAGATGTTGTGTTGTCAGTTGGAGGGTTCTGGTTTCTCCCCAGATGAGTGGAGAAAGGGGGTCAGTAACGCCTGTCAACGACCCCCAATGGCCTCCAGTTTCCTGTCCAGGGACCACTCAATGGGCCTCATTACGTGTCACTGAAGAACTGAAATGGTCTCTGCTCAAGATATCATCCGCAGGGTCTTTATCTTGCTTGCTGTTCAGCTGAAACCCAAGAGTTTTCATTATGAATGCCCTCTGGTAGTAAAAACAAGCTGGAGATGAAGCTAAGATATACATGCACAGATAAAGGTCATTCACCACGAAAAGCAAGGAGGTCCTTTGTTTTATTTGGGAGTTTGTTATTCATTTGAAACTTTTTTTTCCAGCGAAAGACAGATGTAACTTGAGGTAAACTCCGTCATGTCAGCCAGCAGAAAGAAAAAGTTTAGGGACTTTAAAAAGCCATCCCATAAAACTCCCATGATGCAGCTGACGAACATGATCTAATAGCAAATTGTTCTCATACTGCAACCACAGCTGGGATCTGCTGTTTTTGTGCCCTGCATCACACTGACAGGTGCTTTCAGTGTCGGAGAGACTTTTATCTGAGCTCTCTTTGTGGGGGCAGAACACATAAATGCCATAGACATGGGGAGTGGTTGAACTTGTGGTGGCACTTTGATTTCTCTAAGAGTGGTCTGAAACCATCAGTTCAAACCTTCCATGGGTTAGGTCTCGGACCCGCCTTCATGGCGTTGTGGGGCTCTTTTTTTAAACATTTGCATGTTGAGTCAGTGGGTCACTATTCCATAACAATTCACCAGCAGGTTTGCCTTTTAAATCACTTCTTTCACTGGAACCTCTGCTGAACTAGCAGCTTTGTATTAAACCAGCAAACTTGTATGCTTTTTTTTCAGTAAACATCTTATGATGTGTAATGATAAGACTACTTAAGAACGGGAAATAAAAACTGATCTGAGGCATGGTGTGTGTGTGTTAACAGAGGAGCTGACATTCTACAGTAACTCTTCAACCGTTTATGCTATTAATGTAATTCCAGTGGATTCCGAAGTAGAAAAAAATTCCTTATGCTGTTATGCAACACTTTACGTTAGTAATGTGTTGCAAATCTGTGCAAAGCTGAGATGAGACGCAGCTTTTCTCTGCGTCAGAATTGGCTGATTCACGCTGATACCATAAACTCTCAAAAGGTTACGATATATCAAAGAACGTGTCCTATTTAGGTATCGCCTGCGACATCTCGGATGTTAAAGGGCTAAGAGCAAAAAGAAATGCAAACTACTCCTTAAATATGTAAATTAGCATCAGCTGTAATTTCACAATTACAATCAAGTTAATTTGGTCTCTG
This sequence comes from Oryzias sinensis, assembly GCA_037389245.1. Lineage (NCBI taxonomy): Eukaryota > Metazoa > Chordata > Actinopteri > Beloniformes > Adrianichthyidae > Oryzias > Oryzias sinensis. The sequence goes on from CM074500.1 coordinate 22,681,306, forward strand.
CCATACCTAAACTGAACCGACATTTGTCTAATATCAGTCTCAGTTAAAAAAAAAAACATTTCCTTTACATTTCTTACTTGATGTACAGAAAACAGTTAAATTCTTAAAAATGGGTTTAGGCCACTAAAAACTTTCGAATTTTCAGCCACACATGAGTAAGACGGTGTTACTAATGTGAGGAAAACAGTAAAGCCCCACAAATGTTTGAGACTGTTTGGAGACTCCTTCATGTAATCTGTTTACAATTGGTGTCAAATTGTAGCAGTCCAAAGTGACGCAACCCTTACAGAGCATTTTCAGCAACAAGGATTTTGATTAGAGGTAAGTATCCTTGTGGAGCTATAAATTTACTAAATGAATGTGCATTTAAATTGTATAAGGTTTACAACAGTTTATTTGTTGAAGGTTTAGTTTAAAACCTTTTAAAAACTACAAGTCTACTTTACTTTTCAGTTTACCAGAGGTCCCTGCAGATTCGTCTTTGTTTAAGCTGATATCAATCAGCTGAATTCATGGTTTATTTTTACAAAGTCCACTCCCAACCCAACACTAAAACTGGTTGCTCTCTGGAGATTTGTATCATGTCTCACAGAACCAGCAGGATCCCATTTTCTACACAGATTTAGCAGATTTTTACTATTTCATTTTGGTTTATTGTTTGACTTTACAATAATCAACCAATTCAATGTGAAAACAGATCAGATTATTGAGCTACGTCAAAACAAACTGTTTTTCTTCCCCGTCTTTGCATTCAAGCACTACCGCTATTAATATCTCACACCATCACATGTCAGCATGTGTGTTCTGACAGCTGGTAATAATTCAGACTTCTCCGGTCCACTTTAGATACATCCCTGGACTAATAAGCTCATTATGTCTGTGGTGTAAAAGCAGTGGGTCATGAGTCGTGCACACAAACACAAAAACGGCTCCCTAAAACTATGAGGCACAGCTGATTTGCGAACTTTCTGCACGCCTTTTCACAAATACAGTCCTCTTCTATATGCCTCACGTGGAGACGCAAATGCAGTTGGAGGAGAAAAAGCACATATCCATTCGGCTTTGACTTTACTCCAAGCGTAGCAAAAACAGTTTGAGTGAAATTGCATGAAAAATCCAACATCCTCTCTTTGAACTTCTTGAGTTTTTAAGTTTGAGCACAAAAAAATGTGTCGTAAAAGGGCGACTCACGTGAACCCAAAGTTGGACTGAGATTCAACTGTTTTCTTCTCCTTATCTACACTTAAAGTCAGTGAACACTTTTACAATGTTTGTTTGAGTCTACATATTTGCTTTAGAAGAAAGAGAGCACTAGTGAGTGTGTTGGCAGGAAACCCATTGGAGATGCCAGAAGCACAAGCCAAGAATTTGCTTTCAAAACTCTGTCAGAGCCTGCATGGAACATAAGAAAAAAACAAGAAAACAAGAGGAGATTATTTTAACTGCGTTTGGTGCCAGATGAACAACCTCCGGTGTTGAGAAGCATAAAGACTCAACATCCAAGAGACCGTAAACCATGTCATTTGTTTCACCGTCATATGGTTTCAATCCCTCTGCCTATGACAAACGGTCATTCTGGTTTGATAGTTCCGATATCTGCACCGACCCATTTGCTCTGCTTGTATTAATCATTGATGAATGCCACCGTTCCTCTCTCTGTTCCAATCCACCCCCATTCATTCTGTTTTTATATTTTTACTAAACTTGATCTCGCTGTTTCACCACATCTGTGTCTCCGCTTTTTTATCTGCTGGTATTCCCCATGTCATAATTTAATCTGTGTCCACAAGTCATGTAATAGTATATCTATAGTTTGGCAAGTGGAGAGTTGTAGCAAAACTAAAGGAAATGAGCAAAAAATAATAACCAGAGCACAAAGTTAGTAAAAAGAAAAAAAGCATTTCTGTGGCTTAAATCTTTCCAGATGCTTTAACGCAGCATGCCCACAGGATTTTGAGGCAAGAAAAGTCCAACACGCTGTCATTTGAAAGGAAGAGATATAATTACAGCTGCCTTTTTGTTGCATGATTCTGACAATCAACAAATGGCGGTTTTGTTTGGATATGAACTGTTAGGCTAAAGTTTAGAATTGAAAACAGCCATCAACCGACAGCGTCAGTCTTTTGAGATGTACAGAGATGACAGAAATGTGCGAAACCTGAAGAAGACACAAGTTAGAGACTGTGGTCCAGCATAAATCTATGCAGTCCTCAAGAACCTAATACTCAAAGAACCATTATTACCATAACATGTGGAATTTATTGTCATGCTACTAGCAATTCTTGCCAAAAGTACACCCAGACATTTGTTCATACAGTGTGTTTGAAATAGTTTACTGTTTTCAAGCTCGTTTCTTTCAAAACGATTGAGGTTGACATGTGAAAAACTGCATTGGAGCCTGATGAGACCTTGTTCCATCAAACCTTTTCCCTTTGTGAGCTTTAGTATTGGCAACTTTTTATGCCAACCTCCAAAAGCAAATCAGGGGAAAGGATACAGTATCAGTTTCCAATGGCGCCGATGTGGCGCAGCTTCCATTTGCACACTAAGACAATGCTACACCTGCATGAAAGACATGCTCCTAATGTTACACTTGCAGAACTTTTACACTGATCTGATAGGTCTGGAAGGCTCTTATTCTGATACTGAGACTTTAAAATGAAGACATTCCAAGAATCTCATATTTTACCCTCAAACTATGGAAGACCCATGCTTCTCCAGTGACCTTTGACCCGGGGCTAAATGGTTATAGCTATGCATGTGACTGTGGGAAAGTGGTGTCTGTGATAAAGCAGGGAAGATGAGTCAGAGCGTGGTGTCAGAGCGGGAGCATATCTTGTTTGGACAGCGGTTTCCTCGCCTGTGAAGCGAGTGGTGTGCAGGTTAACTGCTGCTGCCCTTAGACCAGCAGAGCTGGTGATGTTTGTCTCTTTGAATCTTTTCAGTATCTTTCACCAGAGTTTACATGCACCGAGGGTCGACTCTGATTTATTAAAGCTTACTTTTGCTTTTTGTGTTGGTTTTGGAGTTTTAAAACCCCACAGAGGAAAATGTAAATCACAGAAAGAGGTCATCTTGTCATGTTGACTTAGAAAGGACTAGAAGTTAGAAAAACCTACATGAAAACAGTTGATAATGACGTGATAATACCAGCTTTTCATTTGTCACAAACTCCATGCTCATCCTCAGTCCTGAGATAAATCCCAAGGTTTTTTCTCTGCAGCGGCTTGCTCTCCAGATGGAGCTTTCCTGAGTTGGGAATCCACTCTTCTCTCTTCACTGTCTTTGTGTGACTCCACAAGAACCAAGTGTTGTTAATCTGCACACTGCACCTAACAACATGCCAACAGCTTTAACAACTATTGCCATTGATGGAAAACAGCTAAAGCAAATCTGCTCCTTCTTCTTAAAATATTGGATTATTTCCTATTCTTCCCAAAAGGCACCATCTACCAACAAAACAAACGTAGAAAACTATTTTTAAAGTTCCTTTGACTTGGTCCCAATGGCTGCGCCTCCAATGAATAAAAGCATGGATAACCCTCTCTAAGACTGAGTTAGATAAAAGGCCCTAAATTTTGCTATGTAACGTAAATAACAATTTCTAATTAAAAGTCTGGAATGACGGTCCAAAGACATTGACTGTTAAAACCAGACATCAAGATTTCTGATACAGGGCTGGACAGAGCAGCTCAAAGACCCAAGGTGCTGGAAATTATTAGGAATTTGATCTCCGGGGTAACTATTCGTGTTTCAGTTTTTTACTGAGTTTAGCTGAAGACTGTCACCTGTGAGCCATGATTCAACACAGGTTAGGCAATCTAATAGTTTGGGGCGGCCGTGTGGCAGCGGTAGGGGGGTAGGGCGGTCAACCCACGATCGTAAGATTGCAGGTTCGATTCCCGCCTTTCACACCCATGTGTTGAGGTGTCCTTGGGCAACAGTGGTCCCCAACCACCGGGCCGCGGCCCGGTACCGGGTGCCGCGGGAAATGTTGGCACCTGTTTTTTTCAAAAAAACCGTTTTATTTTGAAAAGTGACCGGATTCTCTCTGTTACATCCGTCACACTTAACACACGTTAAAGTCACGACACCAAACATCATGTGATATACCCCGCTAAAATTAAACCCAAAATGAGAAAAAAGCAAACTTCTTTAGAAAGTTGCTTTGACAAGGGTAAACGGGCCAATGAAGGGACAGAAGAGGAACCTGCACCCGCTAAAAAAGGGAAATCTGCCTTTAATAGGCAGCGGTAAACGTGTCTTGCGTTGTACTGGTCCGCGGTGACAAAAAGGTTGGGGACCACTGCTTGGGCAAGACACTGAACCAGTGTGTGAATGTGTGTGTGTGCATGGGTGAATGGGACTGTGACTGTAAAGCGCTTTGGGCCTTCGAAAGAGGGTAGAAAGCACTACATAAGTATACGCCATTTTAGTTCCGTAAGATTATGGAGTTCAAGGTCATTGAAGGAGCAGTACAGCTGAATATCATCAGCATAGAAATGGTATGACACATTTTTTAAATTATTCAAAACCTTTCCAAGTGGACAGTAGACCTAAAACAGATCCCTGAGGCACACCATGCAGGAGTGGAGAGGCATCAGAAAAAATGCCATTTACATAAACACATAATGTTCTGTTAGTTAAAAAGGAGGCAAACTTCTTTAAAACAAACCCACCAATTCCAAACTCATTTTCTAATCTGCCCAACAGTATTTTAAGATCTGCAGTATCAAAACCTGATGATAAATCCAAAAGAACCAAAACTGTGTATTTTCCAGAATCTGCAGCCACATGCACATCATTTGATACTTTGAGTAAAGCAGTCTCCGTTGAATGCATCTTTCTAATTGGTACCTATCGAAGAGTTTATTATTCCTTAAAAAAGATATTAATTGTTCTGCCACTACCATCTCCAAAATCCTTTTGAACATCCACCACATTCAGAGACAACAAGATCTAAGGTATGACCTTTGTTGTGTGTAGGACCAGGAATATGTTGCTTTAGGCTAAAGGAATCAGTGAGTGTTAAAAATTCAGAAGCCCCTTTACAAGATGGGTCATCAAAATGCAAAGAGGAACTACCAACCATTTGAAAATTGATCATGGAGGAGAAATTAATAACTGCATTTTGTTCCTGAACATAACTGACACCCAGTCAAGCCTATTGTATCCCAGGTAACCGCCATTTTCTCCTTGTGAAGGTCAAACTGCAGCATAATGCAGACCTATTTGGAAACATTTTTTATCCCATTTTTTTATAGCATTAGCAAAGCTAATGCTACAACCATCATCGCTGCCTTGTTTCCAGAGAATTGACTGCTAACGTTTTAAAATGACAGGAAGTCTTTTTCACATATTCTCCTAAAATCTTGATTTCCTGATGATTGCATTTTCAAATCTGATGACTCCTAGCAATCCAGTTGTTATTGGTATATGAACAGGCTGATGGAGATGACACACACATACACCCAAAAAGAACACTAAAAGAAATACTAAGACATGCTGTGAAGACAGTACAGTCCATAAAACTCTATTATTAGTCTGTAAAATTGTGATTTTTTTTTTTGCTTTTCAAAGCAACTATTGTATAAATGACTAAAAAATTCCTCTTTTTTGTTCCACATCTGTCTTTCTTTCTTTGTTTCTCAGCTTCTTCTATCTCTGCAGGCCTGTTCAGTCATCTCGTCTCAACCATTTTTGGTGTCCCGCGTCACGGAAAAAAGCCACGTCATGGCACTTCACCTGATGTTCCCGTCCTTCCCCACTTTAGCTGCTGAAATCCTGACCGGCTGTGAGCAATATAAACACGCAGCGTGGATTAAACTCTGTGTGTGCGCTCCAAGTGATGAAACCAAAGACGAACTATTCTTGGTGCAGCTTAATCCATTTGCAAGCAGACTGTGAGCGTTGGAGTCCATGAGTCCCTCTCAACGTGAAGACTCATTCATCACTGATGACAGTTGCTGTGCACAAAGCTTACTGTAGATCCCTGGATCCCATACACAGAAACACACAAACACACACCTGTACACAATAATCCACTTTTAACTGTATGAGACTGGGCCACCCAAAGATTTCTTTAAGCTCCCTTTACACTTTTTCAGAGATCGATTCTTGACAAAGCTGGCAGGTTTCAGTACACACACACACAATCACACACACACACTCACACGCAGCCCACCCAAGGACAAAATGTTAGCGGATTAATGAAATATGCTAATGTCCTGTGGTTTTGTTCTACTGTGTCTCATTCACAGGCATAAGTCCATTAATATCAATGTCAGCCAGCCTCTTTTGTGAGCATTATTTGAATGAAAAGGCCTGATGAAAAATACTACTGGAGCTGCAGTAGATGGCAGTAGGGGGTTGGCGCCTGTGCGAGAACCGTGAAGCAGTTTAGCATGTTAATGAACTTTAGGGGTTTAGCAGCAGACCTGGACAATGAAATCTTCCCTGGGCTTGACATGGAAGGGTAGGATAGAGTGGGGGTGGAAGGTGGCTGGAAGCAGCGTCCGGCTCTGTTTCTGAGCCCGGCCTGACTCAACAACCTCTAAAATGGCTTACAGATGTAGGAGTGCCAAGCATCTATATTCCATGAGAACTCTGCTGAGCATATAAGGTAGAAGAGGCTGTGTTCACAGAGATGTGTTTAGGGAGTTGCCTAAGAGCTTAAACATCTGCAAGGTTATCGGAAGTTTATTTAAAAATGTGTGCATACATTTGTTCTTGATGTAGGACCATTAGGGCAGTTCTACATATGTGTGTGTCTGTGTGTTCTCCTTTGAAAAATAAAACCAAGGGCAGAATTATCTTACGTATGATAAGCAAGACTTTCTGACACATTTTGAGCTTCAATAGATTCTGTGGACATTCTGATTCAATTTAATACTGTTTTTTTTGGTAAAAATATCACACAAAAAGTAGATGTTGGTGTAACTCTGATTATATATTTGTGGTATATATGTTTCTTGGCACAAAATCATGCTATTTTCCCCATAAGAACATGCATTTGCGAGATAAGCAGCATACCTCAGTAGTGTTGATAAAAATACCTACCAGAGTATTCTCTGCCAATGTCAAGCAGCTTTGTGGGCTTTTACCCTTTGTTTGGTGGACTGGGTGACCAGTCTTTAAGATGACTGGAAAGTGTTAATCAAGAAAGTGTTAATTTTCTAATAATAAATTAAGCCTTTTGTATTTTGTGGAAGCATCATTCACAGCCAGGAAAGTCTGGCACTCACACCCAGTGCTGGTCACTAGACTGGCCGTGTTCAGTAGCATTGAAGCTGTTGTCACAACTGTCATTATGGGTGGATACGGGCTGTCTGCGGGTGAAAAATAAGCAAACCTGTACCGAGCGCACACGCGGCCCCCACAAAATCCTAAAGGCCCGTACACACCGGGACGAATTTCGCCGGCGATTTTCGCCGACGTTTAACGCCTCGTGACTAAACAAAGGGCACCAATGAGAGTGTGCACACCGACGCGAAAAAACGCCACGCGTCAAAGCGTCAAAAAAAAAAAAACGCCTCGGGTTCGTTTTTTTTTTCGACGCGTCGCGTCGAAATCTATTTGACCAATGAGAACGGCGCTTCTGCACACGTGTCTGGAGCTTCTGAAGTTACAGTAAAACACAACTTGGGGGCGCTCAAACACAAAACTGCCTTGCTGAGCACACATACCAGCGAAGAAGATAGACGCCGAGTAGCGTCTTCACTCCCACGAAGAAATAATGACGGACATTATAAAATATCCCTGAACCAAGCAGCAATTGGATCAACTGGTGTTTGAAATATTCATGTTTTCTTTGTTTGATTCTGACAATCGCATAAATACTTGCTCTCTTCTTCTGAGTGAAAAGCGACTTTAAGAAGCGTAAAGTTGCGCAGCGCCACCTTGTGTACAGGAGTATTTCTGTTTACATTAAGCGCCATCTAACGTCAGGGAATGAAATTGCATGTTGGCTCTGCTCATCGTCAGCGAAAATCGCCTGGGTGTGAACACAAAAAACGTGGCGAAAAACGCTGGCGAATAACGCCTGGCGAATATTCGTCCCGGTGTGTACGAGCCTTAAGGTTGTAGACCTTGTAGAGTAAAAATGTTCATGCGTATTTTCTTCTATGGGCATGATGCAAGTGACAGGTTGTCACAAACACTTAACACATGAGGGTTAGTAACATGAATAGGTGACATGCAGGCGTCTCGTAAGAATTTTCAATTTTTTTTACCCTCATCTCCTGCGCATTATGTAAGGAGCCCGTTAGTGCTGTTCGAGTGATAAGGATGTCCAGACTGACTGTTGAAATTTAGGATATTAGATAATCAGAATGTACTATGTGTGTGTGTATTCTACGGGCGTCCTATAGGCACTTACTTACAGGCACTCATGGATTACCTGCACGCCGTGCCCACAGTGGGTGCAACTCACGAATAGTATAGCATAAGAGCACCACACAACAGATTATACATACATGGTAAGTGTGTGCAACTTCCATTATCCTTACAATTACTTTACAATACACTTACTACACCCACGACAATGGTACATTTCATTTTCTGCCTCAAAGGCTGATATGCCCTCTGTAAGATGTGGCTGGTCCTTTGTACGACCCCCGCAACCCAAAAACCTGCAGTAATGAGTGAGACAAAGGCTTAGATTTAAAAATATGAAACTGAATTCAAAAAGGAGAAACTGTAAACCAAACTTTAAGATAATTTTGTGCAACATATCTTTTCCCTTTCTGTAATGGTGCCCTCCTGTGTGCTGAAGATTTTTGAACTCTTTATTTTTATAAAAATTCCACCCGAATCCCCTCAAAATCCCCTGAATGCTGAGAGCAAGAGTTATCATCAAGTGAAAAGTGAAAAACTATTAGAGGCGGGAAAGAAATGTTGGAGAGACAGGACTAAAACTCAAGTTTAAAGAGGTTTCAAAAGCAGTGTCTTTAGGAGTTTATAAGTTCAGTGCAACCACAAATATGTTATTATTCCCCAAACAAAAATGACAAAATGCTGCTAAGGAGCATTTGCTATGACAAAAATAGTCTACTAAACTTAGCTTTGATAACTTTTAACCCAATAATCAATTATTATGCTTATATAAATATCTGAATGCCTTTGCTGCACTCTGCTAGTCCACTAAAGTAAAGCAAAACAAACACTCAAAGTAGTCTATAAAAAGAGAGCATTTTTGCTGCGGGGTGTGTGTGAATGTGTGTGTGTGTGTCAGGAAGGGGGGGCGGTGTGACGGGTAAGACCATTTTGATTAATGTGGTTTACATTTTAAAGTTCACATATGGATACATTGTGCATATCTGACTGTAGGTTGATATTCATAATAAAAAAAGGTAAAAATATGGATATTTTCTACACATAACATTCTAAGTTCTATGACTGAATCTAAACCTTTTTTTTTTAAAGAATTTTAGGATAAGTTTTTGACTTTTGCTACTTTTCTTAAAACAAAGAGATGTACACGATCGTCCACTAGTGCAGTGTTTTTCAACCACTGTGCCGCGGCACACTAGTGTGCCGTGGGAGATGGTCAAGTGTGCCGTGGGAAATTGCCCTCATTAACTGATCTAAAAACATTTCCCATCTCCAGGACATCAGCTCTTTGTTCATCCAAACAGGCCCTGATAAAACACTGAGTAGTTAGGAATATAAAAGATCATAAAATACTTTTTTATTTGTGTTTATTTGATTCCATTAAAGGCATTTTGATAAGAATGACGGTAACGCGATATAGCTGCAGCTATAACTGTGTAAGGAAAAGTCCCGCAGCTTTCATTGTCTCCACGACTCCACCAATCATTCTTGAAGGCTTAATCACATGTCATCAGTCTGACCAATCAGAAGTGGTTAAAGTCTCCACTTCCTTGTTCCAATTTAGCTCATAACTCACTCAGTTCCAACAAAAACACCAGCTAAAGCTCGTCTTTAGCGGTGTAGCTTTCCACAGAATCCGGTATCAGACCGTGGAACAAGTGAACAAAACCATGAAGCTCTGAGAGGCGAGTCTTTCTGCCGTTTTATCGCAGTTTTCACACTACATGTCCCATGATGCATTGGCTTAAAGGGACAGCGCCTCAGCGTACAATGAGTCGTCCATGTCTCACATCTTGAAAACACAACGAACATTCAGTTTGTATGTAGCTTAACTTTTATTACATCTTTTAGAAAAAAACATCTGCAACTTCCTGCTTTTTTTTGCCAAAATTATCACAAAAATGCACGTCAGATTGCCGGGGGGGGGGGCTGTAGATCAAAACAGACCATGAGTTTCTGCTTTTTTATTTTTTTTTTGGGATGCTGGTGTGCCGCGGGATTTTTGTCAAGGTTAAAGTGTGCCGTGGCTCAAAAAAGGTTGAAAAACGCTGCACTAGTGGATGCATCGGAATGGGAGCTTATGCCTTCCCAGTGTAGTCTCTACATCAAAAAAAAGCTCTTTTTTCAAATGGTTATGTACTCCATCATCAGAAAAATGACACCAGTACATTTAAAAGAAAACACATTTTCACCAGAGTGGGTTTTTAAAGGCAAACTACATCCAACTGTTTGCTTTTTCTGAGTGAGCCCACAGAACTATTTTCTTTGACTTCTAAAGTTTAGTCATTCACATTTGAATATACAGTATGTTTGACCATTTTAAACCATATACTGTATGTACTCTAACAGAAGTGGTCTAAGTCCCATCTTTCTCTTTTTATTTTCGTCCAAAAGTTATGTTTCCACAGTGGATTGAAATGTCACAATCTCGATTCAACTACATTTTACCCTCTACTCCCATCATACACCTTAACCTCATTAGTACAGTGGGAGCGTGCACGAACTGGCTCAATAAAACACGCCTGCATATCTGAGCTCTTTGGATTAAGTGAAGCCAGTTTTTTTCTCTGTAAAATGCCAAACCTGTTAGCATGTGCCAAGATGCTGGTATGCCTGGTTTTGCTCAGCAAACTCCCCCCATACTTCTGCACACACAGACTTCCCCACACAGATCTAATCAGCAGCTCCAGCTTTCATGCAATTACCTCCTCCTGCTGCAAAAACACATGGAGCTGCTTTCTCCTTGCACCCTTCACATCTCGCTCGCTCCCTTTTTCATAACTTGCCTAAAGATTGTGTGTGTGTGTGTGGGTGCGTATGTGTGTGTGTGAGTGAGTGTGTGTTCAGGGTAGAGAAAAGCTTTGGTGACATTAAACATGGATGACGGGGAGCGGGCAGAATAAACAAGGCTCTGAGTAGAAAGGCTGCCCTTCAAACACTCTGTGCTCAGTGCAAAGGCCCAGGATCAACAGTGTTTATCAAAGTCCCGGGGCTACAGAGGAGGAGACAAAGAGAGAGACAGACGCAGAGACAGCCCATGGGAGAGAAAAGATAAAACTGAAGGATGAGGGGAAATTCTGAGCATCCCTGATTCTTGTTTCTGGAGTCTTGTTCTATAATTCCAGTGTTTTCATATTTATTTTATTCTTATTGCTATTATTATTTTTTTTTGCCTAGCAAATTTTACAAATAAAACATATTTTAGGATCTTTGAAGCACAAAGAGATATTCTTCTTTCTGGTAAAGACCCGCTCCAATGAAAATCGTGTTTTAACAACCTTAGAGGCAAATTTCTAATGAACTCCTGCCGCTCTGCAGAAACTACATGTATTTCCTAGAAAACAATACAGGATTTTGGCTACAAAGGCAAAATTATAATTAAAAGACCACTGGGAACACTTTGAAAATAGATCAAAAGATGATTGGAGTGGGACTTTAACTTGAGAAAACTGTTTTCAATTTTACATGCGTTTGCTTCTGAGATCTTCACCGAAGCCCCCAGACGCTCATTTCATGGTAACACCACAGTTTTTTTGTTTGTTTTAAAGTTTAACAAAGCGCTAAAATCACTTACTCCCTATAGTTCTTTTCCGCTCTTTGGTTCCCCTCAAGTGAACCAAGACCCTCGCTTTTAGAGTTCTGCTGTTCGGTTCTGGTGATCTTTCACACCCGCCAAACAAAGCAGACTTTGTGAACCCTGTCACAATTAAACTGCCACCTTTTTACTGTGCCAACATGTGGATGATGACGAACCAAAAAATCAGTTGTGGGGCAGAGCAAAAAATGTGCACTTCAACTGGATCTGAGTCCTGAAAAGGACGAGCACGTGTTGGTTTGCTCTTGGTAAAATAACGTCATCGGGCAACAGTCTGACAAAAAAACGGTTTTAAAAAAAATCTGTAAATGAAAAAATAAACAGTTTCCCCTTTCCTGATTTACAACACCTATTAAAAAATACATGACCAGAATGAGAATCTTTCAGTTATTCACCATCCAATTTACCCAAAAGCTCTTCCACTGATCTGTAATCTCCTCTTTACTGATAAGATCAACAGACTCCCAACATTATTGCTTGTAGCAGTAACAAATAGGTTTTAGTCTGTGATCAGGTCAACTTGATCAATAAATTATGTTTGCTTAATTCTGCAGAAATGCCTGATTTTCGTCTAAAGTTGCTGTAAACCTTGTGCTATCATAGGCATTTTAACGTTGGTAGTTGGGTCATCTAGACCCACAATACAGTGGGCTGAACCTTTTTTCTTCAATGATTTGTGATCTTCACTGGTGTCCATGGATTACATGAAATCTTTCCACCTTTATCCACCTTTGTCATGGTAGGGATAACATGTCAATGCTAAGATAGCACAAGGGTTAATGAAGTGCTTTCGTCGATCAAAAACTATTTTTCATGTTGGTGAAAAGCTGAGAATTTTTGAGCCAACAGGACAATAAACGTTGTACCGGCGTGTTCTTTCCAGTGTTTCTTGTTGCCATGTCAACCAAAGACTACCCCAGCAACCCTGTTCACACCCCAACAATGCAAACAAGCTTTTTAAACATCCTAAATAGAGCATTCAAAGATGTATACAAACAGTAGCTGGAGCATGACTAGACCTTACATTGAAGGACATGTCTCACATCAAATCAGTGTAAAGAATTAATGGAGAATCACTGCACCTCAACCTGTGACCTATTTACCTCTTGGGTCACCATTTTTGCCTAATAACATGCCCAATAGCCAAAGAGCACCACTGCTTCTGTTACTCCATGAAAACTTTTGCTGTGCATATAATAACCTTTTGTCCTTTACATTTATAGTACCAGCAGTTTTCCTGACATGATTACTAAAGTTTCCTTTGAAAAATACAGCATCACTGCAAGAATGCATTAGCAAAATCCAACATTTTCAAACGTCTTCGCTAAGCGTGTTGCAGATTTTGCACTAAGAAACCCGGGAACCGGTTTAGCTTGTGCTGGTTTGCGGCGCCTTCCGTCCGTGAAACCAGGGTTCGAATCCGGGCTGCTTCCTGTTCCCTTCTCTACTTCTGTGCCGGTCCCAAGCCCGGTTGCTTTGAGAAGGTTGCGTCAGGAAGGGCATCCGGAGTAAAACATTGCCAAGTTCACCGTGCGACTTGTTTGCTGTGGCAAACCCCTGATGGGAAAAGAGAAAGAAGCTCAAGTAAGACACCCCCCCATCCCTCAGGAAAAAGAAAAACATAAATAGATTTTTGTTTACATCAGCTCATGAATAGGAGTTATGTACAGTTAGGGATCATGTTTGCTTTCTCTGAACACTGGTCTTTGATTTGGAGTGTTACACTGAAGTACACAATAGCTGTGCTTCTGAAAATATCATATGATGAGGAAAAATCAAGAAATAGAATTACATTTTTTTAAAAACTGATTAACCTAACTATGACCTTTATATGGTGTTTGCTCTGGTGTTTGGCACGGCAGTGCTGCTCCTTTGAGCAACACTAAAAAAAACTACAGTATTTTTACTTAATTAATAGAAAGGTAGAAACTTCTCTGGGAGTTTAGAAAAGTTTTTTTATAAAAGTAAACGTGCAGTTTTAATAATAATACGCACATTCAATAATCTGAAATGTTGCTTACTTGTTTAACCCTTTAACACCAGAGATGTCCACGGCGACACCTAAATAACACACACTTTGATATACCATAACTCTTTAACCGCTTACATGATCAACATGAATCGCCGGATTCTGATTTATATTGATTTGATAAACATTTCCATACTGTACAGTGTTCCATATCAGCACAAGGCTGCTTTTCTCCACTTTAGAATCCGGTGGGCCTATATTAACCCTTGTGCTATCCTAGGCACTTTAACGTTGGGAGTTGGGTCATCTAGACCCACTAGACAGTGCTCTGAACCTTTTTTCTTCAATGATTTGTGATCTTCACTGGTGTCCATGGATTACATGAAATCTTTCCACCTTTATCCACCTTTGTCATGGTAGGGAGAACACGTCAATGGAAGGGTGGGGTCATCTAAGACAGCACAAGGGTTAAATGCGCAAACAGTTGAAGAGCTACAGTTGAAAAAACGTAAACACTGGAACTAAAGGGGCAAAACTTAAATGAAGCTGCTGAGACACTGTACGTGTCAACGTCCACTTTGTGCTCTCCAGATCTTCATCCAATAGCACTACATCTCTGCTTCTAGCGTCAAAATGTGAGGAGAATGTGTCTCATGTTCCATGAACTTTTTACAACTTTTTACAAACATAATCAAACACTTAGAGGTAAACAAATATCCAAAATGACCTGTAGCATGAGGTCAGACAAACAGAAAGAGGGTGTCTCTGCCTGCTTTGTTATAAAGTTATGAAATAGAGAGGTGAGGATGAATGCTGGAAGGAGGCATTTCCTGTCTGCACTTTACATCCCTTCTTTATGCGGCCTTTTTGTCTTTAAGCCAGTATGTCAAGTCGCCTTTTAGCTTTTATTTAAGCAGGCCTCCACCCTCACGCTTTCCCCTAAGCCCCTCAGTACGTGTAATCTGTAGTTGAACAAGTGTGTCTGGGTGGTTGTGCCTCCATATGTATGAGACAAAGTGTTTTTATGGGTTTGCATATGTTTTTTTTTAGAGAGTCTCACCTTCCAATCAGAACACATCTTACCCAGGAGCAGGAAATTGCACTGGAATTCCCAGTTTATTGCACAAGCCACAGTTCAAAGACTCAGAGTCTGACAAATCTTTACATTTATGAAAGTGGAATCCTGGTCAGAGGATGCATCACCCACACTCTGAGCTTTTTTGTGAGGCCTTTGTATTGCAGCAGTCACATAAAGTCATACATTATGGGTTAGCCTCGGGAAGTGAAAAGCTAAGCTCTGCAGTGAAAACTGATTCAGTGAAACAACCTGTTTCAAGGCTCAGGGATGAACACTTTAAAATATAAGGAAAATCATCTCAATTGAACAATTAATAAATCCTTGATTATGAATAAAAACACTGCAAGAATAAATGTGTTTTTGGTATTTTTAACACATTCTTGTGGAATTTTTCTGATGATGGCGGATATAAATAAAGATGCTGCGTGAGCTACAACCTCCCTGCTCTGCTCTATTCTGATAGGTCCACTTATAGACAAAAAGATCCATGAACGTCTTTGTTTTCCTCGTCTGAGCTGGAATCGGACACAACAGCCGGATAACTCGGTGTGAGGGCCTGTAAGCTACCTGGACAGCGTGTAAACAGAGAGCTCTCAGTTATGGGAGGAGCAGGAGGGATGGGGTTGTGCCGTGTCAACAACCCCATCCACAACTCAACTGCTGCTGCTCTGCAGAAACTATGTCCTAGAAAAGAACAGGTTTTATTTCAATTTTGGCTAAAACTGCATATTCATGATCAAAAGACCACTGGTAACACTATTTTAATAGATGAAATATGATCGGAGTGGGACTTTAAATTACAAAAAGAGAGAGAAAATAAAAACTAAACTTTTCTCTTTTTATTCCAGATCCCAGAGAAAGATTGCTTGAAGCATCTCAAGACTAATGTTTGTTAAAGACATAGTAAGAAAGTGAACAAGAGTGTTTGAACCAAAGTAGATGCCACCTGTATGAAAACAAAGGGACATATAAATAGAATCAGACAACATGCTCCAAACTGACATAAAACCAAACCTGCAGCTGGGACATATGTTCAAACCGTTTCTCAGTTTCCATTCGTTTCCAGTCGGCTCAGAAAACATTGTGGGTCTTCAGTTCTTCAAATTGACACTTTCGGACAGAACACCTCTAATTCCGAGGATCAGTTTATTCCGATGATTAGTTTCTTAGAGATTTCTTTCAGACGTTTCTATTAGATTGCTGAAATGATAGTAGTTATGGTAGCCTCAGACATCACACTACCACCACCATGTTTGTTTGTTGCTCTGGTTTTTTTTTTTCTAATGATGCAAGGGAATGCACACCTTCCAGAAAGTTAACCTTTTGTTACATTTGTCCAAAGAAAATCTGAAAAAAAGAAAGGATTAAACTAACTTTTAAAAATGTTTACACACAAACTAACACACGTATAAGTGTACACACAAAACACACTGTCAGATGTTGCTATGTTCACTTGTCTATCTTTAGTCGACCCAGAACCGGGGTCTGGGTCGATGATAACGACCGGGTGCATTTTGTTACTCAATTTACTGCTGAGAACCAAAATTATTATGAAAAGGGACCACTGATTTCAGGAAGTTGGGGTTATGAAGGAATAATTGATTTCATGGAGGAAGAGAAAGCCATGGAGATCCAGTACAGGCAAACTCTGGATGTGCTCGAGGATGTCCGACAAAGCTGTGGGCTCTGAACAAGCAGAATGTCAACATTCATTCATTCATTCATCTTCTATACCGTTTTGTCCCTTTCGGAGTCACGGAGCTGCCAGAGCCTACCCCGACCACTTGTAGGCGAAGGCAGGGGACATCCTGGCCAGGTTGGCAGTCTATCGCAGGGCCACAGACACACACCCATGCACTCACATTCACACTTAGGGACAATTTAGAGTAACCAATGAAGACAATGAAGCATGTTTTTGGGCGATGGGAGGAAGCTGACGGTCCCCCGAAGGAAACCCACACATGCACGGTGAGAACATGCAAACTCCACAAAAAAAAGGTCACCATTGGTGATTCTGTTCTAAGGGTCCCCTGGGGGACTTCTTTTTGCGCTAACCACCACACCACCGTGCAACAGATGAAAGATCATAGAAAAACAATTGGTTAACCAGAACTCCTTTTCCAGACCATTGTTAATTTTTCTTTATTTTCATATATAATATATATATATATATATATATATATATATATATGAAAAAGGTTTACTATTTGTGTTTGTTGTATTCAGATATGTTTTCATGCTTAAAATAAATCAATAAAATCATGAACCAAATCAAGTCTCAGTTATCAAAGTTTAAAACAATCCCCAGACTGCGGACTCACACACCTTCCATGTCGAGCAGGATGCACGCAAGAAAATAGCTGTTCGTGCTCAATTAGCTTTAAAAATATTATTTCGGTTCTTTTGAAGCAGGCTCTCTGCTCTTCAAATGGAAGTCATCAGAGAGCCTTTCGTCAGACCATAATGTGAGGGTCGGGGTGCTGGTGGGCTTAATGACTTGTGGGTAACCTTTTGTGTGCATGTTCAGACTTAGCCATTTCTGATGAAACATGAAGGACGTGAGAATATTTTGGCCTGGCTCCAAACTAAATATGGGAAAGCACACTGTTAATCCATGGCAGGTTAATCATAGTCAGGCATGCACAGCGTGGGTTTTGTTTGTGTGTGACTGTTAGGAGTTGCAAACAGAAAAGCTCTTCAACATCCAGTTGCATCAAATTCATGTGCAGACACGTTTGTGCTTTAACTGCGGGACGTGTCACTCAACAAAAACTTAAAAGTTCCCGCCTTCCTTATGTCACATTAACTGTGGTGCAATTAGACAACTTAATTCTACATCAAAAGTACACATTATTTTTCTGAGTTAGAAATGACTCACGCTCTAATTATTAATTCTTTGACTTTCATGGGTTCAATACTGATTATTTCAAAATTGGTTGTTGTTAAAAGACGTGATGCAGTTGCAACAGGTTATCAACTGTCTTTGTTAAACAGGATTTTCTTATCAAACTGTTGTGACATCCCACATTGTCACCTTTTTTTGTCTCATTCTGCTAGTGTATGCCAGTGCTGCACAAATACATCACAGTAATCAAAAGCTTATTTTCCAAAGATTGATGAGTTTGTAAAAAAGTACTGTCAGGAAACCTTTTTAACTTAGCATAACATAATGTAGAAATCTGTGGAGGAACGATTTTTTCATGCCATCACAGACCCACTCACTTTTTCCTTGGAGTGGGTGTGTGTGTGGTGTGTATTTCCCCTATTTAAATAGTGTCGACTTTAATCCAGTGATCAAAGGGGTTAGCTATTGCACCCCACACTCAGGTGAAATATTAAAGGTCAAAGGTAGGAATTTACTGAAGCATTACATCGTGTCAATTTCAATGTAATTCTAGGTTTTTAAGTGGCTTTTTAGCTCACATTTCAGGTTTAGGTAATTGTTGAATAGTGAGGGTGCAAGTCACATTTTTAGGCTTCTTGTTGTAGACTAAAGACATGCAGAGAATTTATGACTGACACCCATAATTGTCATGAATTGCAAAGAAAAAAGCAAAAAGAAATTCTTAGGATTGTAACGAGTTAACATGAAGGTGGACCTTTTTTACCTGGGGAGTCAGTAAAATGCCCTCCTTTCTGACAACAGCTTCTAGTGGCCATTTGAGGAACTGCAACGTTTTGTTCTCCTGGTTGGCTGGATATAGGAATGGAGGGTGGAGGCTTTTTTATGGTCTGATCAAAGATTCAATTCACAATGTGCCATTTTCAGACATGAAACAGCAAAGTGAAGGATCATTATGACTGTGGACCAAACAGAGTCTAACAACCAAGAAGACAGACACCGGTTCTTAATTGCATGTGGCTTTTTGTCTCTGACAGTATTACAGAAAAAAGACACCAGGATTTGCCGGGCTTGTAGAAGAAGTACATATGCCCTTTAACAGACTTTTGACAGATGTAAAGATAATCAAGAAACTTCTGACCAGCACTTAAATCTTCTACTTTGTATGGCTAACCTGTTGTATGCAGAAAAGTCTTTGATTGAAAGGTTTGCACATGAACACCGCGCTGGGATAAAATAACTGGTCTTTCAACCATTATGAGAAGAGATTACCTTTGCAACAACACATCATCAGTGGGGTTAAAAAAAAACTTGTCTCATGACGGTCTAGTACCAGCGCACGTTCCCTATTAGTAGGTTAACAATCCAACACTTGGTGAATCAAAAAGTGAGGTCGCAACTGATTCTGCAGCAGAGAAAAGTAGCTTTGCGCTGAGAGGCAATGCTTTACAGCACATGTGTGAAACTCAAGGCCCACGGGCCAAATGTGGCCCTCCATGTCACTTTATGTGGCCCGCGAGAGCATAAAAGTTTTTAATTTCTTAAAATAAAAAATATAATTGGTGTGGGTATTTATTCACCCAGGAATCTGACTTGAAATATCAGATTTGGCTACTATCCATTAGGACTTAAACACTGTCCATATAACCTAACCTGACAGAATCAATTTAAAAGGATTTGAAAGCAAAGTAACAAGCAAACATATGTTTCTATGCAACTGGAATTGTCACTTTAAAAAGGTATAAGAAATAAGTAAATGACTTATATAACATGAAGGAGTAGTTACATTCATTTTTCATTTACATTTAGTTACTTGTATAAGTTATATCTGTCCCCTTTGAGGACAACCACTATGCTGATGGCCTCAGAAACAATGAGTTTGACACTCTGCTTTACAGTTTACAGGAGTAATCTGAAGTCTACCACTGTTTCTACAGTAGTAGTAACTTTACAGTAAAAGCGTGACATATCAGCACAAAGCTGCTTTTATTCATTCCAGAATCGTTTGAATTACGCTAGTTGCGTAAACAGTAAAAGAGTCCCAATAATTCAAAGTTTTAAAGGTGTTAAAGGGTTAATATCATTTTGTTCAGGTATTTGCAGGTTTTTTTTTAATTCAAAACAAAAAGAAGGCTACAATATACTTCAAATGACAGATTTGGCCATTGTAGTGGGTAAATAATCCATTTTTAGCAGCACAGGAGACCAAGGATCAATCTTACTCAGCACTTTTTTTTTTGGAGATATTGGAACACCAAAAGTGAATGACTTTTTAGGCAGCCTGCCACGTTGTCTATCATCCACTTATTACTATACAAACACCACACAGAAAGGATTGGAACCAGTACCTTCTATTGTGAGCAGCACTGCAGTACAGCCCACAATCATAACAGTTCAGCTGCTGCCATTACAAAGCAGTAAGGGTATAAAGACAAAACAAGTCATATATATATATATATATATATATATATATATATATATATATATATATATAGTATATATATATATATATATATATATATATATATATATATATATATATATATATATATATATATAAAAATCTTGGAAAATCTTGAAATAGAAGCTTGCTCATCAATAAAGTTATGCAATTAATAACAGAATGCATAGTCAGTCAAATTTGTATCAACTTCAAACATTTGCACATCAGTCCAAAATTGAAATTCTATTTTCTTTTTACCATGTTAATCCATTGCTGTGGCGTTCACAACGATTTTTCTTTTTGTAAATTTTTTCCATTTCCTAAATCACCAAAAGGCTAACTAGTGACTGACAACTTGTTGAATCAGTCCTTCATGTTAGGAACCATTAATTGATGAACAGAGCCCTCTGAACCATCAGTAGTGTTTGACCAAGAGGTTTGACCCCAAAACTATAGTTTGTCGGCTGCAGCCTTTTTTTCCTTGATTAAGTGAATCGCAAAAATTGGTTTGCAGAGCAAGACTATGGCATGGCACTGGTGATGTGATTGCTAAAAGTCTGGTACGATCATCAAACGTTTACGTCAATTTAGCGTTTGCTCGAATCTGTTAAAACTACAACATATATCCAACTGTAAAATACATAAATGTTAAATAGAATTTGCTACCATGTAAATACCACTTAAGTACACTGTAAGTACTGTACTGTAAAAGAAAGCGCTATCCAGAATTTATACAGCATTCTGAAGAACTAGAAAGCTCTTCTTTCCCTTATCAGTGGAAGTT
The DNA here is from genome assembly GCA_037389245.1 of Oryzias sinensis. Taxonomy (NCBI): domain Eukaryota; kingdom Metazoa; phylum Chordata; class Actinopteri; order Beloniformes; family Adrianichthyidae; genus Oryzias; species Oryzias sinensis. The sequence goes on from CM074500.1 coordinate 22,702,348, forward strand.
AAACCAATAAAAAAAGTCCATAAGGCCATCCACCGCAGAGAGTGTGAATCATTGGAATTTACCCCGAATCCCTGATTGACATATAGAAGGAGAAAACGGTTCTATTTGCGAGTCTTTACTACTTTACCTATTTTCACATAAGGGAAAACTAGCCCACTTATAAATTGAACTGCTTGGAAAGGAACTTGCAAATTAGACCAACTGATCCCAAAAATCTGACATAACTTCTCTGTAGTATTTGCTACCAGCGAAAGTGTCATCAGGTGAACGTGTTAGGTTGAAACGCTCCACTGGCTACACAAACGAGCCGGCTTCATTAAAGTTTACATCACCATATCTGCCAAACAGACACATTTTTACATTTCAATAATCGGGTATTTCAATTTGAACGCCACAAACAAACCTGTTGATCTAAGGAGACCACCACGCTTCAAGAGGCGGGAAGATGTTGTAAATCAGCTCATTCATCTTCTCTAACGTCTGTGCTGTAACTTGTCCAAAGTTTCCAATCTGGCCGTTGCCGAAACGCCCAGTTTAGCGCAGACATGTTTATCGCTGCCTTCTTACCGACACAGCTGAGCGGCAAAGACAAACACACAAGAATACACTCGGACCCCCACAGTGACGGTAAATACTGGCAGAATCATACATGCAGCCACATGCGCTGACGTCACGTTCTGCAGGAACATGCACACACGCTGACAAATGTCTGTATATTTTTAGGGCTCTGCTTGTATTGTTCTCTGTTTACTGAAGCTTTGGGAGGTCTGCTGATGAACCTTGAGGTCCCGCGACATGTTTCCTGTTTACACTGTAAGACACAATTGCAGCTGACGCACGTACGGTACAGCGCGCCATGTGTTCTTTGTCCTCGTTTTTGTGTGTGCAGATGCTTCTGCTCACAGCAGTTAACCGTCCTGTCATGGTGGTGTCATCACACAGCTTTATTCCGTAATTTGGATGGAAAATATTATTTCTCCGATAAATGACCATGGCGAGCATTCCTGCAGCGTGCTGTTCATACTGAAATCCGCGTTGGCATGACAGAGTACACAGGCTGGTGAAGAACTATTTTATTTTCCACTGAATCAGACAGGAAAAATAATAAAACCATTGTGATATTGATGTCAAAGACTGTTAGAATTAAAGCTAGTTGAGGTTGAGTCTTGGTTAACCAAGAAACAAAAAAAAGGATTGTAAGTTACGGACATCTGTGGATCAACAGTTCTAGCTGTTGTCTCTATCTGTGGTTCAATTCCCGTAGTTCACAACTCACATGGTTGCTGGGCAAGGAGCAAGCCAATGTTGCCTCCAAAGCATGATTTGTGATGGAGAGAACCTTACAAAGGTGCAGAGTGAATCCGGATTGTTTATTTCATGAGTGCAGGGTACACATAGAAAGGCTGTGATTGCCGTGTACAAAACCACAATGAAGCGTAATTTTTTATGTTTTATTTTTCCTGAAATATTTCCGCCCATTTTTCCATTGATGCAGGACTGGATTATGGAGCAGCAGTCTACACTGATGGCCATGTGTCGTCCCAGTGTTTAATGGTCTTTTCTTTAGAGATTCTTTGAAAACGGATTCTCATTTCCCATGCAAGGAAGCTGCTCAGTGTGAGCACAGATCCAAGTGTGGTAAAGACGTGAAAAACAAAAAGAAACTCTCTCCTGTTTGAGACGGATGGTAAAGCTGACCAACATTCTGATTGCGAGAATCCAACAGTAGATCATCGGACTGTTTTAGCCAGGTGTTGTGAACAGTCAGACATAAGTAACAACGGTATGCCGGTTTAACCAAAGAACCAATATGTAGTTCAGTCCACCTAGACATGATCATTCCAGGAAGTTCAAATCAGGCTTGGCCAAGATGTTAGACATTTTTAGCTTCATGTTTGTGCTCTGGTCATCTATTTGTTGCCCCCAGGTCGCTGACCTGGCAGGACTGTCTCAGTGAAGAGCGGGTCGGATGCTCTGGCTGTAGAAGAAATCCCACTAAAGTTTGAGTGCAAATCATTTTGCATGATGATCTTAAAGTACATTTATGTTTTTATAAACTTTGCTTTTGGAGGACTGTTGAGGAGTTTATCACAAAGATTATTCAATTTTAAAACATATTTCACTAGTGAAACTTCCACATATAAGTATTTCTCTGTGTGAAATGAACTTTGGAGACACAACTGACTAAGCGCAGTTTGAAAAAGTAAAACCCCATTTAGCCAAAACTGTTGCAGTGGCTTTTTCATTTCCCTTCCTTTCTTTTATCTTATCTACCCTACTTACCTTCTTTCCTTTTTTCCTCTCATCTACCCTACTTTCCTTTCCTTTCCTTTCCTTTCCTTTCCTTTCCTTTCCTTTCCTTTCCTTTCCTTTCCTTTCCTTTCCTTTCCTTTCCTTTCCTTTCCTTTCCTTTCCTTTCATTTCACTCTCGGCTATAATTAGGCCTGACTCCCCTTTGATTCCTTGAAACAAGGGCTTCATTTAACGGGACCCATCGACACTCCATCTGGAAGGACTTTAAACGTTGTTTCAACAATCTGCCAAAATATCTTTATAATGTCAAAGCAAAGGAGGAAAATTTGAAAGAGAAACCATGAAATGAAAAACGTGTGGCTCCATGCAACCTGTCCAAAAGTGACAGTCACTCACAGTCTGTCAGCGAAGGACTTGCACCTAACACACAGGGATCTCACAAGAAAAAAAACGGTAATGGAAGAAACGGTTCCCTTCAAACCAGGTTGTGGGGTTTTGAGAAGGAGCCAGACACTTTTAATGGTCCTTCAGATGCTTTTAGTTTTGGAAACTTAGCCTCAAGAAGAACAAACACATGAGTCCGAAGTTGAGTGTGGAGGATAGTCGCAATCTAGCCATGAGCGCCTGACATGACAGTCATCTTGACGAGAATAATCCCACTCTTCCTCTGTTTATTGTTTCATCTGAGTTGGGCAATTAACCAGCAAACCTCATCCACAGTTACAAACACGTCTTTTTTCTATTTGAAAGCCCATTTCTGCAACGTCTGGGTTTCATTTTTTTCTTCCTGCTCTGCCCTGTCCCGCACTGAGCAGAGTGATGTTTCTCTTGAAGGAATGCGCAGCACCTTGTGTCAGGACTGCGTCAGGGGTGCAAGTGTTTAATGTAGCTCAAGTGTACACTTATGCAGTATGCTCAGTCCAAGCAAAACAGTCGTCCAGGTTTTGATTTCAGGCCAGCTCCAGCCTTTAATGGCTAAGTAAACATGAAGTCAACAGCAGAGCTGCTGAATGCTCATGCTGCGTTCAAAGACACATTTGTGGATTCGTTACATGAACCCCCCCCCTCTCCATTGTGAGTTCAAACTCCCTTTTTGCTGGTATAAATCCTCAATAAAATCAAGATGGACAATAAAGTTGTTTATGAACTGTTATCTCACTCGTGTTTAAAGTTTTGTTTTTCAATCCTGGACTAGCAAAGTTGAAATGTGAGAAGAGGAACCTGTTTTTTGTTTTCTGAGAGGTTCATAGTCTCATATTGTTTTCCCAATGACTCAAGACGCTGCTTCAGGCACAAACAAACACCTGAAGGCCTCTGAAGCGTCTTGTCTGATGTGCTGCGCTTTCCTGTCAGCTGATCAGGTTCCCACCATGGCAGCTGTCTGTCACTTTGATGAGCTGTCTCCTGGTTAACAGCGTGTGACCTCAGGCTGTCACAAACAGGTTTAGAGAGGCGGAGCCAGCCTAAAGAAAAGCAAGCTTGTTCAACTTGCCCCGAAAAAAATCAAAATTTGTAACATCCCTCATCTTGTCCTGATGCTTTCTGTTTTGCTCCTTTCAGATCTTTATCAGGCCAAATCTTCATTTTTAGGCAACTAAGGCAAAGAAAACAGTTTGCTAAAACAAGATTAGAGCCAACAAAAGATTTAATTACAGCCTGACACAGAAGTTTATACTTTCTTACAGAATTTAAACTAAATATTTGTTACTCGACTGACTCATGGGCCCGTTTTTGTTGCACTTCATCCTCTTTGTGGATCATAAATTAGTTGCAACACGCTCCCACTGTGAAGCCAGTATTTAAGCTGATGTAGTTTAAGAGGTTTGTTCAGATGCTGACTGATTTTCTTTATTTAAATTTAAAAAACAGATTGTCTGCTTTCATTTTTAGACATCAAACTGTACTGATGAAGACTTTATTTTACCTTATCCAGAACAGCTACTGTATATTAGCTCATTGCTGTTATATGCTGCAGGCTAATGTACAGAATAAAGCAAAGAAAATGAAATACCTAAAAATGTCGGTCATGTTGGTGCAAGTGACCCAAACAAAATGAAGCAGTAAAAACTGAGTGGAGGGTTCACAAAATGGAGCTATCAATTATGGCAAGAAATCCTTTTTTAAAGACCCACTCCAATGAAAATGCTGCTTTTTGGTCTTTGTGTTTGTAAATGTCTCATTATGGAGGACATGTAAAAAGAAAATTATACCTAAAATTACATTTCTGAGTATTTTTTTATTCAAATCATTGTGAATCAGGAGCAGAAAAGAAAATGCACTTTGAAAAAGAGCTTATTTATGACAGAAAATATGTTGGGCGAGCCACAAGCTCACTCACTCCATTCAGATCCATCCACTTGTAGACAAATAGATCCATGTTTGCCTTTGTTTTCCTCGTCTGAGCCAACAGTTCCGCCCTAAACTCAAAGGCGAACTACTCCTCTGAATAAACTTTGTCCTAGAAAACAACAGTTTTTTTGTCTAAAAAAAAGCCTAATCATAATTAAAAGACCACTGGGAACACTTTTAGAATTTCAGATTTGCATGGGTGTTGAGCACCATTTATGTTCACCTTGTTAGTTTTGTTCCAGGTTCCAGAATTCTCTGTTGTCAAATTTGCGAAACAGTTGCCTCTACGTTCATATAATAGCTACCGCTAATTTGAATTTGCTTTGAGCATTTTTGACTAAAAGGTTTGAGTTCCTTTATTAAGGAGGCATTGAGTCATGGCATAGTAGATAAATCAAAAATGTTTATAATCTGAAAAAAAAGTTACATCTTTCAAAAAAGCACAGTTTGCATTTACCGTGTAATTTTTCATAGTTTTAAACTTGTAGGAGGATGAAAAAAAGTCCAGTGGATAGAGAAACCCCTCCCACTCTTTTCTCTTTAAAAGGTTATGAACCTGCTGTGAGCGGCATGAGCCTCTGTGTCAGTTACATTTTGCTTTCATTTGGCCTACTGAGCAAAATTATGCTCAAACAGACATGCAAAACCAGAAAACCGCCCATCTGTTCTGGCAGTTTTAAAAGCTATTTTTAGGTCGTGATGCCACGTATTTCAATCAAGCAGTGCAGCACAGCGTTGAATGTCCCCCGTTTACAGCTGTTTTTGTTTTTTCTAACACTTATCATTCTTGAAGTTGAGCCTTGCACTTTTTCATCTACATCTGTAAATGATGAACTAACTTCAATTTCAAAAACCAATACATACATATTCTATCAGATACTTTTACAAATGTTGGTGTTGCAATGGAGTGTACTACTAAAGACATCGGGCCAGAAGGTGTCTATTTTGGATATTGTGGATTCATCTGCTCCTCCCTTCAGCTGCCTTTGCTCCTCTGACAGCAAACAAACGGCCTCCACTCCTTTTTCTAACGACTCGTTCAACTGAAATACACGTTTGATTTGCATTGAACTCATTCTGTGTTTACAGCCCTGTTCTGCGCTGCACATACTGCTCTGTCATCGTCCTCTTTCCACACGCCGTTACAGAAAACGTATAAAAGCTGTTAGTTATATTCAGCATTTTTAACTGTCAGAGCTCCGCCGACCAGTTTATACACTTTAATAAGTAGTGTTTATGACACAGCAAGGCCAACAGAGAGGTCCACGGCCTCTAATATAGTTTGAACAAAGAGGCTTTTATTGATTGTTGGACTGAGCGGGCGTTTGTACTCACAGAGATACACACACAAAGAAACAGTTACATAACATGTACATATACACACACACAGACCAGTTAAAGAGCAATTTTAACAGCCCAACAAATGCTTGAAACCAGGTCCCACTGTAAATACATAAATGCTTTAGAAAATATTCATATTCTTGCTTTGTGGTGCAGAGTTTGTTTGTCGTGGGTAGTTTTTGTAGGCAAAGGGATTCCATAGTCAGAACCATCAGGGAGTACACCACCTTTGCCTGACGATGGCCGGGATAGGCTCAGCAACGCTGTGACCCAAAAAGGATTACAGTGTTCCCTCGCTATGTCGCAGTTCACCTTTCACCTCGCTAATATTTTTCAGAGTGATTGTGGATGCTCTTTGTTTCACAACGCGCTGTGTTCTGACTGGCTGTTGACCATGTCAATCAATCTCCTCCTTGTCTCCTGTACAGAATGAGTTGAGTTTGCCAGAATTACATCACCTTTCAATTACGAGCAGATCTTTATTTTCCATAATACTGGACACGTTTTTGAACTAAGATTTCAACTTTGAGAGAAAAGTTTTAAAATGTTAATGTCTTTCTGAGAAAAGTATATAAAGCGTGTAGTGAGGGTTTGGTTTTACAGCCTTAAAACATTTATAATCCCACTTTGCAGATTTCACTTATCGGGGTTAGTTTTAGAACGTAAGCCTTGTGATAAACGAGGGAACACTGTCAACGGGTTTTTAGAAGATGGATGAATTGATGGATGGATGAATGGATAGGCCAGAGTTACTGTTGCAAAACCCAAAGGTATTATGTGACCAGCTGAGAACGGCCAAAGAAAGACTGTAACTTTAAAAGAAAAATAACGATTGTTGGCCTTTACCGCTTGGGGAAGTTTCACTGCAAACAGGTTAGTATTTAAAACACGTTTTTTTGTGAGAGTCATCGCATTTAAGACCACGGATCTGTTGATACAACCACAAGGGGTATACAGGTCTTTAGTCATGGTAAATGCAAGGAGTATCTAGAAAAGCAACGATGTAAAATCAAAGTCAAGCAAATACGTGAAGGACAGAGGATTGGCAATGGTGAACCCCCAAGGGGGGGGCAGCCAAAAGGCATCAGTTTCTAAGGAAGGTGTGTCTCATCATCTCTTTACTTTCATTTTAACTTTTGACTTTTCTTTTAAAAACAAGACTCTACATGTGTAGCTTTGAAGGCACAATAACAGCCGTCAGTCATCACATTTTCTTTTCCAAGTTGGACTCTGCATGGCTTACCCTGCTGTCAGAAAAAAAGGCAGTCAGACAAGGAATCCTGCAGGCAACAACTGGCCAGACTCAGACAGGGAGGTCAGCTTTTCTGCAGAAGAGAAATGTATTCTCTCTTTTCCCCCACAAACAAACCAGTACAGAATGTCCCTGGCCGAAAGCCAGTGAGTGAATGAAGAGACCATCCCTCCATCTCCCTGTCTGTCTCTGTGTACTTCTTTCTCCCTCAGATCCACAGATGAATGGTAGACATGGAGGAAATATCCAGTGCTAGATTCCTAAGCTCTTGTAACACCATTCCCACCGGTGTGAGTGTGTCACTTTGGCAGAGTTGTGCACAACTGTGTGCAGGCAAAAATGTAACTGGGTGTGTTAACTTGCACGCAGAATCTGTCAGCGCTGCTGTAAACATCTGCATGCACACTTGAGACAACTTTTGTTTAACTGCACCTTGCGTCACTCTAGAGCTTCACCAAGTTTGGTTGTACAAAGACGCAAACACACACACACACTCATCCAACAGGCGCACTCAATGTTGGGATGATTGAGCGAAAGCCAGATAAAAGCCTGCCAGTTCTTATCCTGTACCGTTGTTCACAAATGTAGGGAGAGTTTGAACCTTTACCATCTACTGATACATTGGAAAGACATTTCCTAGCCAAGATTCTGAGTCTGGAAACTCTATTATAGTGCTTTGAGGTCATTCGAAGGGAAGTTGAGCCATGAGATGCAGCCCCACTGGAAAAGGAAGATCCTTGCTTTTCTGATGCCCAAGATACTGCTCCCTAAAAATCCGACATCATGTTGAATGTTCAACATAAGCCTGATTTTATCGCATTGATCTGACTGCTCTGGAATCCGGTTTAATACTGCAAGATCTAAAAAGAGTGTATTTTGTACCACTCAAGGGGAAGCCCATCTGTCCCACAGCTCGGAATTCTTCAATATTATTTTGACTAATTTGCACATTTAAGAAATTAAAGCCATTTTTAAATCACCTTTACAAATGATTGATAACACATCATTGGAAAGATAATGGTTTTAATTTCACTTGATCATACTTATATTTTAAGCCAGGTCTCACCTGGCTCCATTACTGCAATGTATTGCTTTACCCAACAAACAAAACATAGTTTGACCTTTAAAAGCACATTTATGTTGCATTAGGCCTTTTACATTAAAATCACGGGGAATTTTAAACTAAAACTGCAAAAAAAATACACACTTCTTAAACCATCGAGCTTTTGATTAGACACCAAAACTGCAATTTTTGTGGTTGTTTGTTATTCTTCTGCCCTTTTGTCTTCTTAGCAGTAGCAATGTTCCCTCGTCTTCACTCTCCATCTTTCAATTCAATTCATAATTTATTTGTGCACAACTTTCACCAATCATTACGATGGTTAGTCTCAATATGAGCATATCCTTATATTAGTTAATGAGTGAAAGTCTTGATAAACATGTAGATTTTTGTTGGCAGTTTACATGCTAAAGCTTTGCTGAAGTCATCCATCCATCTATCCATCTTCAGAACCTGCTGAATTTATGTGGCTGCTGTAGCTACTGTTGGGCAAAGACCAGAGCAACAGGTCGCCAGTCTATAGCAAGGCCACACACACACACATGTACACGCACACCTAGACACAATTTAGAGACACCAATCAACCTACAAGGCATATTTTTGGACTGTGGGAGGAGAAAAACTCACAAACACATGAGGAGAACATGCAACCTCCATACAGAAAGAACCCACCGGCGATTGGAACAAAGGCCTTCTCGATGTGAGGCAAGACCCTGACCACTACACCACTATGTAGCCCTTTGCTGGAGCCAAATGCATGTCATGTATGCACACACACAAACACACCCACAGACACACACCTACACATGCACACACAGTAATTGGTAACCAGGTTAATATGGTTGTGTGAAATAGAAATGACCCAGGTAGGTCATTGGCTTCTGACACTCATCCATCAACACCCCTCACTGGGGGACTATTCTAGCTGTTAAGTCAAATATGCACCATACTGTTAATACATGTATGTGTGTGCACGTGTGCATGCATGTGTCAGAGGTAAACCCTCAGTGCTCATGGAGATGAATTTGGATGGGAAAGGGACTTCCTGAGGATGTGGCTCTACTCTTGACACAATTTGGACACCTGACTTTTATATTCCTTAGGCAGGACTCTGATGGTCCATAACGACTTCCAGAAGTTCTTCCCTTTGAGTTTTTGAAAATTTCTTCAACTGCATTTTTTGTCTAAAATGTTTTTTCAAGCTAAGACTGTCCTTCACTAAAAGTAGAATTAGCCAAACCCCATACCATTATTCCGCCATCACCATGCTTTTGACTGAGTCTTCCAGTGTGTAGTTGTCGAGCCTACTCCACAGAGCAGTCTTTTGGCACAAGTTTTATTTCGGTTAAATAACAGAAACAATCCGGGACTTTTCTATTTGTTGTGGTTATTGCTGTGTAACTATCATAATGTCTATCAAAACACAGATTTCACAAACTACCTTGTATCTGTGATGTCTTCAGTGGAGCTCTAAGTTCCACATGTTGAGTTTGAACTAAAGCATTCGCTTTTGATTAAAATGTCTAACCAACTTATTGACTGTTCATTGGACATTTGGAATCTTTGTGCCAAATAACAATGTATAGGCGTTGATTCATGGCCTAAATAGTCCATGAAATCAGATGTGGAGTTTTAAAAATTCTGAAGTTTCCAGAACAATTACAAAGAAAGATTTTAATTTTTTCATTTTCAACAGGTTTTACACAAACTGTTGGCTGCTGCCTTGTAAAACAAAACATTAAATCGGGCCAAGTCTAACATCAGGATTTGACAGGGAAGCTGTCTTGCAGTATCCTATAAAATTCAAATCATACAAACAACACGGACTCTGTTTATAGCAAATTGAATATAATGAAATATAGCACTTGGTGCTTTCAATGGTGGAATCTGAATTCATAAGAAAGGCTGGATGAGATCCATGTTCTATATTTCACAATTAGATAAAAAGTCTGCATTAAAGCATTGCAGAAATAAGTCAAGAACTCTAAAAAGTTTTTAAAAATTCAGTTTAAAATGCCTTTTATTAGGAGTTTGCGGAACTTGAGACTGGTGTAAAGCAGCCAACGTCTTTCATTTGAACAGTTTTGCTCTGATTACTTGAGCACTTGTTAGTCTCCTAATTCAGCTTACGGGGCACAAAATCTCTGGGAAAACTCTCAAAGTCAAGGACAAGAGGACTTTGAGAGTCATGATCCCCCCCACATCTGCTTGTTTCACTCAAGATTTTTGCTCTGTGGTGTTGTCTGTACATGCACAATGGCAGAAGCGAGGGGAAGCTCAACACCAGGGGGCAGTCTAATACAAAGCATGGAGCCGGCATGTGGAGGCACCCCCACCAGACTGCAAAAACAACAAACTTTCTAGTGGTGGATGACCCATGCCTCTTGCTGGATCTTCAGTCTTCTGTTTGGGACGCCGGGCCGTCCATACAAGCCTCTTTTTGTTGATCGTTAGTTCATAATTGCCCAGTTTGGATCCAGCTTTGGACCCACACACATGCACCCACACACACCCACAAACACACACGCAGCCACGCACACGCACACATTCACACACACAGATGGCTGTTTTGTCTGCAACAGATCTGTTCAGCTCTCATTAAGCTGTTGGACAGTGCCGCTTTGCTGAGAGACTCTAGTGGAACGTTAACCCAGTTTGACTAAAAAGGTAGAGAACGGATGGATTCGTTCTGCCTTTGGCCTCCACTGTCTTCTGCTCAGTATTCTCTGCTGTCCTAACTGTTACATAAACAGCATACGAGATAAAGGGCCACATCTTCCACATGGCATTCTACTGAATCTGATGCGGTGCATCTGCATATCGCACCAGCTTAGACCTTTCTCCCCGTCTCCACTCTGTTCCTTGGTTTCTCCCCGTCTCCACTCTGTTCCTTGGTGGGACCCTCCAGCGGTGTTGTGCTCTTTAGCAGGGAAGCAAGCTCTCCTTCATGTGGCTTTTGGGGAATGAGAGCCGCCGCCGCCGCAGAAGGAGCTGCTGTTATATGAGTCAGAAAACAACACCAGGCATCTCCAGCTATGCTCAGTCACTGTGTTTGTATGTCTCTGTGTGCACGTGTGCACTGTTTGTAAGAGTTGAAGATACCTGTTTCTATTTTTATATTTTATATTTTACACAGTGTACCTATCAGCACACAGCACAAGCTCAGGGTTGTGTAAAAAGCCTCTATATCAGGGGTGGCGAACACGCGGCTCGCGAGCCGCATGCGGCTCTTGGCCAATGAGCGTGCGGCTCTTTGCGTCTCCTCATATTTTCTATATACTGTGCCTCATTTCATATTTTTTTCCCTCTTAAACCATGTTAAAACCATCAGAGGGTATTAAAAATAAATAATAATTAATAATAAAAGTGATTTGGCAGTGTGTGTGTGTGTGTTCGATGCTGCTCCCGACACATACGTGACCGCCAATCATTTGCGCGGGTTACGCCCACCGTCGGAACACAGATATAGATTGGATGTGCGTGCAGACCGTTACCCTCATGGTCAAAATGGTGAAATTCAGAGTATAAAGATAAACACAGGACGTGTCAGGAAGAACGGGAAGATTCTTTCTTTTTTACTGAACAGAATGGAAAGTCACGATATTTATCATTATGAGCTTTAGGAAGCAGTAGATTGGTCATGGCAGAAAGGAACAAAACGTGTCTTGGAGAAAATTAAAAACTCTTCCTGATCATCTGACACAAATTGTCTCCTTCATTAATAAGTTGAAGCTTTTCAAAGTGCACATTCAAAACGGCCACCATCTCACTTTCCTTCTTTGTGGCGCTCACAGCAGAAAGCTGCAATCAGAAAGAATGAAGCGCAGAACGTGACGCTGCTTGCGCAACTGGACAGAAACGACCGCAGATCACTTTTCTCATGGATCCTTTAATGCAGAGACTGACTCCCTGAGATCCCCGCTTGTCACTGATGAGGCAGCGAGAGAACCGGAGATAATTGAGCAGAAATCTCTTTGAAAGAGGGCCCTGTTATAATTAGGAGAACAGACATCGGTCCGTTCTGACCGACACTCACGTAAAGGAGCTGATCAGTGTTGCCAGATAGTGACACAGATTTCCAGCCCAAAAGTCATGAGAAAACCGCCAGACCCAGCGAAAAACCGCCCAATCCGCCCACCCCGCACACATACCTTCAGCCCCTAAGAGTCATGGGAAGTGGGAAATTTTCAGTGTAAAACCGTGAGCCAGGTAGCTGTTAGCAGATTTCAGCTGCATGCCGTTTGGCTGAATGAGTGTGAAATAAAGTTACAGGTTCCTAGAAATGAGTAGGAAGGAGAGACGTGAATAATGCAGCCAGTTAAATTTAACTCAGAACTTGCTGGATTATTCCTCTTAAGTACGAACTGACTCATTGCAATGTCTTAATATTAAATAGATTATTTGCCTTTGATGCAGATGTCAGTCATTCAATTTTAAATTAAAAAACATATAAAAGCAAGATATTCTAATGAAGGTCAAAATTAATTTAAGTTGCACACAACTGAAATGTAATATATTTAATGTGTTTATTGTGAATATGAATGACTTAGACACCAGAAGGATGCTCTGTCCAGATGTTTGTGTATTTGTTGGTTTAAGGGTCATTGAAAGAGGAATGTTGAGATACAAAGAATTACCAGTTAAATGCTGATGGATAAATGGTGAAATATTCAGTTTTATCATCGTAAATCTGATTTCAGAGGAGTCAGTGCCACTCCAGCATCAACCTCACCGCCTGTCACTGTGTGGTTGTGTGTGTCAGAGAGAGGCAGACAAAAGAGTGAGATAAAGAGAGAGAGAGTGTGTGTGTGTGGAGGGGGTCTCTGACCTCTAGGGTAGTCTCTGTGTTAACTCTGGCTAAGCTGCACTGATGTGTGTATTGAGGGTGGACACTTTCCTTGAAATAAACACCAGTACAATACTTGCTGTTCTGTTGTAGGGAGAGGAGTGTGTTATGGACAATAATACAGCTTTAATTGCGTGTGTGTGTACGTTTTGGCAGGTCAGTGTGTGGTGTGGCTCTTTGACTCTCACAGTGAAAAAATTCGGCTCTTGGTGACAAACTTGTTCGCCACCCCTGCTCTATATCATCAACCCAGGAGCATTTCAATTTGCATATGTGTGGTCACGATTCTCTCTTTCAGAATACAACAAACCATGATTCATGGTTCCTGCACAGAAATTGCATCACAAACTCGGTGACATTCTTGTAAATAGAAGACCTTTTGGATAACACTCAAATTAAGACTAACGTTTTAGATTTAGGACTTGAGTCAAAGGATGTGCTGTCAGGAATGGGATTTGGTTGTGATGGATTGAGCTAAATTAAGGGTAAAAGATACAACTTTGGGAAATTCATCATCTTAAGTGATGAGGATACAGTGTGCGGAAAATGTGCACTTCTGAATGTGTTATTATACCTTTGTACCGGTACATTCTGTACTCTGACAGTGACTCATATTGAATAACGCTGCCTCATCTGTCATTTTATAGCATAAATGAATAAGTTAATGGCAAGCTTCCACTTCCTGTCACGCGACCCCACAAGTACTTTAAACACAAATAAAGAACATTCATGATTCAAAGGTATTGTGTAAGATAACATGCAGTTCTTCATTCCAGGCCAAAAAAACATGTCAAGCACACCTGCACATTTACAGCAACACTAGATGCAGAACACCATGAGATTCATTTAGCACGTATTTGAATAGTTTCCAAAATAAACCCATCATGCCATGAGGCGGTAGTAGGGGTGTGTATTGGCAAGAGTCTAGCGCTACAACACATAATGCGATACATGTCTTACGATACAATGCATATTGTGAGACCATTGGAACAATCTTTAAATATTTTTTTAAGAGCATGACTTTGAAAAAAAAAACTCTACCTGAATATTAATATGCCTTTCATTGCAATAAAAGTGCAAAAAAAATGTAGTTGTGTAAGTAGTGCATGTCTCATCACAACAGCATAACAACTTGTTGTTTTAAGCAGAGTAGAGCTGCTCAAAGAAGCTCAGTGTGCGATGTTGCCAACTAGCGATTGGGGTTCTAAGTGGAAAACAAGAGTCAAATGCTGAAGGACGTAAGAATAAATAAAAAAATAATTAAAATTATATCGTCTTGACAGCATTTTAAATCAATACAACTATCGTCTAAGTGGTAGTACTAACCAGTTTTTGCTAGATGCTACTGTTTATGTACATCTCTTGTACGTTTTACTACAGCCTTTCTGGCCTGGACCTCATTGAACTATTGCACATTTGTTCATTTCTTTTCTGTTGAGATCTGCTTGTTTATTTGGGATTGTTCCCCAGGACTCACTTAGTAAAGCTGTCAGACAGATGGCCTGATGTTTGACACCAAAATGCTTTAGCCGCTATCTCACAGCGCTGAGACTGTTTATAACAATTTGGTAATCACTACAGAGATTTCAATGTGTTGAAATGCTGTTTTTTTTTTTTTTTACTTTTCACAGGACTCTGCTTTAGCTTTTTGTATCCATAAAACAAATCTGAAACACTTTTCAATTCTCAATGTGGCTTAGAAAGTAAAAGAAATGAGGTTAAATTTTGGTTTAATCAGAGGAACTAAAGACAAACTAATATTGTGAGCTCTCTTATGTTCAGCATGCCTAAATAAAAAATAAATAAAAAACAGAACTTAAGCCTCAGTTTATTTTTTGTTGTTTGTGAGCAATGCCAAATGTCATTTAAATAATAAAATATCAAACTTTTTTTTAAATTCACTAGACTTTACACCATAGTTTGACCATTTAAGTGTTCAGTGTGTTCTATTATTTTTCTTACTTTTTATTGTTAAAAATAATTTGCAAATATGGCCCATCCCTTTACAAGTGAAAAGACTTCAAACCAATCATTATTACTGTAATCCATTATACACTCACTCCAATGAAAATCGTGTTGATGGCGTTTTTAACATGTCCTCGAGGCAGTTTCTCATGATGGACATATTTGGAGAAAATAACGATTTAAAATTACGTCTCTAAGTATGTCTTTATTCCAATTGTTGTAAATCAAGAGCAGATGAAAAAATGCAGTTTTTGAAAAAGCACCCTGCTTCACTCCCTCCTAATGCATCCACTTCCGGACAAATAGATCCGTGCACGTCTTCTTTTCCCTCATCTGAGCTGGTACCTGGATCAAAACTGTACAGATGAAAAGCTCCAGAATTACTCGCCATTTTTGTTGCACCAGTAATATTAAGTTGGGGGTGCCAAGCAGATTCGAGCCAGCATGACAGAGTGTAACCAAAGGGATGATGGGAAGTCATTGTATCAAAAGGTCCACCCACAGCTTAGAGGTGACTTTCTGATGAACTCCTGCCGCTCTGCAGCAGAAAACAACACTTTTTTTAAAAATTTTGGCTAAGAATGGCATGATCATATTTAAAAGACCACTTGGAACGGATTTACAATAGATCATAAAATTGTTGGAGTGAGACTTCATGTAGCAGCCAGTCTCCCATTGACACCCAATAAACTGCAAAAAAAGACCTCAACAAATAATGCTGATGATCCTTTAACACCAGTCTCTTTGAAATGTCGAGTTATCCAGTTTCATGTCATACTATATATGTAAATGAGTGAGTTTGCATCTTATTGAATATCCTTAAATGTCACAGAGAACCTGTCAGGTGGATTGACGAACACTTTTGTGCGAATTTAGATTGGTGCACGCCAGTTCTGGTGGCATTATTGACAATACAGTTTGGTAGATTTATACCATGGTCCAGTTGATTCTTATTAGCTGCTGGGTGATAATCCAAAGTGAAAATCCACAGTGATAATGCACGCCTAAAAAAGAATCTCCAGTCACATATCTTAAATATTTTGTATCACTCCACTGGCTTCTTTAAAATAAACTTTAGCTTCATTATCTGGACAAAAACAAGCGGTAAGAGATGTACTTTCTCTATGAACCGTCAAAATAATTTTAGTTATTAATACATCTTAAAGACTTTTGTTTCTACTGTCCAACAAAAGTAATAGTTGCCATTTAAAATATTGTTGGGGTTGAAAACAGTGTGTGTTGTGCCATATGTTTGCTTTAACACTGAGCAGTTTGAACATCCTTTCATGAGAAGGTAAGCGACAAACTCAAGTCTTTTTACACGGGCCAAAGTTTCAGAGAAAAAAAGTAGCAAAATGTTTTCGAGCTACTTTCATGGTTTCAAAAAGCCCATTACTGGAGCCCCCTAAACACATGAATCCCTAAAAACACGTATATATAAACATAAAGAAAAGTCCTTAGAAAAAAAATTGCCATAATTCTAAAGAAGTAGAGTGGTTTCAAAAGCCATAAGTGGGCTGCTTGTTAAACTTTTATAGTGACCTCAAACCATAAGGAAGGCTGGCGTCACACTGGGTCCTCTTTTGCCATATTAATGAAATAACTACTTGGAGACATTAACTTTTAAGAGAAACCTCATTAGGGTTCATTAGTGGCTAAGTTCTAAATTGTTGATTTATTTTGCTGAAAAGAAAGAAAGAAATTCCTTTAAGCTTGGTCTTCTAAATTTTCAAAGCTATATGAATGCTTTTTTTTATTTTTAAAAAACCTTTGTGGACTGCAACATATTTACTTGTATTTGATTGTTGGATGAAACCATTGAGATAGGGATCATTTGTGAGATAAAGATAAGAATAAAGATAGAGAAAAAGCAACACAGCAACAGGTGAAGACAATAATCATCTCCCAAAAGAAAAAAACCCTAATCGATTGGAAATTTTATTCTCAGATTTGGATGCAACCTAGCCTCACAAATGGATTTTAAATAACTGAAATAGATGTTGATGAACTGTGGTCAAGAGATTTTTTTTCTTACTTAATTCCAGTTTTCTTTTAGTTGTCACACTCAGGCATGTTCAATTCCTGTTTAATCAAGACATAATTTCAGCAAAAACTGCCTGATAAAATAAAGCTCTCCAAAAGAACTCAAACAGGTTGACACATGCAGTTCACCAAAGCATTTAAACAGTGTAGAACCAGGAGGGACCAACTGACAAAGATGAGTTCAAGAAGACACCAATGACTCTTTTAGGAGTTCATAAAAGAACCAGAAGAACATGTGAAAGGCCAGAGTTTGTCACTGAACATGAAGAAAGAGTCTGGACAAAAGCAGATCAATGAAACGTTCAAAGTGAAACACACTTTACAAATGTTGTTATATATACTGAATATCTGTGAATATATGAGACAAAAGAGGAGTTTTTGGAGGATGGAAAATCACACAAGTTGAATGAACTCAGTTAGACGGTGTCCAGATGTCTTGGATTCATTTGTGACCTTTTTTTTTAAGATCTAGAAAATTACTTTTTTCTCAGACTTCGGAATAATTGAAGTGGTGGAAGATTTGGATTAAAGAAGCAGAGATTTTTTTAAGGTGGTATGGTTCTTTGGATTGAATGGAGTCAGGCAAGTGTGTAGGTCGATTGTGCGTGCAATCCTTGGTCTGGAAAGTCCCCCCTTCACCTGCCATTGGATCCCTTTCAACCTTAAGACATTCCTGCAGTTCCTCTCTTTTCTTAAACAACATCTCCCTGCATGTGTGTTTGGCTATCAAGGTGGGTCTGTGGTTTGCAGGACAGGACCTGTGCGATTAAACACACCTGGTCAAGGCCAACCACTCCCACCTACCTCCAAGCACAAAGTCAAGTCAATACAGAGGTAAAAGAGGGCTGTTGTGGGACTGTGATTGTCAGCACACGTGTCCCAGGGAGCAGCTTTCAGCAACTGGTGTGAAGGAATCCAACTCCAGCGCTGGTGACCCTGGGAGATTTATTTCCCTTCCTCCTCCTCATTCTCTCCTTCTTTCCCCTCTTTCCCTTTCACCCTCTTCATCATATCACCCTTACACATCCCGCCCTGGAGAGACAGCTGCAGAAGACATTGTGCTGTGGTGTGTTTGTGTGTGTGAGCGGAAGATAAAAGCAAAAGGAGAAGATAAGCAGCAAAAGGAAGGACTGTGATGGTCGTAGAGTTGGACCATTCGACACAGTGGAAACAGAAAACACTCAGAACTTTTGTCTGCACATTTCAAAACCTGTTTCTTCAGTCTGCCTTCAAAAGCATTTTGATTTGGCATGAAAACAACCCCTATGTAGTCCTTTAACATATGTCTTCCAGATCTACACTATTTGTGTGCAACTCTGGGAGGAGGGGGATGTAAGGGTTCCTTTTGTGCTCATTCAAAAGAAGGGTCCTTATGTGCGTCAACATTAGAACTTCCTTTACGTTGATAGGTATGGGCAGTGGGTTCCAGTTCAACTCTCATGTTGGTCTTCATGGTTGCTTTACCACAACATAAAGACTCTTTTAAAGAACAATTTCCAAACTGCCTATTCATCACAGAGGATGGCGCTTCATAGAAAAGGGAAACAGACACCCACATGTTTCGGGTCTGAAATATTCATGATAGCCACAATTGTTCTGGCCTGCCAAAATTAAAGTGGATGTAAAGGGGCCTCAACTTTTTGCAAACAATTTTCAGTTATTTTCGTTTTTGATTCAAATGTTACGGAAAGTTGATGCTAGAATGGTTTAACAAAAGTGTATCACTTCAGGATAATTCTTTTATAACGTTTATATTTTATTCCAAAAACTTGAATTTGGTTTATTTTATACACTCGAAACAAAAAAGAAATACTAAAGACATACAAACCAAAAAAGTATAAATCTATATAAAGATATATCACACTTTGCATATTTATTCATGACATACTTGGGACATTTAAAAATTAAGAAGTAGAAGGTGGTACTTCTCCTTATATGTACATCCACATCACTTTTAGGGTATGATGCCATTAGAATTACTCTTAATTATCAATAGACATATTTGTACTAATGTGTGCATGACACATTGAATCCATTAAATGTAAAGTTTGTTAAAAAGAGTTTAATAAATTACATGAAGAGTAGTGGGAGGAAGCACACTTATATAATCCCACCATGTTATAGTTTTTACTTGTCAAGGTTGGCTGACAGGACATTTATGCATGCATAGTATTTCCCAAATTTGAAGTAAGTTGCATCTTTTGTATTGTTTTTGGAGTTGGCTCATCAACTTCTTCCTCCCACAGTTGTGGCAAATTAGCTATTTTAGTCGGGATATTTTACTAGAATTAGAATAAGAAAAAGGCCAGAGCCACAAAAGAACCTCCCATGATGTGACAAAAAGGAATTTCCCCCTAAACATGCAAGCACATGAACCGCTGAATGTGACCGGGTTTGGTGTGAAAGAAAGAAAGCCAGTGTGTGTTTTATTGGCATAGGTCCACAGTATGTTGATGTGTTCATGTCAGAGAGTTTCTATTTATCAGCAGTATTGTCTTTGTGTATTTCCAGTGTTAATCATTGTGTGAGTCAGTGTGGCGTCTGTGGCATGACTCTGGTCGTGGCCGCTTCATTAAAATGTTAACCAGGCCACATGGACAATGGCTGCACTGTTCGTCCTGCTGTCCCCTTCAAACTGGGCCGTGTTTCTCTTTCTCTTTTTGTTGTCCTGCTTTCTCACAACCTATCAGGTTTTTTTTTCTACACCCTCTCAACTCTCTTTATCTTCTGCAACACACATTGACTTTGACTGTTAAAACCACAAACCCGCATAGACAGCCCGACTTTTTTGTGTTTTTGATTTACCTTCCATGCCTGTGCTACTCTGCCCCCCCCCCTCCTTCCCCCTCTGTGCTGCGGTCTTTGTCAGGCTTTCTGAGCTCCAACTTGAAAACATTTCAACTCTGTTTGAACCACACAACTCATAAATCTGATTATGCATAGGCACGCTAATGTTACTGAATTACCTTAACATGAATGTGTATGTGACTGTGTGCATGCATATCTTTATTTTCTCTTCAGACATGTGCATGTATGTTTGGTAAGGGACATGTTGTGAAGACTTTGTTTTGTGCAGAAAAGCCATAAAAATAATATGCAGTGTTTTAGAGAAGAGACGTGTGTTGTTTGGTAGGACATAACATTAGCGTGGTGGAACTTATCCACAGCAACCTAAACTCTTAAATATTGGACTTTAAAAATTCAACATCAACCCACACGAATGAAACAAATACCTATAAGTACTTCAGCAGAAAGGTGATGTAACCTCATTTCGTCAGGGAGGGAACAGGTGCACCTCCTGAAACTGAAACAGGACCTCATTATTCACTAAGCACAACCTCCTGTGAAAACTGATTCTACATGAATAAACATTCAAAATTTCGATCCGTTCCACAGTTTGCTTGACAAAACTCTGTTTGTTTTCTGTGTCTGTGTGAGCAGGGAAAAGTGCCACAGGAATAGATATCAGTGTTGACTGTGCAAGGTCTACCTCCCATTTAGACAGCATGCTGTCTGCTCCAGAGTTAAAGCATGATGTTGATTTACATGTCATTTGTAAATAAATATCCCTAAGGTTATGTGTCATCACAACCAAACTAGGACCTTAGTGTACTGGTCCAATAGGGAAGCATTTCATACCTTCACAATGCACGATGCAGCTCTCAGTGATGGCACACAATATGCTGATTAACTCCCATTAAAGGACTCTACCCTGGTATTTCCAAATAACCTGAGAAATGTCTGGGCAGCACATCCCGTGATAGTAAAGGTCCCACCTTGATCATCTTTTGATCTATAATAAAAGTGTTTTTTTCATTTATAGTTGTGCCAATTTTTTTAAGCCAAAACAAATTAAAAAAAAAAACGTTGTCCTTTTTTAGGACATAGTTTCTGCAGAGTGGCAAGAATTCATTAGAAAGTTGTTGGTGCTCCTATCTCACTTACTGCTATTAAAGAAATAATCAGAAATACCATTTTGAGATTATTGTTTTAAATATATGTTATCCTCCAGAAAAATGCCATAAGAACACATTCAAAATGGCAACAACAAAAAATCATCAGAGTGGGTCTTTAAGGGCATGTATTTTTTGAAAATGAATGAAGGAAAATCTGGAGCCAGATCACTTCAGCAGACTTGTGGTTTGTCACACATGCAAGTTATCCTAAATTTACTCTAGAGTAAAATGGAACAACCTTAAAACATAAACCCTTTTAAACTTCAACACCTTGATTTCAAATAAAAGACAACGGTATTGGTGATGCACTTCATCCTTTATTTTTTTCTATTTTCCATTTCTATCTAAGTGGAACTGCTTTACTAGATGTTTTTCCCAACAACTGACAAGCATGTTTGGAAATGATAGATCTCACATATCTTCATGTTTGCCAAATTTCAAAGGTAGAAGCTCAGTGATGTCACGTTTGGCCAAAATAGCGATGATCTAAAACAGGGAGTTTAAAGTAGCTTAATACAAACCAGTGGTCGTACAAACACAAAGCTTATGTATTTTATGTATACGTGGCATCTTGAGAAGCACAGTCATTGGGGGGAAAAGGGGGGAAAAAAGCTTATAGGATTACCTATACAGCAGTAACCAGATTTCTACATCTCCTCTGGTGTCCCTCTAGTGTCAGAGGGACATCATCACTCTTTCATTTCAGCAGCCTCTCTCTTTAGAAAGATGATTGCTGAGCATCAGCAGCCATTGTCATGTAACTGTGCTCTACAGAAAACCGATTTTTCTCAGTAAACTTTAACCAGGTTTCCGGTTTCCATTATCCCCTACAGTTGTAATTGCTGGGGAAATGATGGTAAACTTTACACCTTTGTTAGGTTTAGTTTGCTTAGACTCACTGGGCAAAAGGAGCATTCGCACTATAGTGAACTGCACCAGAGTACATATACAAATGAACTGATGCATACAGTACCAAGGGGTTCATAGTTTGCTAGATTGTTGCTTCCCCAACATAGCAGGTCTGTGGAAATGTGTGTGTGTTTTTTAATCCAGATCAAAGCTGACAGCGACAGTGCTCTAGGAATTTATTCAAGTTGATAAAAGAACTGCTCAAAAATGCGTCAGCTTAATTTTCTTTATTGATGTCCTCCATCGTGACAAAATGCCACAAGAACATTTTACAATACCAAAAACACAGTTTTCATTGGATTGGGTCTTTAAAGGCATTGAACAAAGAGGGCTGTTTCTCAGTGGAAATTGCTGCAGGCTGTTTTGGTTGCTACACCTGACTCTAAAGATTGTTAAAGCAGAAGGGGCAAAGGTGAAAATAGAGATGATGGACAACAACAGCGATGCTGTCAAGATCAAAGTGCAACTGGCCCCCTTTTGCCCCCTGTGAGCAAACGGGTGTCCCCTCCTTTCTTCCACCAATCGTTTGAAGTCTGTAGTTCCTGATTGAGAAACAGGTGGAGAAGGTGCCCAAGTGTGTGTGTGTGTGTGTGTTTGTGTGTTTTCAGCAACCTGTCTATCAACTTAACAGCTAGACAGCAGTCTCCATGTGGCCAATGTGGGTACTCTTCCTCTTCTCTAACCACTGCTTCCTCTCAGTGAGAGGCCCTTCTGCGCCTTTTAACCTCTGCCACTCAAAGACACACAAACACAGGCATTTCTACATGTCAGTGACACAAACCTTAAACCAACCCATTTTAGGGCAACCACACTTTGGTGAATCTTTTTCTCTTGTATCTTTTACATAGTGACTAACTTTGACCTTGTTGCCCTGGAAACATTCGTGGACAGTAATCATGCAACCAAACATGTTGTCAGCAAATTGTGATGGAGGAGTAGTCCACTCCCTGACCACAGTGAGCTGAAAAGATGGAAAAGTAGGAGCGATGGCATAACTTATGCTCATGTTTTAGAGCAAAAAAGGATAAAATGTCTGTATCTAAGATCTTTCAAATTGAGCATGCCAAGCCCCTTAAGCATGAATGTTTTTTCCTCTTTCACACACACATATCCACTCACACACCCACGCTCACTAACTCCTTAGTCACCTACATTTCCACTTTGCAAATTACAGCCTGAATTATGGCCCTCACCAATCATCACACTCATCTGTCACCAGCCCGCCAATCACGGGTCTCTGGGGTGCTTGTCGCCATGCAGGGCGGTCGAAGCCGAATCAGACTGGTCATTTTCTGCTGCAGCCTCTACTTAAAGTCCATGGGAACAAGAAGACAGCCATTCTGGTACCCTGCCGACCCTTGCAGAGTTATGGGGGAAAGCAGGATTTTTCAAAACACCCATTCCTGTTGTCATATAAGCGCACACAAGTTTTAACTGTTGTATCTCAATACGGCTTTGTTTTGCTCAAAGATTCCTGTTATCTCTTTTATCGTAAACAGAAATGATGTCAACATAAAGCTCAGGATTTTGAGGTGGTGAAGCTCCAGTTCACAGTTTATTAAAATTCTCAATGCTTCTATTATACAAAGACTAAGAATATATAGCCATAAATAAATGCATAAAAGTGATCTTCAGCTGCTTAAACGGGGACTGATTTCAAGATCCGTGGATCTGTTTTGGTGGATTGATCCCAAAACTGAAGCCAGCAATCTCCAGCAATTTGTAAAGAGAAACGGTCTAATGTTCAAAGAACAGCCCATAAAATTAGAGGAATGAATCTTTGACCAGTTTGTAAACACCTCCTGTGCATCGAACGTATTGGTGCTGGAATATAATCAGCATTAAAGATTGTAGTGTTTGAGTCGGTCTAACCAAACCACTTTTGTTAGTATTGCAGAGTAAGCATTAAAGTTACCACTAAACCTGTGGAAAAACTGAGTCCACCTGTAATAATGCAGTTATGCATACCTCGAAACCCCCCCCAAAAAGTTGGAGATGGAGACAAGGACCATTCCAGGTGTGTCTAAACTGCCTAATGACCCTAAACGGAACTTTCTAATTGGAGAGGAACCAGCTCAGAGTTTTATGTAGTCATCTGTTTTACTTAAATGGTCTATATCAGTGTTTTTCAACCTTTTCTGAGCCACGGCACACTTTAACCTTAAAAAAAATCCCGCAACACACCAGGATCCAAAAATTAAAAAAAAAAAAACGGAGAAACTCAGTCTGTATTGATCTACAGCCCCTCCACAATCTCACATGCATTTTTGAGATAATTGTTGCAGAAAAAGCTGGAAACTGCAGCTGTTTTTTTTTAAAAGATGCAATAAAAGTTAAGTTAGAAGATGTAAAAACAGTTTGATGTGTGTTCTTTGGTTTCAAGACGTTTAACAACAGATCTCCTTGTGCGCTGTCACTCTCACAACCCAATGCATCATGGGAGATGTATTGAATTAAACGGCCGGCGGAGATCGCGTCTCTGAGCTTCATTGTTTTGTTCACTTGTTCCACTGTCTGACACCGGATTCTGTGGGAAGCTACACCGATAAAGATGAGCTTTAGCTGGTATTTTTGTTAGAACTGAGCTAAATCGGGACAAGGAAGTGAAGACTTTAACCACTTCTGATTGGTCAGACTGATGACATGTGATTAAGCTCCCCAAGAATGATTGGTGGAGACAGTTAGAGGGGCGGGACTTTTCCAAAATACAGCCGGAGCTGCAGCTGAATCGCGGTACGTCATTCTTATCAAAATATCTTTAATAAAATAAAATGAACGCAAAGAAAAAGTATTTTACGATCTTTTACATTCCTAACTCCTCAGTGTTTTATCAGGGCCTGTTTGGATGAACACAGAGCTGAAATCCTGGAGATGGGAAATGTTTTTATATCAGTTAATGAGGGCAATTTCCCACGGCACACTTGACCATCTCCCACGGCACACTAGTGTGCCGCGGCACACTGGTTGAAAAACACTGGTCTATATTATGCAAAATCCACATTTTTGAGCTTTTAAGTGTATGATTATGTTCTTTCCTCACAAAAAAAACCCCAAGCCAGCGAGCCACTTTCTCTGTGGAGTTAGCAATGATCGACCCAACGCTTTTAATATATATCCACAATATCCACATCCATCTTTGCACAAGTTCAGATGTTGTTTGTTTTCCTGGGGGGAAACGCAGAAACTCTAATGAGGCTGGCTCAAGGTTGCCATCATGAGATGGTCGGCACCCACAAAGAGTGAAAGGCGGTGTCATGGTGCCTCTGGCAGTCTCTCCTCCCCCTCCCCTCTCTGCTCTGTTCCTACACTACCAGCTGTGACCACTCACCTCATCAACCTCCAGACCTACATAAGGAAAACCAGCGCCAGCATTCATCGCCAGTTCGTGCCCCTGATGGTGCTTAGTCTGGTCAACTAAATTTCTTAGTCCAAGTGTTTATGCCTTGCCTAACCTCACTCTATGCCGTCGTCTCCAGGACAATTAAACCACGAGTGGTCACCGGAGTATCCAGTCTTACAGAACAGGAGGTTCTCAGATAATCCAGAGGACTCCTCTGCCAAGCCTCGAACCAGTATCGAACTCCAATCAAGCCACGAGCCATTCCTACCTCCAGTACGCCACGGGCCACGATCCAGTCACGCCACGAGTCACGGTCAAGTCACGCCACGAGCCACAATCCGGTCACCAGATTCGACACAACTACAAACCCACTGAAAAGAGAAAAAAATCACCTATGTGTTCCTTGCGGGTTCCAGCATCTGGGTCTGCTTCGCTAAGCGAGTCATGACAGGCGGTGCCTCAGAGATAGAATTATCTCATGACTAATTAGGAAAATGTTGCAAAAATAAATCATATTTAATTACATAATTGTTTTTTAGATGGCCAAAGGCAATATATGATCAAATATATGATATAGTTTACTCTCAAAAGCTTAAAAAAGGATGACAATCTAGGCCCTTTAACACCTTTATGGGTCAGCAACAATAAGATACAGTCAGACCAAGCTAATTTAAAGAGCTACAAACTCCAGGCTTTGGATTCAAGCTGGACTTGGTCGCTGAAGACCAGGTATATTTGTTTTCCAGGTTTACTCAGGAAACATATTTTTTGTACATTCTCTGCAAAATCCTGGTGTGAATTAGTTCAACATGGCCACCTCTAAAGGGGAGACATTTAATGATGAAAAGAAAGTTCATTCATAACTTGACTAGATACTGTCTTAATTTCAGCAATACGTAAAGAACGTTCACCTTAAGTTGGTTTGGCTTTCACATTGTACTTTACAGAGTGGACCATTGGAAACGTGATGTAGTTTTAACAGCTGCTCCTGTGTGGATGTGGTATTTCCTGAAAAATAAATCTATTGAGGTACCTCTGACCAAAGTATGTCGAGCAACAAGACAACTCTCTTCATTTATCTTGGCTTTGTGCTTCCGTGGATTTGACCTGTGGGCTATTTTTCCTTCTATTTGAAATGAATGTAGGGGTGGGATAATATAAACTCGCTTCCTCCCACTCCTTTTCAAGCAATAAATCAAGCTATACTTGATTTTAGTTAATGATCACTGTTTTTAATTAAGCATATGTGATTAAAGTGTCTTTTTTTTGTTTTATTTTCTGTTTTTTTTAATCTATGCATTTTATCATTTCTGTAATGAGTTTGATAAAGTTGTGTACATTCTTTATTGCTTCGACTACAATGCTTGAAACAAATCAATAAATCAAAACAAATCAATCAAAATCATGTCACTTACATTCATTTAGTTTACTTTATGTTTACTGAAAAGGTTTTTAACTTAGGCTTTTATAAGAAGTGAGTTCTTTTTGGGCTTCAGCTTAACTTTGTTGTCTAAGTCTTTGATTACACTTCATCTTCTTCTGATTACTTCACAGGGTTACATCAGCTTTGACAAGATATGAAATATAACTTGGCCGCGCGGCTTAAAGTGAACATGCCTGGACATTCTCAGAACTTTGACAGGACTGTAAAGATAACTTGTTTTTCTTCCTGATTGTCTTAATAACTACCTTCCACTAGGTTTGACTGTACTCAAACAAAACAACACAAAAACAGCTGCACACAACAACCATGCCGTTGGAGTAAAGTTGTAGAGTATCATTCTGGGTTGAACTCCTCTCAGCTGTGATGCCTCCATTCTGGCAGGAGTTGTAAGTGTTTTGGCATGAGAGCTCCTGAAGGTGATGAGTCATCTATCATCATGATTCAACTTACGAGCTCGCCCCCAGGAAATTAGAGTGTAACTAGAGCTATGACGGCCATTTCACCGGCCGAGTGTAAGAAAAAAGTGTTTGTTTAAGTGAGTCAGGGCAATGTTAGGTTTCTGTTCACTTATGGTTTTGCATGTGTATCCACCCTCTAACGGTAAGAGCTCTGTGTATTTGGCCATGTGCACATGCCTGGGAATTGTGTGCCTGCTATTCACAGTCTTTAAGTCTTTGAGGTCGTGTGATTGCACCTTCTCAGCAAACCTAACAAGCCTGCTGGCACATACTCAGTCTTATATACACTGAATAACACATGTATGATCTGAAAAGCACACTGTACTACGAGGTATGCTTTCACTCGTGTTGATGACTGGACATGAAATTACTGCTGCCCCATTTGCTCGATCTTTAGGTCCACTGTTTTTGCTCTCCAAGTTGGTGCATGTGCTCACTGTCTCAATGTTTTGCTGCTACAATTTCACAATCTCTAAACAGGCGCCTTTTGCCAAAACAGCAAGGTTTGAGGGGCTATTGTATGTGTGTGCCACTGAGAGTCATCTTGACTCTGATTAGTAACCTTTAAATATGACTAATTAGAGAGTTGTGTGAGTGCTGTTGAAAAGCGGGCTGCTGCAGGAGCCAATGACAGAGTGTGTTCGTCCTGGGTGTCTTGAGGACACATTATGACAGGGATGCGAAGCGCCGTGTGCCCGGCTCTCGCTGTCATGTGGTCGAGGTCAGGGAAATACTGCATGAGTGCGTGGGTGGATGCCTCTGTGTGTGGTGGATCTGCGTACAAAGTTAGAAGTTCATCTGCTCCCTGTATCAGCTCTGCTGCATCTCAAGCTGAATTTTGTAATAGTCAGAAAGCATTTGAAGTAGCGATTCCTTCTTTGATTTGGATATAAAGCCCTTTCTTGTGTTCCTAAGGTGGACTTTGTTACATAACTGAAACCAAACAAGTGACTTAATATTTTTAGTGCATAAAAACAAAATATCTTTTGCAGAGATGATTCTGCATGTTGTTTAGGTTTTAAGATTTATTTCTTTTTTATAATAAACCTTCCAATCCCTATTTTCATAGATGGATTTATGCTGTATTCCTTGCAAAAATGTACCGTATTTTACTCATTATTGGGCGCACCAGATTGTAAGGTGCACCATAAATAAATGGTTTATTTTCTGTCATATATAAGTTGCTCTGAACTATGAGGCTCATTATGTGATACAAAAGAGTCAGACAGACTTTATTAAATGCGTAACTCTGGAACTTATTTTTAACATGCTACACGTTAGCCGCGTTAGCTTATTTAGAATACCTGTAAGTCACAGCCTTTTTTTTAACTATGTAGAAAAACCAGTGAGACAGCTAACACTAAAGGCCTGTTCACACCGGGACGAATTTCGCCGGCGTGTTCGCCGACGTTTAACGCCTCGTGACTAAACAAAGGGCACCAATGTGAGTGTGCACACCGACGCTAAAAAACACCACGCGTCAAAGCGTCACTTTTTAAAAAGCGCCTCGGGTTCATTTTTGGTTTGACGTGTCGCGTCGAAATCAATTCAACCAATGAGAATGGCGCTTTTGCACACGTGTCTGGAGCTTCTGAAGTTACATTAAAACACAACTTGGGGGCGCTCAAACATCAAACTTCCTTTCTGAGCACATATACCAGCGAAGAAGATAGACGCCGAGTAGCGACGAAATAATGACAGACATTCTAAAATATCCCCGAACCAAACACCAGTTGGAGCAACTGGTGCTTGAAATATTCATGTTTTCTTTGTTTGATTCTGACAATCGTGTAAATACTTGCTCTCTTCTTCTGAGTGAAAAGCGAGTTTAAGAAGCGTAAAGGGGCGCAGCGCCACCTTGTGTACAGGAGTATTTCTGTTTACATTAAGCGCCATCTAATGTCAGGGAATGAAATTGCATGTTCGCTCGGCTCATCGTCAGCGAAAATCGCCTGGGTGTGAACACAAAAAACGTGGCGAAAAACGCTGGCGAATAACGCCTGGCGAATATTCGTGTGTATGGGCCTTAATGCTACTGTGATTATGATAATGTAAAAAACATCCAAACAAACATCTTGAAAGCACGTTATGAAACAAGCAGATGAACACTATCTAAAACAGAAACTAGAGGGTCAAAACCTTCTTCACAGTACTACATTTTTTAGAATTTAATTTGAATGATGGGATAAAGTGACCTCTAAACCGTCGCTGTATGAAATAAGAGCAGAGAAGGAGCCACGGCTGAATGGAGCAGCTCGTGTCAGGCAGGATTTTGGCAGTAAGTGTGAGGTCAAGAGTGAGACCCATAAGTGTTTGCTGTTGGGAGGTTCTGCACTGGGTCAGAGGGTAGAGCACGGGCCAGGGGGAGTGAGTTTTGTCAATACTGGGTGTTGCTTGATCTATGAAGATTTGTTTTGGGGAGTGAATGTAGGAACTTGAGTTACTGTCTCTCAATGTTGTTGTCAGTCTCTTCAAAGCCAGATGTTTTCCTGTCTGGCATAAGAAAGAGGTTTTAGCAAGAATCAGGAGATGTTCAATAAAAATATCTGGCTGCAATTTAGCTCCAAATTAAAACTCTGTGGTTTGGCATTGATGGTTTTGTTGTTATAGTTTGAGCAGATTCCTTAATTTTTCCATTTTTTTCTAAGGAAACTTTAAAAAAATTTAACATTTAGCTTCTGTTATCCAGCTTTTGCAGTTGTACCAACTGCCACAATGTTGACTCAAGAATGTTTTTGGCATGTTCTGGAACTTCTAATCAATAAAGTACCTTGTTTTATTTTAATGGTTCCTCTGTTTGTAAAATGGAAGTTGTTTATAACAAAATGTTCCAAATTCATATTTTTCTTCCTAGAAGCTGTGGTGACTAGCTGCAAGAAGAAAAATATAAAATGATTTTCACTCATGTGATTTTGCACAAAAGTAAAACTAAATCTGGGGTTCACAATCTTTTTTGTTTGACATTTGTCCACGTGGAAGGCTGAACTGCATGTCCATAAGCCGCTTTGACTTGATATTTGGATTATTTTTTTGTTTTTTTTCTTTGAACTTGAAACCTACTTTAGGATGGATGAGAATGGGCAAAACATTGAGACATTTTTCCACCAATGAACTGGAGCCCAGGCTACCATTCCTCCCATCTACAGGAGGATCAGGAAGCTACAGCTGATTCAGAAGTCTGCTGCTATGGTTCTCAAAAGGATCCAAAAAAGTTGACCACATCAGTCCAGTTCTAAGGTCTTTACACTGGCTACCAGTTTGCCAGAGAATAGACCATAAAGTTCTGTTGCTCATTTATAATAGCTTTGATTGATTTAGCACCAAATACATGATTGACCCCCTGACCCAGCATGAACCAGCCAGAGCTGTCGGATCATCTGCATCTGGTCTTTTGTCAAATCCTAGAGTCAAAACCAAACATGGAAAAGCAGGATTCAGGTTCTATGCTCCATAGATCTGGAACAGACTTCCGTAAAGCCTTAGATCAGCTGGAACACTCAGTTAATTTAAATCTAAGCTCCATTTGAGGTAACATTTGCACTGTTTATTTATGCATAATTAAAATTGAGTTCTTTTCAACTTTCTTTAAATTTTTATCTTTGATTATTACTCTGTTATCATATCTATTAATGGTTTCTTTTCATGTTTTATGGAAAGCACTTTGAATTTTCTTTGTACATCGAATGTGCTATACTACTAAACTTGCCTTATTTGGCCCTTGGCTCAGGTGGACTGCAGGCCACAGTGTGGTACGTCATCTAGCAAAAATGCCTTAAATTTGAGCAGAGCCCGACCAAACCATCTTGACTCTTTTCTTATGGAAATGCACTTTTACATTCTTTTTTAGAAACAAACTAGTCCCATTTTTTTTCATAGGTTAACAAACCCTCACAGATTACTAATCACTCAATTAGTATCTTTCACATTCCTCTCACTTTCTGACTCACCCAATTATGTTGGCGATAAGTTCAGCCCCTAAAAAAATCTGGAACAAGTTTAGGAGAGGATTTGGTTTGACAATATTAAAATATATTAAAATTCCTGCCACACAAGATCACGGCTCGGCTATTGGAATGAGATAAATCCAGAATTCTTTCCAAAGATGTAAAAAGTGAGTTATTTTGGCAATTTATCGCCAACAGTTTGAGATTGAATCATTCCAAAGTGTCTGAATGTATGGCAAAAACATCTTAAATGAGTTTCATAAAGACTTAACTTCTGACTTTGGACTTCAGACTTGGAGTCTGAGGTAACTTCTGGCTCCAACAAGGCAGATGTTAAAGATGAGAAACATTTGTTTCATTTCTTTTTGCACAACCACTATCAAATTCCGAAAAAGAGCAATCCTTGTGGCTGAGTTCTTTTTCAGCTGTCCTGAAGAGGGACATTTGGGAATTTATGCCTGGAAAATTCACTGGGAATGAAATTTTTTACTTGTGAGATGGTTTCCCATCAGCATTTAGTAGATTGTTACGTAATAGTGGACCCTCAGGGCTTTCTGAGGAGTTCACACTTGAAATGTCCAAACATTTAGTTGGTGTTCTATTATAAAAGCAAAAGTTGAAGCATGAACAGTCCTTAGAGTTTCTTCTCTGTATGAAGGGAGGAACTAGGCGGTACTGTTGGGAATACACAAGTGCGGTGCATGAATCAGGGTGTGCGCTGGTGTTAGCAGGTCAGTGTGATAACCCCTGGACTGACCTGCCACTCCAACGGTTAGGCCCCGCCCACTTCTATCAACACCACTCATGCAGTGTTGAGCAGTCGGGCATCTGGACAATATCACCACGCCTAAGGGATTCTCCTGATCATCAATTTAACGTTTTGTTTACGTTTTCCTTCACCTTTACCCAGATCTGCCCTGGAACATTTCGCCTCCACGTATTGCGCACAAACTGCATGGATGAGTTTCCACACCAGCTTTTATCTTTTCAGCTGCATGTTTCTGATTAGATCCTCTTCTCTTCCCTGTAGTCAGCAGGGCTGCTGTTCATGGATTAGATCCACAATTGCACCCAGAAGACAACTGAATCTTTGATGCAGCCAAAGAGTGGTGCCCAGTTACATTAACAGGTACCCCATTCCAATAAGTGAAATGTTGGTTCATCATCCTTGAAGATGGGTTGCCACCAATAAAATCCATCCTGGTTATCACATCCGTCTTTGTCTCCTTGCCATGATGTGTTTTTGATCAGATTCCATCCTCTTCCTTGACGTCAGTGTGGCTGCTCCCCTGCCTGGCTGTTTCTTTTCCTCCAGATCCCAGTGTGATGGGAGTTTATACGTTTCTGATATGGAACAAATGAGAGCTGAGGAACTCTGCAGGCCTGAAGGAGGAAGCAGATGATGAAAGGCCTCCAGATACCTGCTGTTAAATGTTCTCACGCTCAGTTCATGCAGAGCAGATGCACTTTTATACACTAAGTAAATTGTTTTAATCATTTTCATAAAACAATCATGTTTTTCAACCCATTTTTAGAGTCCAAATGAGAGTGGTGCAACTATAATACTCTTAAAATTACTAATATAAAAGTAATCCCTGAAAAGTAATTATTACTTTAGAGTTTTGGTGTAAATTCTTTAAGTCTGTTAACCCTTCATGGTCTCACAACTTTAATATGTTTCATTTTAGGCTCGTAATCTTTTGTGACAAACAACAAAACTAAGGATGTACTGAGTTAAACTTTGCTTAGAATGAATTATTTTACTACCAGAAAAAACAATGTATTGCTTCAATCAATTAATATGATAGTAGAATTACCAACATTGGTCCCGAAACAGTGAAAACAGAATTGAACTAAGAGCTGAGAGGCAAACTTGGTTGAATAAGTTGTGCTTTTAAAGCCTGTTAAAAAGAAAGAATCATTTCAGTTCATCGCTTTTTTTCATAGAGTGAACAAAGTCTTTTAAAATGTGACAGCTACTCAAATAGATCACTCCCTTCATAAAGTCTGAACTACAGGTCATTTTGAAGAACAGCTGGTGAAGGTCACCAACGGTCATAAACACATGTGCAACACTTCTCAAAAGACCACAAGACATCCAAATGTCTGGAGGAAAAATGGCTCCAATGTTGTCACTTTTGTATTTTGTTTCTGTTGTTGTTTCTTATAGTTTGTAGAATTCACTGTATCAGGAAGATCAAACTATGAACTCCCAC
The DNA here is from genome assembly GCA_037389245.1 of Oryzias sinensis. Lineage (NCBI taxonomy): Eukaryota > Metazoa > Chordata > Actinopteri > Beloniformes > Adrianichthyidae > Oryzias > Oryzias sinensis. Next base: position 22,735,724 of record CM074500.1, read on the forward strand.
GTCTCGCCTTGCTGCAACCCTTGTGCTATCCTAGGCACTTTAACATTGGGAGTTGGGTCATCTAGACCCACTAGACAGTGCTCTGAACCTTTTTTCTTCAATGATTTGTGAACCTCTCTGGTGTCCATGGACTACATGAAATCTTTCCACCTTTATCCACCTTTGTCATGGTAGGCAGAACACGACAATGCAAGGGTGGGGTCATCTAAGATAGCACAAGGGTTAATGATGCACAGACAAATTGTTGTGCATGTCATGTCCTGCCGACTATGAGCCTGAGGGTTCAGTGTTTCGTCCCTTGAAGAACAATTTGACATGTCACCAGATGAGAGGGGCATTAAACCACTAACCCCCCTGCTGGTAGACAGATGATGTGATCCACAGCAGCCCATGCTGTTTATTAAGTACACAAGCTCATGAAAATTTTGTTTTTTAATAACAGGTTCTTGTGGTGTTTTCCTAATTCTGGAGGACATGTATGAAGAAAATTAAGTTAAAAATTGCATTTCTGAGTATTTCTTTGGCATCAGGCGAAAAACTGTACAGCTGAATAGCTCTGATATTGCTTACCATTTTTGTTGCACCAGTAATGTTAAGTTGGGGGTGTGAGGGGCTCTAAGCCATCAGGTGAACGCCTACACAGATTGGTGATGGGAGGTGGGGATGGGGTTGCTGCATACCTAAAGTCCCACCCTCAACTCTGAAGTAAATTTATAATGAACTACTACTGCTCTGCATAACTAAGTCCTAGAAAACTACACAGGCTTTTGATTTAGGCGAGAAAAAAAGGCGTAATCATAATTTTAAGACCACTGGGAATGCCTTTAGAATAGATCAAGAGATGATTGGGGTGGGTCCTAACCATCAAGAGTGAAATCTGATTACGGAAAGAGAAATACTTTCACTATCTGCTGCTTTACATATGTATTCAGGTTAAAGAACTGTATTAAGAAATGAGCACAAAAAGCAGAACAATTCCAATTTCATAGCTACAGAGAAAAGAACATTTGCATGGACTCTGTTTCTCAGTTTTCCGTTAGCCATGCACTTCAGTGTTCAGGACACAAGCCCAGTCAAGACGAGAGGCTGCAGGCTTTCTGACAGCAAGTGGAAAACTTTACAGTCACAATCAGGAGATCAAGGTGTTTTTAGAAGCATTGCGTGCATGCTTTCTTTATGTGGCATCTTGTAAACACACTGCACAGTGTCACATTATGCAAACAAGAGCTGATATACTCACGTAGCAGTGAGCTCAACCACAGTTTTGGATAAGCAAATGAATGTGACTACTCTGACATAACCTCAATATCCCAGACAAACACAAAGCCAGAACATGCCTGTTTATCTGTACTTCTCTCTAACAGCAAGTCTCTTTTTCTTAATTCAAGGACCTTAACCCCTCACAGGCCACGGTGAGCAAAATGAGCCCCAGGGTTGTGGTGATTGATGACTTCAGCCAGGGCTAAGCTGCCCCACAGACACACAAACACACATTACTCACCTAAAAGATAAGCAAATGCTCTGCAGGCCGCCAATGGCCCTAAGTGCTCTACAAACATAGGTAACACTGGCCTCATTTCACAAGTGTTCACTGCCTAACCACCTCAACAGGGCAAAGTGAGAGAGGAAAGGGGGGGTACATTAGTACACTTTCATTTCCAGTACGAGGTTGGATTAAATCACCGGATCCTTTGACAACAGTGTGCAGGGGATACCCTCAGTTATCTCTCTGATGAAAAATGAGCCTCATGAGATTTTCTGGTGATTTGCCAGAGAGATTTGCTTGAGCCGCTTTACGTGCAAGGTGGAGAGGCCAGCGTGTTCTCAAGTCTGGCGTAAACAACTGACGGCGGAGCACGCCATGGAGAGAGGGTTGCATCGCCAGAGGGATGAGTGAGGAAGAAACAGTGGATCCGGTATAATGGTGAAGCTAAGATGGTTGGAAAAATATTTCAGAAACAAAAAAACGTGACTTTTTATGTGGTCTGTTTAGGTTTTTAGGATTTTCTTGTGACTTTTTTTTACGTTATTTAATCAGTGCCACAATTTGGTGTGGAGAAGTGTTTCAAATTTCATTCATTTTTGTCCTTTATGGGCATAAGACTCAGCAATCTGAAGTATGACATCGGGCTCTGTAATGCTACATTTAGACAAGCCCCGGAAACATGACCATTTCCAATGAAAAATCCATGTGCAGGCTTCCAAACTTTCACCTTCACTGAAGTTTTTAAGTGTTTTCTGGCTACAAACCGCTGAACCAGCATTGAAAGTTAAACCAGTTGAACTTTGACCAATCAGGGGCTTGTATTTGGTAGTGAGGTACGTGTAGCGTCCTTTTCAAAACACAGAAGTACCAACCCTTTGAAAATTCATAATGAAGTAGAAATGAATAATTTCGGTTTTTGCCCATCCGGGATTATATGACACCAAGTCTTTCAAATATCAGAATAGAGCTGTGAAAGAAAAAGCCTGGAGCAAGATTCACGAGATTTACACTGCTTCAACATTTTGCACCAAACTTCTTCCATCTGTGAGTGCATACGCTAGAATCGGGTAGAGACAGTCCAGTGTGAACACAGTATGCTAAAACCATGCTCAAGAACCCCACGTTCAAGAATCTACACTCTTGCGTTCTTGAACGTACATCACATCCCAAGTGTGTACGTAACTCTAGACTTCTGGTCCAGTCCAGGAACATTACTGAACTGAAGTATCCAGAGTGCAAAAGTCCTGCAGTCTGAAGATCAGCACACATTACGCAGCAGTTCTTTGTCCTCTCCCTCCACCTCATGCTCTGTAGGCTGAAGCAGGCAGATGAAAGGAGCTGCCACAGCAGGCCCCGGCCCCGGCCAACCCCAACCCCCCGATCCATCACAATCAACGCCAGGAGTCGGCCCAATTAGGCCCCCGGAACACTCAGGGCCACAGCTTGATTGTTAACACTGTGAAAACAGAAACACAAAGGAGGGGGTTGCAGGCTGGGTGATGATGGGATCCTAAAAGCTTAGGGGGAGACGAAAGGGACGAAGGGGACGAAGGTCAGATAGCTGGCTGCCTCATTTCCTCTCTAATGGGCCCCAAACAAGAGAATATGAGGGAATGTTGCCCTGCAACACAGGTGACCCAAAGAAGAGGTGGGGGGAGCCACATTTACCTACACACACATCTGCTTACAAGCCTTTAAAAACACTGCTTATAGATGATTGCAAGTATGTATACAAGGATGTGTAAGATTGAGATGTTCTCCCACAATTCACAGCAACCACATGGCGTCTAATTGAGAACTTTCCACATTTACATTTACATTTACATGGTGCCTTGCCCAAAGATTTGACACATGGGCAGGCAGAACATGCAACCCCATGATCAGGGTTGAATGCTGTATCTCTAGACCACAACTGCCCAACATTTGAATTTTAAGAACCTTTAAAATCAGCTGAATGACAGCAGCTGGTTATTCTGTGACAGTTTTGTCTAAACCTGAGCTCTCAATAGAAAGGAACAAATAGAAGAAGGAGAAATCATAGCATGTAGTGTTGAGCAACACTTACCTAACTGTTAAGTTTCCCCTAATTGCTCCACATTTTTCCAAAATACATATTTTTTGGTTTATTCTTAAATCAAGCTTTTGCTGCAGACACTTTTCTTTCTTTTCCCAAATTTACTTAGGTTATACATCACCAATAAGTGACTCATCTTAACCCTTTTACACTAAAGATGTTGCCACAGTTACCTAAATAACACACGCTCTTTGACAAACCTTAATTCTTCAGCCGTTTACATGATCAATGTAAATCAACTGATTCTAATGCACAGAACGGCAGCTTTGCATATGGAGTTTGAACCATCATGCAACACATTCCTGATGTAAAGTGTTTTCTCCGCGACAGAATCAGTTGATATACGTTGATTACATAAGCACTTCACTACTGTAAAGCGTTGCATGTCAACACAAGCCTGCTTTTCTCTGCTTCAGAATCTGCTGAAATTCTGTTAATCACATAAACGGTTGAAGAGGGACAATAGTCAAAAGAATGTGAACACTAGAGCTAAAGCTCCGGTGTAAACGTGTTAAGTAGGACCAAAGCTTACTCGTTTTAGCCAGGGGTTAGATTGGTTTTTAGAACCTGTCACTGAGTAAGATCGTTTTGGTCTGTGTTAGATCTGCAGAGACATTGAACTCCCACCATTTGTTGATGCTGCACCTTATAATCCGTTGCACCCTATAGTGCAGAAAATACTTTAATATCTCTTCATTTGTTCATCTGAGCTTCTTCTCAGGGTTTGTAAGTGGAGCATTTAGGTGTACAAGTACTTTTTGATTAATTTTTTAATCTAACTGCTGCATCAGGGCTAGTAAACCCCAAATCTGTATTCATAGTTGTCATTAAGTAGCAATTACTACTAAAATGGAAATTTGCAAAAACATTTTGCTGGGGTCTGAGGTATTGTAATTATCTCCTTAAGTTTGTGTATAAATTGACCTCATTCCTTTGTCATCCCTCCCCCGCTGTGCTTCCCCTTCCCTCTCTCCAGAGCCCTGATTTTATTTTGTTCATTTTCATTGAAGGGGGCTTGGAGGTATCTGGAAAGCCCTGCTTGTTGAGTGGGGCGATGTGACGGATGAGAGAACCTGTTTGGCAGAATGGAGAATGGATGTGCGGGCTTAGCTTTTACCCCTATCCTCCATACAATGCAGCGTAACCTGCCCCTGCTCTACCCATATCTGCAGACAGCCGTGTCTGACGCGCCTGACAACGGCAGAAAAGGTGTGGAATCGCAATTGTGTGAGGTTGGGGGGGGGCTTCCTTCCTTTACGCCTGCATGCTCAGTCGTGCACAGAGTGGACAGAGCTTTGTGCACGTGCGCATGCATGTCGACAGCACAGCGGTCAGAATGTGCAGAGATTTGATAAAGCGTCTGACAAGATTATGCTGTACAGAAATGACTGAGAGCACTGAAATAAATATATCCACATATACAGATAGAGCTGGCAGGCTGCCATGCAGTTATAGGGAAATCCCTGACAACCACACACACACACACATGTGCAGTATGTATTGTGTAGTCTGCACAGGCGAAGAATGACATGTCACACTAAGGCGTGAAAGGGGATAATGATTTAGTATTAGGTCAGGAGGATAGTGTACAAACAGAATTCCCTGGGAAAGTCTGTAAATCTTTGCTGAGTTTGTTTTTACATAAATAGAGTGAGTGTGTGTGTACTCCATCTTGAATTCCTTGACATTCCTGAGGATCAGTGGTAGGAAGCTCCATGTCCTGCCAGCTGTGGGCAGATTAGTACCCCCCACTCATTATTGCAACACCTCTGCACTGAGCTAAGTTACTCCACTGTTGAACTTTTCTTCCAGAGAGGCCTTTTGGCTCATGTCAAAGTACGTTCAAGATGTTTTTCATTCAGTTTGGGTTTAATACGTGAGAGCTTTTGAATTTAACATGAAGCCAAAACACAAAGAAAGAGCCACGAGCATCCAGAATCAAAGAATATAATGATGCTGGGAAAACAACAAAAACTTTTACTCTCCTGAGGTGAAAATCTTATAATCAAGTAATTGTTGGTTTGATTTCAGATAACAGACATGCCACAATTTGTGGTTATGTTCCAGCAGAGGAAAATTTCCTTGAGGGTTGAGTTCCTCTGAAGGATCAGGGCAACAGAAGCGCACTTGTAGGGGAAATCCAGCCCAATAAAAGAGTTTGCGTGCTACTGTGAGCAGGCCAACAAGCTGGTAATGGTTAAATTTGATGTAGCAAGCATGACAAAGCCAGAGCAGAGATGGAAACAAAGAGGGAGCTTTGGACTGAGCTGCTATCAAATAAAACAATATGTTGAAAGGAATCGTAAAAGGTGAGAGCTTGAAGGTACTTTCCACTGAACTGAAAACGTTTCACTCTGTAGGCCCCAAAGTGCTGCTGTGCGAGAAATCCAGGTCAAATGGGATCCGATTTAAGCAGAATATGTAAAGTTGATTTTCTCTGTGATGCAAAGTTATTTTTGGAAGTGATCTGTTTTGAATGCCTCTCATGGGTTCTAGGAAAATTCTTAGAAATTCCTGCTACGGAAGAAAACCTCAGGAATGTCCCAAAACAATTTTAAGACACTGTGACCTGATGGTTGCCAAACGCCTTTCTGTTTCAGGGTTAGCAAAACACCACTCAGTTCTTGTGCAGAAATGTAACTTGGGCCAGCGCACAGCCTTTCAAAATAACTCAACGTGGAAGAAGATTGTGACTGGAACACACTGAAAGTATTAAAAGCTGATTATTTTTATTTAAAGCCAACATAGAGAATACAAACAGAAACCTGCATCTTGAAGTGTATTTAATCAATTTCTTTTTAAGTAGGTAAACCTACAAAATCAGCCAGGGATGAAATACTTTTTTCCTTCACTGTAAGTTAACAGTACATTTGCCTAGAATGTGTGTGCGTGCACATGTAGCCACGTTTGAACAGTGTGATGCAGATGCGTCACGCCAGCAGTATTTTCCAGTTCTTCTAACAAATCAAAGCCTTCCTCATGATTGTGTCTCTCTTTTTAACCACATCCACAAGGAAAGGACACTTCCAGGAAAATGCCAGGCTCTACAACTTTAAAACAAATTCAATTACTCAATGGGAAATGATGCATTAAAGGAGAAAATTTCATTTGGATCAATGAAAGGTATTGATGTCAACATTCGTGGGTTGGGCTGACTGTTACCCAGTTTGTGATGGAGGGAAGGGACCGGGGGGATGGGGGGTTGAGGGAAGAGTCAGCCTAGTGTAGGGCTTCTTTGTCCGCAGCGGACTACAAAGATGCAAAGCCTGGGCTGGTTCTGGGATCTGGAGGTCAGCCAGGGCTTTTGGGCGAGCAGAGAGTTCAGAAGTGGCTACTCAGTCTGAGTCTGACACAAAGAGGCCTTTCTCTGGTCCTCAGGTCTGCAGAGGCGCAGGACGTCACACAGAGAAAGTGAACACACATAAGTGAGGAGGCACACATGCACACTCACTTACTGCTGTGGTGCAACAAAAAGAATCCAAAGCTTTTTTCCGGTCGTGTTCCCTGTGTTTGCTTCAGGGCTAACATGCTGACACATATGAACACATGAACCCTCAGTTTCTATTAATAAAGTAAACTCCTTTCCGATGGAAAAAAAGCACTCTTTATTTGGGGAACTTCTATTGTTGTCCAGCCCTCCATGTGCAGATCCTGAACCCCTCATCCCCCCTTAGCTCATAAAGGTAGAGAGGTCTGGCTTAGGTTAAGCAGCCCCTGCTCCTCTGGCCGTTTAATGAAGCCTAATTAGCTTGATTAAAGCCTAATTAAGAAGTTGAGGTAAAAGAAGACTGGTTCTTGTAAAGATGACCTTTCACCTTTGAGCTCTAGCCCTTTCCATTCAGATCAGAGTGACCTGGAAAGAAACACTAAATGAGCCAGTCTACTGTGTGTATTTGTGTCTGGGGGGGGGCTAAATCCTATTGACATAGACCAGCCTTGGACCAGCGCTCACACACCTGTACGTACACATTTGCATTCACCCAGTGGGTCATGAAAGAAAAGAAAAAACTTAAGTTTGAAACTATCAAGGCAATGGACTGCACCCAATCCCAAATCTGAGGTATTAGGTTTATCTAATTTCTCAGTTTTCAAGTCACCTGAACATTTTTATTTAGTGTGTTGACAATTCACATGAAGCAACCATAGACACAAATACGAGCAACATCTCTGACAGCATAGTTAGATCTGCAAACTCTTGATATGATCTGTCTTTAATATTTTTCTATAAATCGTTTCCACAAAAGGGTCTTTTAGGATAACACCAAAAGGGTCTTTTAGGATAGCACTTAGGTTTTAATCACATGCACCCGTACAGGGGCTTGACCTGTAGGGGTGCTGCATGTTTTTGGGTTGTCCAGACACGTGGATGGTCGTACAGAGGAGCACCTGCATCTTAGGATGAGTGCAGGTGAGTCTTACAGTTCCTATGGAGTTCGTGCGGCCACCTTAAGTAATGTAATAAAAATGTGACGTACCATTGTTGTGTGTGTGGTTATTGTAATATTTTGTATCGGTAAAAAGAGTTACACGTATTTATGACATATAAGTACGCTTACGCCACACTCTAGTAATTTCTTACTGGTTTTTAACCAGGTATTAGACTCCAAGCATTAAGCACTAATGGTCCTTGTTCAGTGCTAAGGGTTTTGGGGGGTTGAAAAACATTACAAATCTGTACGACACACCAGAACCTTACCTACTTCACCCTTACTTACCCGTTACGTGTAGGTCAGGTGTTCGCACTGACCTGTCGCCTGTAGCACGCCCATAGAAAAAATGTTTCTGAACATCTTCACTTTACGAGTTCACAGAGTTTTGTACGGGCCACCTGTGTGCCCTGTACAGGTTTCCCCATTTTTTGCGCACAGACAGGCAGAATCCAACTCTGAGGGCAATTGTGACTTTGATTACGCTACATTTTTCAAGGTTGATGAGAATTGAAACACTATTTAGACATAATGCAGCGCTCAAAATGAAAATATTTCTGTTTTAAATTTACCTGCCAAATCCATCCACTCGTTTTCCATACTTTCTTTTTCCTGTTTTGTCATTGTGGGGTTGAAGGAGCCTACTCAGCCTTTGGCTGAAGGTGGGGTCCACCCTGGACAGAGTAAACCTATGGATGCACAGGTTGAACATGGAAACTCCTCATAGTCTTTATACATCCCAACAAGATTTTATACTTTGTAGCAGTGGATGCAGTTGAGTTACCCCCTAAAAAAAGCAATGTTTAAGCTTTAGTTTATTTGCAGATCTTTTGAGAAAACAATTTTGTTAACAACATTCAATATGAAGCTGAATTGGCCACAAAATACATTTTTAAATCAGGAAATGTTTTAGCTAGCCAGGAGTCTGCTAAAAAGGGAAATTTATTCTGCGTACAGTTTGTGACAAAGTGTGGTTCCTTTGGTTCAGTTTCACCTGAGTTACATTTCGTAGCCTTGCTTCCTCCATCTGCACTTCTGAGCTATGAAAAAAGTATTCAATTTAACGCTGGTGAAACAATGATTAAGAATTAAAAACATCAAACAGATTAATGGGCTGCTTTATTATAACACATCAGGACAATCAGGGCTTTAGTTTCCCCAAATTGAAGTGTCACAGCCTCCCAATATCAGCCTGTTTTAATCAATGTGGTGTTGGACAAAAGTAGTTGTGTTATATCCTCTTGCATGACAGATACACACACTCTAATCTCAAAAAGTTTCAAATAAACTGGATGCCTTTAGTTAAGAGGTATGTAGAAATTGTTCAAATAATCAAATGTGACTTTAGGACTTGGGCTAATTTAGAAAAAATAAGCTTTTTTGTAATTTAGAGTAAAATTAAATATTTAGAGAAGATCTGAACCTACCCATAAGACAACGTGTGGAGTTTTTAATGGTTGCCCAGCAGAAAGTGGCTTAAAGTCCCACTCCAATCATCTTTTGATCTATTTGCCAGACTTCATCAGTCTGCCATTAGCCAAAATCCAAAATATCTGTGCTTTTTCTAGGACATAGTTTCTTCAGAGCGGCAGTAGTTCATTAGAAGTTCACTTCTGAGTTGTGGGCGGAACTGTTGCCGCAGAGTAAGCCCGTCCCCATTTTCCACCGTCCGTCTACGCACTCTACTTCTAGCTTACAGACCCTCACAACCCCAACCTAACAAGTTTTGTAGCAGTGCAACAAAAATGGTAGGAAATATTGGAGCTATCCAGCCGTACAGTTTTCAGCCAGATTGCAGCTCAGCCATACATCAGCAATGTAATGCTCAGCCTAATTTTCTTCAGATATGTTCTCCATTGTCAGAAAAATGCCACAAGAATATGTTAAAAACACCAAAAGCACAATTTTCATTGGAGCGGGTCTTCAAGATAAGCACTAGTTCAGTAATGGCCATCCTCTTTTGTTTTTTTTAAAAAAAAACACAAGATGTGATTTAAAAGAGTCCCTTTGGGTGCTTAATCTGACCGTCCGCACATGCACACAGCACGTGTACTATCTCGTATAAGAAGACAGGGGGAAAAAGTGTGAAATGGCGAGGGTCAGTCTGGCCAGGACGAGATCTGCACGGTGTCAGATGAGCCACTCCACATGGTGTTTGTGTGTCTGAGGACCTGTGTGCTTTATAGTCTGTGAAATGAAGATAGGGGCAAGGTAAAGCAACAAGGTGTGTGTGTGTGTGGGGGGGGGCGAAATAATCAACCACTGATTCAGCTCAAACTGCCTAGACACACACACACACACACGCACACACACACACACTCACACACACACACACATGCTTACATGGTCTCCCTTGGGCTTGAGATAACCGAGTCAAAAGCCCAGAGGTCAGAGGTCAGGGCCCTGGCTCATAGGGAACACATGGAAGGGATAAAGAGGCTCTGGATTCCATAAAGCATCGGCAGCAACTAACTTATTTATGGTTGCACGACAAACTTGACAACCTCCTCTTGTCTTGTCAACTTCTTTACACCAAGTGAAGACAAGACTGAACAGGAGAAATGGAGGAGAGACATTGAAAAAGTTTGTGTTTTTTTCTCCAGATCATTCCTAAAGGAGGAAAGGAGGGGAAAAAAACAACGGGGGATTGAAAACAAACACTGTCAGCCACATACTGAACCCATAAAGGAAAGCCATGTGAGAGCGCACTAAAACAGCAGGGCATTGTGACAAGCAGTGGTTTTGATTTAGGCCGCAGAAACTAATGGCATGCTGTTTGCTTGTTAAAAGGACACATTGCTGCTTTGTGTTTGGTAGACCTAAGGTGTTTGGAAAGAACACACGACCTGACACTCTTCATTTGAACATTTGTTTCTAGGAATCTATCAGCTTTGTCTGTCCTTAAAACCCTACACAATAATGCAGAAATCGGTTAATTCATCCACTTATGGCAATGTAAATAAAATACTGATCGATGGATGTGAACGACTGCTCCATGTAATTACCGAGCGCTCCCAAAACTATTCTCGGTGGAGGTAATGAAGTGCATTTATGGTTCATACAGCGCAGTTGCAGAACTTCCAAGTGTTATGTGGGCCACACTTAGATCAAAGGTCATGGGATTAACGGTAACGTGACATAAGCCGTCTTGATATGTCTAGCGCTGAGGGTTGCGAGCACCAGACTTGGCCCAAAGGTTCAGAGAAAATGAGGAATTGAGCTGTGACTGCTAAGCTTTGGTTCAGTCGTATCTTCATGCTGCTTCGACAACATTTCGCAAAACACAATAATGGTGAGCAGTCCTTGAGCTATCCAGAAGTAAAATTTGGAGCCATATGCTAGCTCAGACGAGGAAAACAAAGACGTACGTGGATCTATTGGTCTGCAAGTAGATGCACCATTAAAGAAATATGGAGTGGAGCAGGGAGCTTGTGGCCCGCCTAGCATATTTTCGGTCATGAATACAATCTTTTTCAAATGGCATTTTATGTCTGCACCTGATTTGAAATAAGTTGAATACAGAAACACTCAGGCAATTTTATGCTCAATTTTCTTTATTTATTTCCTCCATTATGAGAAAAATGCTGCAAGAACATGTTTAAAAACAGCAAGTGGGTCTTTAAAGAAAAAAAATGAAATTGGAGAGGACACGAGCTTTAGTTGTTTTTTTTCTTTTAGACTAAGAGTCAGTTTTGTCTTAAGATATAAAGCAAGACAAATGTATAACAGGAAAAGAATATGTTAAACATTTAGGAATTAGATGAAAATTTGTTCAGAGGCTCATCTAGTTGCAGCTACAGACTCTGGTGTGAACTAAATTGGACCAGTTTTGCTGCACCTCATTGAATTGTTTTTTAGTTTTGTTTGTTCTCCCTTGTTTTGCTTTTACGCAGGAGATTTTTAAATGTTTCTTTCTGCTTCCGGCATTCCGGCGGTTCGGTCCAATTCATTTCCTCAAATAGTCTTCTCTGTTTCAGCAGACGTGAAAGCTCCCCTGACCTCAGGTGCAGACCAAACAAAGCACGGTTTGAAGGATAGTCTTGGTTCATAGTTTGCTCCGTTGCAGTTCCCTGAATGCAGACAAACTGTCCTGCAAAGCAAAGTATAACAGAAAAGGGACAAAGAGAGGGTTGCACAGCGGTGTTGTGGTTACCACTTGGAACAATTTTAAAGAATGTATGAATGGAAAAAAAGGTATCTGGAGTAGAAAAACCAAGCTCAACATGTGGAACAGTAAGGTGGTTTGAGCCTTTTTCAATGTAATGTATCATAGTTAGATAAGTGGTAATATTTTTAAGATACTGTTTTTTCAGGTCAATATATACCCCCACATAAGCAGCAATGATATGCTCCATCCCAAAGCTATGGAGGCTACATTTGTGGCTGGTAACCCCACTTTCTATCTGCTGACATTCCTATTTTTCTGAGAAAGTAACCATCAGGGTTAAGAGGACCTAAAACCAGCAACCATAAACTCATTAAAGAAGTATTTTCTAGATCATAAATTAAGTAAAAACAGGGATAATTACTTGAAAGACTGCTATACAATCAGACCTCTGCTCTCCCCTCTGGCCAGTGGAAAGAAGCCACATGGAAGGCATTCGTGCAATGGCTGAGATGCTTCAGGAAGAGCTTAATCTGTCCAGGAAATACAAAGAAACTTAAAAAAAAAAATAGAACTTGGAACACAAAACCACCACATTCTTCCTGCAGAAAACACTGCACAGTGTTTCTGAAATTCTTTGCGAAGTCTCCAGATTTGTAAAACTAGAATGTTTTTTAGGAATTTAGTCACTTTGAGGCTGGTAGAAACTAGTAGATGAACACCTGGAGCAGAATGCCTTGACTGAGACCATCTGTCCTGTTTTGGGCTTTCAGTGTTCTTTAGTCAAGGCTGGTAACCTCACCCACACAACAGGGCCATAGCTTTTCTATTTTGGGCAAGATCCTTTTGTCCATTCCTGTCCTCCAACATGTACACAAAACTTCTCTTGTATTTTATTTATTTGTCTGAAGTACCATTGATTTTTTTGACAATTGCACTATATTTTATGTATTTGTGTCCAGTTGAGTTCACCCGTCTAGCTCTACATTAAATTGCTGGCATTTCTGAGCAAATGAGCAGCAAAACCAAAACTTTAGAAGATAATTTTCATCCCTGAAAGCCCAAGTTTTTTTTTTTTGTTTTTTTTTCATGCAGAACAAAATAGCATGCTGCCTTCTCTTTATGATGCACACCCCCAGTTCATCCTCTTTATTCATTGTTTTTCTGTCCTCCTTGTCCCTCTCTCATTTCAAAGCACCCTGATGAGGAGTGGAAGGGAGTGCAGGGAGGAAGACCTCTCTAGGGTTACCATAATAACTTGGCGCCCTCCTACCGCTAGTGCTTCACTGCCTGTTTCACCCAAGGCCAACTGCTTGCGTGTTTATGCATTCTCGTCCAATACTTGAAAGAGGACAGGCTTGTTGCCGATGCACCCTTTGGAGAAACTGAGGGTAAGAAGTTGAGACTTTCAGGATGTTATGTTTGCAGAGAACAGGCGGAACCGACAGAGAGACAGGGGAGGAGAAAGACACAGGCTGTGAGTGGTGGGGGAGCCTTTTTATGGATTTGAACATTTTTCTTTTTCTCTTTCCTTGGGGGTTACTGCCGTTAGATGGGCCAACTCAAAGCACACTATTGCCTTTCACCCATAAGCCTTGTCTGTTCGGCTCTATGTTGATTTATGATTTTCCCACTTCACGTCGCTGTGAGCTGTTCCATACTTTGTTGAAACCCTAAAGGTTGTGGTTCCAACTGTACTCACTCAGATGGATCAGTGTGACCAGGCTCCAAGCCTCTGATAGGCCAGACATTAACATCACTGACCCATCTGTTGTTTAGAGCTGAAGAATGGAAACTCTGGATATTTTTTCCCTCCAAAACAGAAACGAAATTGAGCTGTCTTGAGCCTTCTTCTGCTTCATTATTCCCAAAAAACTTTAAAATATGCCTGAACGTGAGCAGCAGTGTCCATGTACATTTGAACCATTGAATTTTGGCTCATGATCAAAATATATGATGGGAGAACCAGCAGCAACTCAACTTTTTTTATTTTGGGTTATAATTTGTGGAAAGGCCAGCCTTTATTTGTACTAAAGCTGTAAAGCCACTGTTGATAGTCTCGATTATTTTTCTTCTTATTGGACGAAAGACACTCTTAAAAAGTTGCAGTCCATAAGAAGTCATCTGTGGAGTTTTGAGCAGAGTAACTACAAGAAGCACATCCTCCTCGAGGCAGAGTCTTAAGCTACATTCACATTGAACTCGATTTGCACGGCAGAGGTGGCCAGTGTCCATGTTAAGTCAATGTTACGGACACGATCTGAGGTCCTGCAGCCCCAGTGCAATATGGGCGGCACGGCCAGAGTTCAAATATCTAAATTTTGGCTTGGTCACAGTGTGGCATCAGGGACTCAGCTTTAGGCTCTTGACGTTTTCAGTGAATCGATCAGCGGGCAGCGTACACATCAGATGCGATCATTTTTGCACTGAACTGCCATCCATTTTCTCAACCCACTGCGGCTGCAGGGTTGCTGGAGCCCATCCTGGCTACTGTTGGGCGACTGCGGGATACAGACTAGAACAGGTCGCCAAACTGCCGCACCCGCCGTGGCTCGCAGTCTGCCAGCCAGTAGCCCGGGGTCCAGCGGAGCTCCCTCACTTATTACGGCGGCAGACAGAGAGCCGCTGCGGTTTGAGAAGGCTCTTTGCTAGTGTCTCGTAAACTTATTTTATTTTTGTTTTTATCTTTCTCTCGGGCCATGCGGGACAGTGAGCCTTCAAACTGGGACAGCAGAGGCACCTGTCATACAGACACAGCTCTTGGAGTTGGACTGAAGCTTCTCGTACCGAGAGAATCTTTAAATGATCACTTGAAGCCGGAAATGGAAATGTAATTACCAATGTTTTTGTAGAGCTCTTCATAATAAGTCAACCTGATTTCTCAACATCATCTCTCATCATCTGTGTCTTCCATGTATTGTAAATGGCATAAACACAGACACCGCTCCACATAGCAAACAGGCTGAAAACATTAGGGTGTTTCTTGACGGGATAAATCCATTGGTCTGGAACGAATCAGCTTCATTTGGTGCAGATCGAGTCTTGAATGTTGTGTTTGGTTTGTTTTCAGACAGCAGGCTTTCCTGTTTGAACCAAAGCTTGTAAACAAAACCACGTGACTAAAGATCAGGGCAAAACAAAAAGAGGCAAAAATTATGGAAGTCCTACACTTTTCTACACAGTCCATGTCAGGATCGTTCACTGAGTCAAACTTTAGGTTTCGCTGACCAGTTTTGAACGTCTGTATCAACGTCAGGTACAACACTTTTTACTTTCAACTTTGGTACAGTGGAGTCATGCTGCAAGGCGATTACTAATAAGATGACGGTTAAAAAGGCCCATTGGTAGGTGTTTATGACATATAGATTGTTGGGAAAACAATATGAGAAGCAATATGCGTCACATTCAAAGTTGTTTTATTGAGCCTGCATTTATCTTATATAATAGCTATAAAATATGAAAATGTTTCAATACCATTAGTGGCAGAGAACCGTTACTAGTACTAGTACAGTATGTGACAGTTTTATACCTTTTGTCTGCTGTGTCACAGCTTGCCTGAGTCACCATCACATGACTGTTTATACCAGCAATCTATTTACATTGTTATACGTAACTCGTACCCTCAACTTTAGCTCCAGACTAAATAGACCCCTTTGCTGTCACGTTTGTATGTGTCTTCGCAGTCCTTATGATGTAGTAGTCAATATTTTGGCTACATACAGAGAACTGTGTCATGGTACAGTTCTAAAGCAGGCCCAGTGAATTAAATGAGAGCGATCATGGCAACCAAAGGAACCCTACCTGCAGGTCAGAAATACACTGATCAAATGGTGGGTTTATAAATTGGCTTGACGGCACAGAGTACAAATCTGTTTATTACAAAGACTAGTTTAGTTGTTATATTGTTCAGACAAACCTTAAAACTAGTACAATAGAAAGACACGACACCTTGTAGCAGCAGACTTATTTGAGTTCTTGATTGCTCTAATCTACCATTACATTTCAGATAATCCAAGGCGCTGGTTTCAACCTGACCTGACTCCACTGAAACGTTATAATAAGGGGGTTACAAGGCTCCACTTGAAATGTATGTCTGATTTTGGCACGTAGCTTTAAGGAACAGTCAAGACTGCCATTCTTATAGGTCAGCCATTTTTGTGTGACATCATTATGACAACAGATGGACCAGGTGTGGGTACCGGATGTTCTCGGGTTGCCGGATGTTCTCGGGGTCCTTCGGGGTCCTTCGACCAATGATGACGTCACACTATTTGATTGGCTGTAAGTTGCCACGACCAATGAGTTAACGTCGCTAAGTTTTTTTTTAAACTTTATTGACAATTTTGGTATCATACATTAACAATGACATTAACGTTAACAACGAACAATAACAATGTAATCAATATTGCCTCGAAGATCAGTCACCATTGCCAAACATAACATATTAACATGTAAAATAAAGAATAGAGGGGAAAAAAAGAAACAATGAACATAACACACAAATAAATAAAAACATAAGGAAAATAAAATAAAGGAACATAGAAAAAATCTAAATAGTCTAATACTAGTTAAGTTAGGGATACTCGTGAAGTTTGTATTTCTGAACAAAACTAAGCAATTTCAATTCATTCTTCCTTTTCATATAATGAAGTGATTGAAGGTAAAAACAGAGCTCTTTATTAAATGTTATAAAAAGTGGTGTGGTCTTCAAAACTTGACCTCACCAAGATGGCGGTGCTCTCCTCGTGATGTCTGCTCTAGTGATATAACTCATTGGAAGGACCCCGAAGGACCCGAGAACATCCGGCAACCCGAGAACATCCGGTACCCACACCAGGAAAAGGTGGAAACCAAGGCTTTAACACCCAAATGAAAGCTTATTACCGCTGTAATTTGTTGGTTTTCATTGCAATTACTCATTAGTGGTGGAGCAACTGAGCAATTATCAGACTGAAAGCATTTCTTGCTGAATCTTAAAAAACAAAACTTTGCTGATCAACCTATTCCTGACTGTTTTGAGAGGCAATGGAAAGTTACGTGGTGAAGTGGTGAAAAATAAAATAATCTCCACTTCTTTCATTTTGGTTGGGAAAAGACCAGATGCTGTAAAGGGACAAGCAGTTTATGACTGAATGAATGACCAAGAAAGATAAAAGTGCCATTTATGGTGATCTAGACAAAAAAATATGACATGTTACAGTAATAAAACAGCCTTGTGTAATATTGTTTATGGATACATTATTTTTGGTTGATATTCAGGCGAGAACTCTAAGACTCTGTTTCCTGTCAAATGTGTGTAAATGTACTGCACATTCCAGTTTTAAGAGCTGCTCCTCCCTTTTTAAAGTTTAAGTTTAAAGTTTAAACACCTATAAAAAATATCTGCTTAAAGTTTCTTAAAAAAAAAAAGAAAGCTAATATTGTCAACTTCTTCTTCTTCTTTCTCTTATGGCTTTTTCCCATCAGGAGTCGCCACAGCGAACAAGTCGCATGGTTTACTTGGCAATGTTTGACGCCGGATGCCCTTCCTGAAGCAACCTTCTCAAAGCAACCGGGCTCAGGACTGGCAGAGAAGTAGAGAAGGGAACAGGGAGCAGCCCGGATTTGAACCCAGGTTTCACGGACGGAAGGCACCGCAAACCAGCACGAGCTTAACCGGCTCCCCTAAAGCTAATATTGTCAACATTTGTGTTAAAAAAAATGTGTGTAGACAAAAATATGTATGTTAAAACTTAATGCTGGAATCAAACCTAAAACAATAATAGTTACATTATGGCGATGTGAATTTGACGGCAGTCAGAGCATGCTCACTTTGAAGAACTAAAGACCCATTCAGATGAAAATCGTGTTTTTGGTGTTTCTAACATGTTCCTGTGGCATTTTTTATGGTGATTGAGGACATATATAAGGATATATGGGTATTTCTTTACTCTAATTGCTTTTTTTTATCAGGAGTAGACGAAAAAAATCCTGTTTGAAAAAGGTTGGTCTGAGGTAGAAAATACACTGGGTGGGCCTCAACCTCCCTGCTTTACCACACTCTGATGCATCCACTTTTAGACAAATACATCCATGTATGTCTTTGTTTTCCTCGTCTCAGCTGGAATTTGGATCAAAACTGGTGGATGGCTCGGATATTAATCACCATTTTTGTTGCAACAGCAATGTTAGGTTGGGGTTTGAGGGGCTGTAAGCTAGTGGGAGAGCCTGTAAACAGATGAATGATGAGAACGGGCAGGCTTATTCTGTGCCAACAGTCCCGCCCACAATTCAGAGGCAAATTTTCAATAAACTGCTGTCGCTCTGCAGAAACTATGTCCTAGAAAATCGCAGTTTATTTTTTGCTAAAAACAGTCTAATCATAATTATAGGACCGCTGGGAACACTTTGAAAAAAGATCAAAAGATGATCTAAGTGGGACTTTAAAATAAAAACATTCTTATGTAAGTCTTTTTTTTAACATTTCACCTTTCTTTTTTCGGGGGGAAAATTGCAAGAATTTTGAAGATATTGATGTGTTGCAATGTCCTTGATTACAAAAGAAAAAGATAACTTTAGTCCTGCTTAGAACAGAACTGACTTAAACAATAACTAAAGAAAACTGAAATGCTCCTTTAGATCACAAATTCAGCCTTGGTCCCTAAACCCAAAAACACATGTAAAGACCTATGAATCCAATAACAGACCGAGGTCACTCGCCCCTCACTCATGCATGTGTTCAGTGAGTCGGCTCGCAGTTTATTGTTTTAGGACAAAGATGGGTTTTGGAAACAAAGACATTCTTCCTGTCGGTCTCTTCTTCACTCTCACTCATTGCAACCTATTGATTGATAGCGTAAAAAATGATTTGGTTAAAGTTTAAGCTATCATGCAGGGTTGCAACCGCTCTCATGATGGCTGACACAATTACAAAAAACTCCCATGTACCCACAAGCACATAGTGCGCTAATCTCTTTTGCATCTCCATGGAGACTTTAGTGTTAGGGGCTCTGTGGGGGCTCACAAGTGCCCTGTCCTCAAACCTCAGAGGATTGTGGGGGTGAAAGCTATGCACTGGGCCATAGCAGCACGCCCCTGAGAGTGTCTGTTTAATGCTGCTTGCCGGCATGGCCTTTGCATTTTTATGAAGTTAATCTGGGCCCGACCCAAGCAGCTGAGGTTGTGCATAAATAATCACTTTCAGAAAAATTGAAACAGCATCAGCATGCAAGAGCCTCCATCTCCCTGACAGCAGCAGCTGTGGGTCGCCTTACTCCTTGTGATGTAGGGCAGTTTGGTAACGTTTAAGATCAAGTTGTTGATTGAAATAACATGAAAAATCAGTGTTCAAAATTGCCCAAACACATTGTAATTTTTAAAATATTGACTGTCAGCAATGAAAAGTAGAGAGAAGCAAAGTTATAAAAGAGCAGAACCAGAAGGGATGGAATGCTCTACAAAAGACAGAGAAATTAAAGGAGAAGGAGATTTGAGGCTTAGAGAATGCTACCTCATGGCCTCCAGTCTCAATATAGGCCTCTGGCTCGCTCCAGTGATCTAAGCCTGACTCCCCAGCTTGGTCCCAATTTTCCCTCTATAGGTCAAATTAGCTCCAATACCAAGAGCTTAGTTAGGCTTGAAGAAACAGCTGACTCTGTGTGGGGTCCTATGGATCCAAAACAGCTAATCGGTAACAGTAACACTTATACCAGCAAACACATTCCTTTACACTCCCACGCTAAAGCCCAAAAGTAGACATTCAAAATGTAAACATGGAGATGTTTTGAACCTTAATGGGTGAGCAGCTTCCCATGGTGGATGGAGCTGTTTGGAGGGGTTCAAAGGTCAGAAAGTGTTTTGGTTTTTTCGTTTGCT
This sequence comes from Oryzias sinensis, assembly GCA_037389245.1. Taxonomy (NCBI): domain Eukaryota; kingdom Metazoa; phylum Chordata; class Actinopteri; order Beloniformes; family Adrianichthyidae; genus Oryzias; species Oryzias sinensis. The sequence goes on from CM074500.1 coordinate 22,755,670, forward strand.
GTATTTCTTATTAAAATTAAGAATTCACTCTGGTTTAGGTTTACCAAAAAGTTAGTTTTGTGTTGAGGTGTTCTTGGGCAAGACACTGAAACTTAAATTGCGCCTGGAGGTTATAGGTTGGCGCCAGTGTTTGGCAGCGGCGCCCCCATCAGTGTGTGAATGTGTTTGTGCGTGGGTGAATGGGACTGGGACTGTACAGCACTTTGGGTCTTCAAAAAAGGTAACAAAGTGCTATGTAAGTATATTCATCATGACTTCAATCATGTTAATGTTCCCCGGAAGACGTCTATGAGTGTCACCATCAATTAGCTCAAATTTAAAGGCAAAGCAGTTTTCTTTTGTCAAAGAATTCTTTTGCAGCTCTACAGCATTCTACAGATATTTTCCGACTAGTTTCGATGGAATGAAATTGAGCATTTTCTTGACTTCCTTCTTCTACTGAATGTTTATTTTGAAATCAGCTTTAAAGAAAAACCATGGTTAAGCCCTGCACTTGTGAAAAACACAGTAGGGGTAAGTTTGTAGCAAATGAAAGATTTACAGCAAAAATAAAGCAATCAGATACACCTGTACCTTAATGCTTTTGAACGTACACAAATGATAACACGGCTGTGTTTATAGTACACAATACTTAGCTCAGAGTGAAACAGCTGTAGCGTTTTTTTTTTCTTATTTTGCAGTCTGTACACACACATAAACTCTCAACACAATGCCTGAGGTTGGGATCTGTTGAATATGTGGAACATTTTTGCTTTGTTTACAAGTCACACTAAGCATTTTACAGAGGCAAAGCAGCTTCACGTGCCGTACATTCAGACAAACTCATGAAATGGCTGCTTGTGACTTTATTTTAAAAGTTAAGTGGATCCTGTCTGGCTAGGTGTCTTTTTTCCTCTCCTTTAAATACTCCTTGTCTGCTTGATCCTGTCTAAGTATTTTTTATGATTCAGCCCCAACAGCATAGTAGGTAAGGTTGAAGTCCCATTAGCTGTCACACAACCTACTGTAGGTGTGTGAAATTTGTATTTGACCTACCGTAAATTCCGGGTTACAAAGCGCACCCGATTACAAGCCGCACCCACCTATTTTCACGTGCTTAATTGATTTTGTACATACACAAGCCGCATCAGAATACAAGCCGCTGCCTTGACAAAGCGCATCTTGACTCCCAGAGTGAGCATGGCTGTGTCCGAATTACCGCCCTAACCCCTATATAGTGCACTATATAGTGCGGTCGCCATTTTGTAGTGCTGTCCGAATCTACAGTTCAAAAATCATGTGCACTAGAAATTTCCCAGAATTCTCTACGAAAAACCAGTGTGGATCGATGCTCACTCGATCGGTGAATATTGCCCAGAATGCACTGCGTTCATACCAGAATGCATTGCGTGTGACCCACAATACACTGCGTTTGAATTATTCAAAGATGGCGGACGGTTGCGCTAGAAAGAGGACTTAAAAATGTAAGTATATTTAAAAGTATCTTGTATATGTTGTAAAATATATTTGTAAATGCGTAAGATGACGTGTTTAATATGTTATATTCCTCAATCGACTATCTACATTGTTTTGGAGCTCATCAATTTCGGTAATGCTAAAGCTAACGCTAGCGCGAATTAGCATTGAAGGCTAAAAACAAACGCTGTTGATAGTACATCAAAAAGCAGTGAGTTCTAACCGTAGTCATAAGTTATTAACACATTTTTAAAATGTGTTTATATATGTAGGGACAGACGAGGATGAGGAAAATCTGATCCATATGTGGAGAAAGATAGCCTGTTTGTTATCAGTCAAGCTCGTGCCGGATGGTAGTAGAGACACTTGATCAGATTTGTATTTATTTATCATTAAACTGTAATCGTTGTCATGTTGGGGTAAAGGTTGTTGTTGAAAGAGGAGAGGAGGAGAGAGCAAGAAGGGACAAAGAGTGACAGGAGAGTCTGTTAAGCTTACCTGAGTTTAAAATATTGCTCACAAAATGTAACGTCGTCGTTGTTTTTGCAATTTGTTTAATAAATGCATGAACAAAAATGAATTATTTACATGTATTATTTAAATCTGAGCCATTTTTAACAATCTCAAAAGGATTTTCATATAAATATCAAATGTACATATTTACATTTTCGTTTTATATGTTAACATTTATTTTATATATGTTAACAATAATCCTGGTCTTCTAGAGTCATGTGTGTCACAGTTGGAGCTAAAAGGAAAGCAGAGGTCTGTCCTCGCAGACGGACGCCACTTTACCCGTCCTACTGGTTCCTGCTGTGGCTCAACATCTGTGGCTCCAAGCAGTCCCCCTCTCTGATGCACAGATTGTGCAGAACTGAACTGCAGGCAATGATTTTCATTGCAAAGGTTGGTTTTACTTCCAGTGCCCCCAAAAATATTGCTCTCCTCCTCATTTGCCAAATGCTCTCTCTCCACCACAGAGCGTGCCTTGGCGTGGTGCTGGTTGTAACGGGCCTGAACCGCATTCCTCATGGGTTCCCTGTAGGGTGTCAGCAGCATGATGGGATGAGCAATGCAGGGATACCCACCATCACATAAAAGGATTCTTCAGGTGGGTAATGTTTGATTTACATAAATTGGGCTTTTACGTAGAACCTGTGAACTGTGGACTGATCCTTGATTCCCAACAAAAATATCTATAAATTTGGCTTAGAGTCACATACAGCCTGCAGTTGAATGGAATAAAAAAGCTTCCTATTAAAATAACAAGCTGCATTTTCTTTTAGGGCCTTTATTCTTCAGTGGCAGCCATCGATGTTCCCCACGACCTTTTGGAAGGTGGAAGACCAAGCAAGCTGCTATAAAACCAGAGGTGACTGATGGCAGTTCATTCCCACTGGATGCTGGGTGACCCTGCTCATCAGCTGGAGGATACGGTCTGCCGTCCTGTGGACAACGTCACTTACAGTGGACCGTGGCATGTCAAAGGCCCTGGCTACCACACTGTATGATGTGCCACACGCCAGCCAGAAAAGAAACACCAGGACCTCAGTCTCCTGTGCCCCCCCCCAGAGTGTGAGGAACCCGAAGCTGCTCCACCAGATGCTCAATGGTCCTGCGGGTCAACCGATCTGCAGGTCTGCCGGTCTGGTTTTGTGTCGGACTGACCATCAGCGTGAAGGGCCACGACAGACACCTTTATGTTGGCAAAGCAGTAGAGACGTGTAAGACCCTGTAAAATAGAAAAATAATTATTTCATTGAGAAAATTAAATCTGATTTTTTTGAATGTTTCATTTTATTCTGATGTTTTACATTTTAGTTTATGACGTATTTATAAATGCTGGAAAATCTCGTGTTATTTTTTTGGCTGGGTTTTTGGATTTTTATATAAATATTTAAAAATTAAAGTATTTTTGTTTAAAACAAGTGATATGGTTTGACTCTGAATAAAAAATACTAAACTTTGATCTCACAAGTGTTTCATGTAGTTAGACTATACAACTCATAATCCAGTGTTGAAAAAGAATGTTAAACTCTTACCCAGCAGACTGTGTAACCTTGAGCACAATTAGTAACAAATGCTTAAATTGAACTAATAAAAAAACTTTAAGTTTAACTCACAAGTTGTTCATGTCTGGTCAGGGGCATCCAGAGGAAATCTTCTGAGACGTCTGCTTCTCCTTGCCGTCCTGTGATGCTGCATATCTGCTCGCTTTTGGTTTGATCCCATGAAAAACGGTTGAATTATTGCCAGGAACACGGACAGATTCATATATAAAGCAACTTTCAGTAAGGTAGAAGAGAAAACTACAGAAAAAAAATGCCTCCTCGCAAGAGCCCGTAAATCGTTTAGCGGCACAAAAATAAATATTGCCATGGAGTAATAACATGGGGGTTTATTTATCAACAAATACATAAAATCACCACCAATGTGTTTGTAATTTTATTATTTATAAATCAGCCACATTTTCCATGATCAGAACACAGCAGATTCATAAATAGTCTTCATAAAATGTTCATATTTATTATATTTTTAATTTGACAAATGGGTGTCATTCTCCGCGTTTAATAGAAGTAGTTCCCCTCCAGACCAGGTGGTGGCGGTAATGCGCAACTTTGTTTCCGTGCCAAGCGCCATTTGAAAACACCCGAAAGAGAAAACTAGTGAGCACGGGTGTCCGAATTGCTTTGTAAATTCAGAGAACTATATAGAGAAATATATAGTGCCGCACTATATAGGGTTTTAGTAGTTAGGGGTTAGGGCAGTAATTCGGGCACAGCCCATGTCTCATAACCACACTGTGGGCGGGTACTGCCTTGTCTCTAGCTCATGTATCCAGGTAAACCCACATCTGAAACAGGATGGACCTCTATTCTGTTCACAAGTTCCTCAGTTATGGGTTTTTTTATTTGATTTTTTTTTTTTTTTTACTTATTGACAAACTAGGAATCATACATAAAATTACTAACAGTAACCATATAATCAACATTACATCCCTCAGTTATGATGAGGAAATTTACATCCGCGATCCCCCATTTCCCATGAGTCTTAGGGGCTAAAGGCGGGGCCAACGCCCGGCTCGCCACACTGTTGTACGTGTTTAAGAATGAGCAAGTAGCAGCAGTGCATGGAGGGGTGAAAAGGAACCGCTCTCCTTCCACTTGTGTCGCGGCAGCATTATGGTACTAACGGGGCTGGTTAAAAAAACACCAGTAAAATAGCGGGCGCCTCAGCGCGGCGCGTTCGTCAGAAGCTTCCTTTCACAACAAACACATGTTGCTCCGCGCTCGCCAAGCGGGCTCCTTGTCTCCCCTTCCTATCCGAAAAGCTCACACGGCGGCTGTGAGCTTTTCAATGCAAAATTCCGCTCAGTCAGAAACCGTAAAAACGACCACATGGATTTGTGTTTCCAGTCGTGTCCCGACAAAATAAAGGCTGATGTTATTCACACATATTTACGTGCAGCCAGCCGAGTCACTATGACTCAGAGGTAAATACACTTCTGAGCATGCGCTGTTCTCTCCGTCACGCAGCTGACCGGCATTTCCATTTACTGATGGGGGATTTTTCACGCTGCTTTTAACGATTGTTTTTAACTTGAAAGCTTCATCATATTGTAGCAGCGATCACGTGCACGTTGATCCAAAAGATTCTGGGATGCGGCCGGGCATGCGTGTTTCTTTTTGTTGAACCATGACTGAAGTGTCTAAGACCTTAAGTGAGCTCCATGCTGTTTGGCTGCTTGAAGGCGTGTTAACAAACAAATGACTAGTGCTTGGTGTCGGATGACGGAGATAATACCATTCACCGAGTCCGAATATACGTTCATGGCGGCCGCCAATTAAATCCATAAATTAGCCGCGTCACTTAATAAGCCGCAGGGCTGTAAGCGCAGGAAAAAAGTAGCGGCTTGTAGTCCGGAAATTACGGTATCCTCTGGAGGAGCGGGGGTGATCTGCAGACACAGCCATGCTAGAGAACTATTTGGTGGTTTAACCCCCAATCCAACCCTTTAATGCAGAATGTCAAGCAAGGAGGCATTTGAGCCTCATTTTAATAGTCTTTCATATGACTAGACCATGGATTTTAACTAATAACCTTTCAGTCTCAAGCTGCGTTCACACCTCCCTCGACAACAGAAGTTCAAGCGGCCATGTCACGGTGCCCCCGGCTGAGCCCTCGTCATCTCATCCACCTGTTGACAACGGCTGTGCCTCATCAGCGCCATCAGGATCCAGGCTCTTAAGGAGGACCAGGACCTGTACTCGACGCTAGTTCGTTGTACTCCTCGGTGCTTCACTGGCCGCCCATGCACAATCTCGCTCTAGTCTCATTGCCTTGTCTAATCCCCTGTCTGTCTGCCTCTCAGGACTCTCGCTGCCATCTGGACCTTCGGTCACACTCACCTCTCGCTGCCTCTCGTCTTGGCTTCTCGCTGGAAGATCCTCGGACCACGGTGTTCGCCCACAAGAACCTCCAACCAGCTCCTGTGGATTTCTCCCCTATTAATTCTGCCTCCAGAATTAAAGAATCTTTTGAACTTACCATTCTGTCTGCCGAGTATCCTTCCGGGTTCCAGCATCTGGGTCTGCTAAAGCCTGCTAGCCATGACAGGCCACTTCTAATGAAAAGTCTATGTTTCAAGCTTTCGCGTTCAAACTTTTTGCATTCACACATAGCTACACAAGCTGTTACAACCGTTTTTTTTTTGCTCTTCATACAAATCACAGAGCGACTGAACACGCGTCGCACTTAACAACCAGACAAAACTTTGATCAATCTGGAACTTTGAAACTCACCAAACTCACAGTGTAGCTGGTTAATCGGGTAAACCCAGATTAGTCTGATAACGTCTACATTTATTTTTCAACTAAAAATAAACCAAGCCCACTATGCTGACATGATGGTAATCCATATCTAACGTTACAAGGAAGCTGGCTATAAAATCATTTTGTGCCCATTTACACAAGATTTGTACCACTTTGATATTTCGGACCAAGCCTCTTTGGACTGTAGGCGGCGGACATGTGATAGTAAAAAGTAGAAGAAGAAAAATAAATCGCTAGAGGAGACACGCCTGCTTGGGAAGCCTGGCCGACTGTGGCAGAGCGCGACGCCATCTTTGTGAGGTCGTCGGTGCCCACATGACAATGATTTCTATAGCCTTTGGTGGCATCTAAGTAGCTTTTATATATATTTAAATAGATATTATATTGTACATAATATATATATATATATATATATATATATA